>OY735212.1:64316517-64869837 GCA_963457665.1 Thysanoteuthis rhombus
AAGGCGGGCTTGGACATACATCAAATGAATTCCCTTTCCGAAAATCACACCGGTGCTATAGGAAAAAGTATCCTCCGTCATATTGATGACCGATTCGGTGTGGCGTCTGTTGATAACAGACTGTTACGACGCACTTGTTAATGAGGAGTCTTACTGTTTTTGGTATATCATTATCAGTATTTTGCTCTAAATTATTATTTACTTGTATAAGCCTGTAAGAAATTACGGTGCTATTTATGTGTGAATCAACTCGAAGGAACATAAAGCTAATTTATTTATTTAGCTAAATTGCAACTTTTTCTTTTATGCTTCAACTTCCAGAGGGCGATGACAATAAGGTAAAGTGGTTTTCAAAAAATGATAACATTGAATTTATTAAGATTTATTAAGAAAAAATGAAATGAAGAAAGAAAAAAAATATCGCATATCTTCTTTCATGTGAAAAAAACAACAAAACATTTGACAAAAGACGACAAGAATATTCAAGTATGGATAATTTATACAAATATTTATTTTAGTATTATTTTCACCGGTTACCGCCCACTAAATTATCATTTATTGTCGATATGGGTCATATGAGTATTTTGATATGCTGGGAATTGGAGCAATTTTTTTTTTATTTCCGACAACTTTGGGGGGGGGGGGTTGATTCATTAGACCAGTGGTTTCGGAACAAGGGTCCATGCCCCGTGAGGGTCCATCGAATAATACTCTTGAAAAACTATGTTGTACACAAACCTCAGATTTTAAATTGAATTAGTGTAACCCATTTATGGTCTTCTGCGGAAAAAAGGTCTCATTGTTAAATAATGTAGTTCAATAATTGAATCCTAAAAAACTAAATGCTAAAAATAGGGTCCACCACTATATTTCTTTTATGGAAAAGGGCCTTGAGTTTTCAAAGTTTCTAAACCATTGCATTAGACGCTAACGATCTTCCTGGAAATTTTTAGTTTTTAGAAAAAAATAGGTACTATAAAAGCAATATCATTGTCAGAAATGCAATCCAGCCGTTTACGTAGGACTAAATAGATTTTACATTAAATTTAATTGTGTTAATATACGAAGGTATGTAAGTGAGATTTCTTGAAGGCCATTATTTTCTACATCAGTGGTCGCCAAAATTTTAGACAATCACCCCCTTCATGGAATCCTCAATCCCTCATCGACCCAAAGGGCTGCCAGAAGATATCACACATATAAACACCACTTCATAAAATGCAACAAATCTTTCGAAAACATACCAAATTGATAATACATAATTTTATCAAAATTTTGATACAAACTGAAAATCAATTATAAAATATCAAGTAAAAAAAGTCTGTGTCAAAAGATGTTTAATATAGCAAATATTTAATAGATCCCCCCCACCGACATTAATTGCCCCACTGGATAGTCCCATCAACTCCCAGGGATTGATATTAACCTCTTTGCGTGTAAAAAATTGGTTTCACCTTAGATAATGAATTATAAAGTCAGTTTTAATGTAATGCAATTTATTCATTGATTCATTCAGTGCCAGTTTAACTAGGTAGCAAAAGTAGCAAATGCTATGTACCCCACATTTTCAAGGATCCCACTCTTAGTGCTAGAAGCTATCAATTCTGATTCATGATTCAGTGATTTTGAACTTGTTCTATTACCATATGTTACACATGAAGTCATTCTTTTTTCACATCACAGTGGATAATTCTAAAAGCAAAAGATTTACTCATGTAATTGCATTTTTTTTGTTTATTCAATATCAATTGAGATATAATTTGTTATTATTGGATGTTTTTGAGGCCTTAATTGCAATGGTGTCAACCCAAGAAGTTAGACTAATTTTCAAGTAAAAATTCCAATGAGGACATAATGCTCCTCAAACTGCCAATAACATCATAATATGGAATGTCAGACAAATGTTTCATTTTATCTAGACGTATAGCAATTTTATTACTTCACTATGCAAGTAAAAAAATTATGTGGCTTGATATCTACATGTATTCTTTAATTTAAAGCTTCTTTTTAGCATATGTTACAGGCCCCACACTAGCCTAATCTGGCCCTGGATCTATTATATCATTTTTTTTCTTAAATTTTCTTTTTCTTCTCTTTCCAGATGTTCCAGATCAAGGAGTATTTTATAAATTTGGATTATTTGGTCATTTTGAATGGATTATCATCTTGGTGACAGGAGATAAAGAAAATATAGAATACTATACAGGAAAATAAATACGGTTTTTGAAATTTTGTGTGTAAATAGTCTAATAGATAGAAAAAACAACACCAAATCCACCTAGAACAAGTACATGCTTGTGAAGTTTGTTGATCTTATTTTTGATTGAAGCTTATGGGAATAGAAACCCTATTGTGAAGTGTGTGGGTCTTCCTCTTCAAAGAGGCCATATTTGAGATGATATATGTAAACACATGTCTGGGAGAAACTATACATGTGTGGAGGTTCTTCACAACAAATGTCGAGTTTAGGTCAACTCTTGCAAGCGTACTTGAAAGAAACCCTACAGTTGAGTGACTGTATAAGTGAGTGATTTTTCTTTCTCACAGAAGGCACCATATGGAAACAACTTCTGGGGAGAAATCGCACACTTGTGAAGTATGTGGCTTTTCTTTTTTAAAGGAATCACTTCTGGTGAGTCATGTGCGAACACATACTGGAGAGAAACCATATTCTTGTGAAGTGTGTGGCTCTTTCTTTTCACAGAAGTCACATTTAGTGAGTCACATGAAAACACACACTGGAGAGAAGCCATATACATGTGAAGTGTGTGGCTCTTCTTTCTCACAGAAATCATGCTTGGTTGATCACATACGAACACATACTGGAGAGAAGCCATATTCTTGTCAAGTATGTGGCTCTTCTTTTTCAAGGAAGTCAACTTTGAAGCGGCATATGCGAATACATACTGGAGAAAAGCCATTTTCATGTGGAGTATGTGAATCTTCCTTTTCCGATAAATCAAGCTTGAGCAGACATATGCAAACACACACTGGCGAGAAACCATATTCTTGTGAAGTGTGTGGCTCTTCCTTTTCAATGAAATCACATTTGGTGGATCACATGCGGATACACACTGGAGAGAAGCCATTTTCATGTGAAATTTGTGGCTCTTCCTTTTCACAGATGTCAACTTTGAAGCAACATATGCGAACACATTCTGGAGAGAAACCATATTCTTGTGAAGTGTGTGGCTCTTCCTTTTCGGATAGGTCAACCTTATACCGACATATACGAACACACACTGGAGAGAAGCCATATCCTTGTAAAGTGTGTAATACTTCCTTTCGACTGAAGTCAAGTCTGAGAGAACATATGCTATCACACGCGGAAAAAAATTCCCATCAATCTATAGCACATAGGCCTTCACCTCTATGAAAATTGACTTTAACATAAAAAATGACTTTAACATTAAAAAACACTTGAACCATACTTTTTCAAATTGGTAGATCTTCATTTTTAAATGATTCAAGTATATCAATAAATATCAGATTAAACATTAAAAACCATATTTTCATAAAAGACCCTCTATAACGATTAAATGTGTGTATACGATAAAAAATCTTTGCAATTCATATTGAAGTTGTAGCTGACAAAATCATTTGCAATTGATTAATTCAGAACATTGATAACTGGAATAATGAAAGATATCCACCCAAAATCTGACATGGAACAGAAGAGTCGGAAATTTAAACATGCATTCCTTATCGAATTACCAGTTTTTGGGTTTGTTTTTTTTTAAATAAGAAAAGATTTAGTGGGGGGTTCAATTTACAATGTAAGTTTATAATAGATTGTTCCCTTTGTTTTTGTCCAGCAGTATTCATACTTTTTTCTCTCAATTTTTTTACTTTTTAGTGATCCAACAAAATGTGAGAGAAGTAACATTCATTGATCCCTCCAATTTTCAATTTTCCAATTGATTACCCCCAATAGGGATTTCTGGAAAAGAATGTTGTTTTCATGATGGTTTCTATTGAATGATTAAACATACTTTTTAAAACAGTCATTAGCTTTCCATTGTTCATACTACTGAACTTATTTATTGTTACCAATTCGAGTGTTCCCACAGAAATTTCTCTGATAATAATTGTTAATATTTTCAGTCAACTGATCAAAAAAATTATGCCTGGATTTATTTCTTCATATCTCAATTTAAACAGTAAAAAAATATAAATACCTCTCTACATTTTACATCCACCAAAAATGTAGTTTCATCAAATGAACAATCTCTTGGATTACTTTCTATAACTTTGAAAACAATCATTATCTTTCCAAGTGTTCTTCAGGCTACTGAAATTATTAAAAACATCAACCAAAACTTTCAAAATAGTCAACATAGGTTTCTTCAGTTTTTTTAGTGATTCTGCCTGACTGGTTGACTATCTCTGTGTCACACATACAGGCCTCACTAATGGAGCTAAAGGGCTGAAAATTAAAACATCAATGTTTAGGAAAACAGTAAAAAAAAATAAAAAGTAAAAAAAATGCTTAATTGGCCCCTTACTTTGTGTTGAGTAACATTCACCTTTTTTTGAAAGTCAAGATTACTGATCCAGCAAAAGGAGAGAAAAGTAACTTATTTACTGATCACCCCTTTTCCAATTCTTCAATTCATCACCCCCAACGTTGCATGCTGCAAAGATATGTTGATCATATGAGAGTTTCTATTGATAGACTAGGCAGACATGTTTTTCTTTTTGTTGTTGTTCCCACAATTTTACAGTCAATTCAGTCTACTGCTTTCTGTAGATATACAATCTATTAGGGAATCTTTTTCTTGAGTATGGTGGCAAATCTACTGACTGGCACTTCTCATTCTAAGAAACACACTATACATGCAGTACCATTCTCTATAAACTATTTAATGCAGGTGGTTCCATATATTTCATATATAAGAATGATCTCCCATTCTCCTCTTGCTATGCAAAGAAGTCTACACCTGATGTCAAAATTAGTCTGTTAAAGCAAGGTTGACAAACTATCGCCGTTGGCCCAAATCCAGCATGATTTCATTTCACTTGGCCTGTCAACCTCATTGAATATGTGACATTACATACAACAATTCTTTGTTTCCTCTATCCTTTGGCAGTGAACAATAAAATACAATATTGATAAAGAGAGCAAAAGTCTCATTTTTCCAGTGGCCATAAACAAGTTAATATTATATCGCTTAAACAAACTATGTGTTCCTGCTGTTCTATTTATATACACAGAATTTGAACCACAATTTGATTATATTTTGTCTCCCCAAAACAAATTTCATGGATTTCATTGATTGATAGATCATGGAAGTTTCCATAGCTATATACTAGTGCATTACCACACATTTTTGTAAACAAGCTGACATGTTTGTAAATAGAATGCATGGACTTCACGAAATATTGATGTTATCATGAAAAAACAGTGGCAACAGAGAGGAAAAAGATAGGAAATTTATAGAAATTATTTATGTAAAATATATAAACGCTGTTATATCTGTGTTTGAAAGCTTGCCTCACACACAAAAACACATACTGAACCGTAGTCATTGTGCTACAACAGAAATGCACCCAAAATCAATTTTTAAACATTCAATTTTTCAAAGTTTTATGAAAGATTATCTTATAGAAAGATTATTTTTCAAGAAGGGCAAAGAAATTTATATCCACAGAAAAAAAAGCTTTACTTGTTAAAAAGATAGCCCCCTGATTGAATTTAATTCAATTTATTTTCTCATACTCACTGTGAGGGTAAATTATTTGATTGGCCAATACCCTGCCATACTGATATCAAACAATATGTCTATTATAAAAACACAATTGTATCATGATTATTTTTGTGTCATTAGAGTTGGGAAAGATTGGATAAAATCTGAGATAAACCTTTTCTGATTAAACTATAGAACGGAGTATATTACAATTTAAGGTCGTTTTTTTCTTCAAAGAATTCAATAGATTCTTGAGAAAAATTCTAACATTTTTTTTTGATGTTTATAAAATGCACACTAACTTGGAATGTTGTTTTCATACAATGACATTGCTTAGAAAAAAAATATATGAATAAATAGATTTTTAAAAAGTACCAACTGAGTATTTTTCAAAGACTTTTAAAGATTTTTTTAAATACATATAAAAGCTGTGGAGGCACATAATTTTTTATAGATTTGAGAGAGTTATATCCCTTCATTGACACTTCCCTCCCTCTTACGTAATCTTCTCAGCATATGACAGTAAATGGAAGGAAAATTTTTATAATAGCAGATGTTTGAATTGAAATTCATTATTCCGCTTGAATCTAATCTATCAGAATAATATCTGACAAAATTTGCTCTTGAGTTATACACACATACACACACACGTGTGCATATCTATGAGTATATATGTGTGTGGCGAATTTAATAGACAATATGGAAACTCAGAAATTAGGAAAAATGGACTTTGTTTATTTCCATAACAGGGTGTAATGTAGATTCATCAATTGTCACACACTCAATTGTTCCCGTGCTTGATAGTTGGCCAATCATATTTACATATATATATATATGTATGTATGTATTTAAAATATCTATGCAAATTTCAAAAGAAATTTATATCTCATAATTGTTATGCAATATAAAGGTATTTTCATTTCATTTCTAAAATCTCAATTTTGATTTTCTAAATCAAATGAATGGAAAGAAATACTTACAAAAATAGGAAATCAATTGAAATGAAGGAAACTATCAAAGGAAACAAAGAAGTTTAATGAAAGAAAAGAAACAAAATAAAATATACATCAAATATTTACATTGTCGTACTTATTTTTTTAATTTTTGCTCTGAGAAACCACAAAAATATATTCTTTTATTACCTTTCTGCTGATCCCAGGAAAAAAAAGGGACATAATCTGGAGCCTTTCATCAGCTTGACTAACCTTTTTCCCCCTGGTGGTGTGAATAATTGTAACTTACAGTATATTTCAAGTTGAAAATATGTAATGTCTTTTTAAGTTCGGTTGATAATTGTTAAAGTAATTGATTTGCATAATACATTATCTTAATAATTTATATTCTATTTTAAAAATAATTTCCTCTCACAATGTACATTTTTTTTGCTCCATTTCATCCATCAATAACAAAATGTCACCCAGACAGATTGATTATCATATTCCAGTGCAAATGTTCTTTAACAGTACAAAAACAAAATTTTGTAATGTTTGTATCTCCAATTCTATATAGTTTATTCACATGAAGTTTATTGCATATTTTTTGCTAATCTTTCTTCCCTCTAATATCACAAATATTATTTCATTAACACCTGTAAATTAAAAGTTTAGCCTATTTATTTATGAACATGTTGACTTGTTGTCATAAAAGTGACTGGTACCCTTGAGTATGTTTCCATTGTCTTGTATGATCATTATTTAATATATTTAATTATTTGGAAACTGTCACCAAAATGTAGCTTAGTTTTTAAGCTAATCTGGCTAGCCATGAATGTGTACTGGCTATACAGGCCTCAACAATGAAACTAAAATGCTAAAGAAATTATTTTGTTTTTGACCCCCCCCCCCACACACACACACTATAGGCTTTTAGTGGGGGTCAATTTACAATGTTAGTTTGTGTCTGACTGTCTTCAGGCTTTTTTAGTACTTTAAGAGGTAACTTTCTTTCTCCAATTTTTTTATTGCTCACCCCAAGATGACTCGCAGCTAGAAGTTGCTGGTCAAGTGACAGTTCCTATTGAGTGACTAACCAGATCTGTTCTAATCAATACCATCATTTCAGTGACAAACAAAAGTAAACAAATTAATTTCTTTCTGTCATGATTCAAACTGAAAAATCCAAATAAATCACTTGGAAACTTAAAAAACTTATGCTGATAGTTTTAGTGACAGTTTTAGTTGATGGTTTCTAACATGAATTCAGTGAAAATTAAAATACTTTTAAAAAAAAAAGAACATCAAATAATTTTCTGTCAAACTCCAGTACAAAGTCTTTGTTTTCTTACCATAACAAGAACAACTCTCATCAAAATTAAGGGTGTAAACAGATTTGTAAAATCCTCATTTCCCTACAGTGATGTAAACTCCAAGCCAGTTGATTGCCAGGAGGCTGTCTTATTAATTGACAAATCTTAGGTATTAACGGAAATTTATTTTGATACGCACAGGCTTATTTCATTCTAATCAGTGAATACATTTATACAAAAAAATATATATATTTATGATTTTTTTTATTCATTATATACAATACATAAGTTGCTGTAATTATCTTCAGTTGGAATAGAAGTTCGAGTGGAATTCAATATTGCTGCAGCCAATCTTCATTCGAAATATTCCTCATTACCATGTGTGTCCTTGCTACATTGTTCAACAGTGATAAAGATGAGAATTCAGGAGTTGTGAATAAAGACATTGACAATTTGCTTTGTTAGATTTATTTGAGACAACAGATACACTGCCAGTCCACATATGCAGGTATTTTTATGATATTGGGAGTCAAAAAATACACTATTCTCTCTATCAAATAAAACTAATGAATATCAAAAGGTTCTGTGTTCAATTATTAGAGTCTAACTATTCATATCAGTGTGTAGTTTCTGCTTCTATTGATTTCTTTTTTTCATTTTGTTCAGTTTTCTCCATCCATAATATGAAGTTGCCTGACTCTAAACATTTTCAGTTTTCTCTTTCAATCTAAACACCCCCTGATTTCACGTACATGCCAAAATGGTATAAAAATCATACATCCCCTGGAGACACAGAGCTCAGATAATAATCAAAAATATATGACAACCACAGCCTTCCAAAACACTTGGAAATCCACTACCTTATTAATAAACACACCAAAATGTTATTTGATACCCTACCTACTGATTTATATGCAAAGCTCAGCCCAGACCTACCTTAGTTTCCAAAATATACTTGATGTAATTATCAGTCTCTACTTGTTTAGATTTGTATAAGTGAAGGAGTATTATATCCTCACTTTTAGTGAGGATATCCTTATCTAGTCTTATTTGAAGTATTCCAAGATGTTTTGCAATTTGAATATATAGCTATTTTCGAGTGGCCATCTTTATTCTCATTCATTACAGAAAATGAGTTTATTTGACCAATTTTCTGAAATCTTTCACATCAATATTTCTTCAGAGAAATTTGTTAACCTTTAGAAAAATAAATCTATGTAGAATACCTGCATTGAATAGATTATTACTAAAGTCATTATGTTTGTAGTATTACTACCTAATTGAAGTTCTGTTACTGTAAAATATAGAAGTGTATAAATTGCAGATCATATTTCTGAAAAAATATTTTATAATCATTATATATTCCCATATATTTCAAGTATTCAATGAAACCTGATATAAAACATTTCAGTTTTTGTTTCACAAGTTTATTCTTTGAAAGTTTATTACGGATGCAAGTATAAGTCTATCTTTTCTGGAAAAGAACTGGGAATGAAAGATATATCTCATCACAGTGAGTGTTAAGTGTTAATATCTCAAATATAATTCTTACTTTTTTAAAATTTTCTATTAATTTTTCTTCCATTCATCCATGATTTGCTCTAAAAATAGAAAATAAAAACTAAATTATTTATCATGTGTTTTCACTGGTTTTCTATTGGATAATAATCTAAAAAAAAAAGAATTTCCAAATTCTTTTTGACACAACTGAAAAAAATCTTTCTACACCAATACATTGGGAGCCACTTCATAGCATAATTTGTAATTTAAATTCTTTAACTTCAGTTTATAAAGTTTAAATGAATTAATTGATACTACCACTGTAAAATTAAAAAAAGATGTTTGTTAAATGAGCTGAAAAAAAGTATATAGGAATTTGTTTGATTTTCAGAATTTAAATATAAAATGGAGATAATTCTTGTTAGCCTTGTAGAGATTAATGGGATCTTGATTAGTGGGATATTCACACGAGGCTGTCTACATGATTCTCAGCTGTTTATGGCACCTGGTATACCCAAATAGTCACCCATCTAAGTTCTGACGAGGCTTGACATTGCTTAATTTTGGTAATTAAGCAAGAACTGATGTGTTCAACGTGATTTGTCTACTATAAGTGAACCCTGCATCCAGTAGATATGGAAAGAGATCATGTGTTTTAAGAGAGTGCAAAATACTTTGTGAAAGTTTACTTTTCTTGAATCAAATTTTCATATATGTGTGATTGGAAACCTAAAAATAATCCAATTAGCTTTAAAAAAAGTGTGAAATATTTTTTTAGAAATACAATTTCCTGGATATCAAGAATACCTCCTCATATTCAGTGACTTTTTCATGCGATTTGATATATTTACAGGATTAAGAGAATACATGTTAAAAAGAAAAATCTGAATTTCAACTCAGCATGAAGTGAAATTAAGTACAATACTGACATTCAATTTTTTGCTGATGTAAGGGTCAATTTCGATCTATAAGAAGCAATTTCTGCATTTTGGCTTAGGATGCCGAGCTGTTCACATTGGTATACTGCATAAACTGTACATTGGTTACAAAGTCTATCATATTCATAGGATGAGTATATATCTGGTTTAAAAATTTATCAGAATTTCAACTCGGCTCAAAGTGAGTTTGAACTTTTGGCTATTCATTTGGAAAACTTTCATTTGATAAAAGTTTTGTCAGATTTCTACTGCACTCATAAGGATTGACAATGGCTTGAGAGACTTGCATGCTAACCATCATTCTATGGCAGGTGTTCTAAGTTGAAGTATTGAAAGAGTTTATCATGGTTTTCCTCGGTAAATAAAATCAGTTTATGCAAAAAAACAAAAACAAATAGCAAGTGTTTATAAGAAAAAACAACGAGCAGTCTTTATCAATAAAAATAGCAACAGATTCCATTCAGGAAAAATGTCTAGCATTTGAGACAAGATTTTCTGAAGAACTTTGATGCACAACAAGGAAAGTTGATCATGTTGTATTAATGAAAGGCTTTTGATTAATATTGTGTCATAATATTTAATCAGCAAATGTCCCTTATTTTCAAATGAGAATATCTTGAAATAAAACTATATCTCCTACAAAAGTAATATACTTGCATCACTCTGGGCATGCATAAATAAATAATACATTTCTATACTGTAAAGAAAAGTTTTTCATTTGAATTGACTGCATATTAATGACAAGAGTTTTATGCATGTGCATATAGGAAGCATAGAAGTCTGGGTTTGTGCAACCAATTGATTTCTCAAAGGTGTTTTGTACTGCTGCCTGGTTGTTGAAGATCTCCCTTGCAGGAAGTGGTCAAAAGGCTTGAAAAAGTGGTAGTTGGCCAGAGAGAGGTCCATTGAGTGCTGGGCAAAGTACAGTTTTATAGCCTAGTTCATTCAATTTCTACCAGGTCGTTAATGCAACATGTATGGTTTTTTTGCCTCACCAATTTGGTACAAATGTCACACAACTATTGAATGGTCAAGCTTAAGTTCCTCTGCAAACTCTTGAGTTTTGTGTGAGTCCACCTTCATAATGGCTGTCAATTGGATATTGCCAATTACAGACATCCACATCTTCAAAGCTCTCATCTCCGTTTCAAAATTTCTTGAACCAATACTGTAAATTCTTTGATGATCCCCTGGCCAAATACTTAGTTAATATTGCGAGTAGTTTCCACTGCTTTGCATTCCATTTTGAACTCATACAACAAAATTACCCGAACTTGCTCTTTCTTATCTTTGATTTTCACGGCCTTAGATAAACCAGAATAAATGGTGAGAGGAAAATGTTCAGCTTGAATGAAATAAGCATTGATGTACCAAAGTTGTATATTACATGAACTCAATTGAATTATAATTGATTCCAAAAGTAAGCATCAAAGTTTGAAATGACAAAAACTACAATATTCTTGCATCAATCTAATATCTAAATTTGGGACAAAATAGGGGTAATATGGTGTCATTGACAGCAGTGATCAGATCTTCGTAAAGGCTTTTGATTAATATCTTTTTGTTGATTCATTATTGTATGCCAAATGATGATCCATGTAATGAATGCCTTTTTCACTTATATTAATTAGAATTACAATACATACAAATGTTATTACTTTTAATGGGAGAAGTTGAATTAGCGAGACAAGATGACAATTTCTAAAACTGTTTATCAATTTGCTGAGAGAAGAATGAAAAACCAATATATCTGATTATTAAACAATAAACAAGTTCTATCTAATCAGCTTCTCAATGTGATATTGAAGATATCAGTGGATACAAGTACAGAGTAGATATAAGCCCACATTACATAGCAAAAATGTTTTCTATGATGTTGAAATTTCACAACTATTATACTGAAGATAACAATAAAAAATCTGATATTCCATTCTTCAACAATAACAATAACTACATATAAAAATCTCTGACTCAGTTCATCTTCTGTTCTAATAGTCTTGAATCAGTTTTCACACCTACTTACATCCCTCTTCACATGGACAGGCTTTATGTGAAAGAAAATGCAAGATGTTTAAAATTCTAAAAGTAAGGATACCCAACTATGCACATGTCAAATGATAACTGGACCCAATCTTCACAAATGTTATTGACTATGATTTTTAGAACAAACACCATCCAAACCAATTATCTCATTGGAAGGAAAGTCAGTGTGCAGGTCTCTCCAAATGGACAAAATATCATCATTGTACTGGAAGATGAAGAAAATACTATGGTCATATTTGACAGAAAAGTATTTGAAGAAAAACTGGTGAATATAATTGAATCAAGTGGTATAAAACTGTACAAAAAGATCCCACTTTGTCCTCTGACTGATGGTGTACTGAGGAAAAGAGGTTGATGCCATGATGACAGCTTAAATTTTTTTCTATCTTTCAAATTATACATTAGTTAATTCAATCAATTAAAATTGATTTGGCTGTAACATTTGTACTGCTAAGGTGTCTAGGGTTAGTTATGATGGTTGGGTGTATTCTATTTCATGCAGGAATAGTGTGGATTGAAAATGATTGTAAAGAGGACAATGAGCATATGCTGGTTTGGTAAATGGCTTGGATATTGAGTGCCTGACTTGACATTGTTTGGTAAATAGTATTAAAAAAGTTCTTGGCACCATCCTAATTTTGTTGTCCAGCTGTTTTGTTCAAGATCAAATAGTATTCTCTGTTCACCTCATGTCAACAAGGTAATAGGGCATTTCGACCCACTACCATATCAGCCCATAACATTTCTGCCAACTACTTGGGCATTGCCCAAGCCATTAGGACTTATTCAATTATCTATAAATATAGTTTCTTTAAAAGTGGGAGTCAAATTTAATTCAATATTGTATTTTATATGAGTAAATAGAAAATGATAGCTTCTAGCACTGATCATCCAAATTTGTTCTTTTTCTATACTTTTGTGTTGGGTACCTTTAGGGAACAGTTACCAGCGATGTCAACCCTCTCTGAAAGCAACTACTGAAGACCGGAATTGACCAAAACGATGAAATATCAGACATGAGATTGCGCCAATTGTAATATTTATTCATACATATTTATTTAACAAAAGATATTAAACTATTTGTATGAGTTTATATTTTGTTGAAGCTTTCCGATTATTCTTTCATGAATTTCATTTTTTGGCTTTCTCACTATCATCCACATTAAAACCTAACAGATAAATACCATGACAATATTTTAGTTACATTGTAAATAAAACTCCCACTGCAATATTTGGTTTTGATGTTGCACCAGTTGCTTTCAACGGTGTTACATTTGTAGGGATCTCTCTGTAGAGATAGTATTGAATTAAAATGTTCTAGTAAGTAGACGAGTTATCTACTCTTGGCTAATACCTCCTGGTAAGTTTGATCCCACTTGTGATGCTGGACCACTACTGCTAGTGCTGGTAAAAATTCGCTATAAAATCAAAGAGGCTTTGTTCTGGCACTCATTTAAGGTAAGGTCTGATCCCTCTTTTCTATTCGTTTCTCTCTTCTTCAAACCTTCAATCAAATCAATGACATTTTCCTTCTGAAAAAAATATCTTTCTACCAAGACCAATTCTATTCAAGAACTCACACATATATGTGACATTCCATTAGTGCTTTGATTTTTTTTCCTCTTAGAATTCTAACATCTTTGATTATATACAAACAATGGTAAATTAAGAACTATTATTCGTGTTCATTTTCACTGTCAGCATCCTTCAGTTTAGTTCCTTCCTCTACTGGATCTATCCAAGAACTTTCTATTAGAACTGAAAAACCTTGGTACCTGCATTTTCTCATTGTTCATTTCTATTTTGTTCATTCATCATAAATGTTACGTTTTCGTTTCATCAAATCCAGACTTGTTATATTCTCTCCGACCAATATTCCTTTGAATGATATTTTCTCACCTAATTAGTGCAAGGGACATAACTTTCCACTTGTTGATTTTTGTTAAGAAAAACTGCGGTGGGTTTCTGTCCTGAAAAGAACAGATTAATTCTTGGAACATATACTGCCAGAGTATAGGTTTTGAGAAATTGTTGAAGGCCAAGTTATTGGCTGTTCTACACTGCTATATTCTTAATATTTTCTGTATTGTATGCTGTTGTATTTTGATTATTTAATGTTTTTCTTGAATTTTATAAAACCTTTAAAACAATATCTTGCGTACGAAACGCAATAACGTAAATACAAGAAAAACAAAACAAACAATAATACATTCTTATACTAAATTTAATAATAGTTATTGGGTTATTAATAAGTCAAAAAAGATTAATGAAGAGTTTTGATAATTAGAAATGCTTTAGTGAATCAGTCAAATCACTTGATTTTTGTTTCCCAGGGGTGGGGTGAATCTTAAATTTCAAAACGGGAATGCTAAGTCACATGTTTTTTTCTTCAATGACGACAATATGATTCATCACAACTTTTGTTTTTGTCAATTTCGTTGATGCGAGAAGAACAAATACAATACTGATCTTGATCTAGAAGCCGTAAAAAGCTGAGTCAAGAAATTAGCATAATGCCAAATTCGTTACGGTCATTTTGAAAATAAGCAGAAAGTTCGTAATGGTCCATGAATTCGTTGAAACGGAAAATCGTTATAGCAAGGTCTCTCTATATATGTACCTCAAAATATAAAAAGACACCCCTTGCTTCATATTTTTTCAAAAATAACATTAAATCTCAAAACCGATTGCTGTTTCTTATTCACAAGGTTCATCTCTCACTTGAAAACTGCGAGCTGTATTGCATTTATTCATATTTTGATGCAACTAAGTGTAATTTTGGTTTTGCAATAAAAATACTATTTTCCATCTAACTGTTCCTAAGGTTTATGAACATGGAATTAAGTTTGAAAGTTTGGTATTTTATAAGAGGTAAATATATCATCCTTGCCGCTTTAAACAGAAAATCTGCGCAGAAGCTGATTTGTGCTCGCTTTTTGGGAATTTTGTTCCTAGTCTTTTTCAGAAATCTGATAACTCGACTGATCCGGAATCCAACTTGAAATATATTCATGAATGACTGTTCTGGTAAAAAGTTAGAATGTTTTGATTTCCCAAGATCAAATTGCAGTTCAAATTTGATCACATACTAACACCACAAACTGAGTTTTTAGTTCACAGGAGAAAAGACATGACACTTGATTTTTTTTTTTTTTTTTTGCTCCCATATTTCTAAATTATGGACCATAGCTTTTGTTAGGGAAATAACAAAAAATCTGCCAGTGATATTTTTAAGAATTATGTCGTTCGACAAAAGTCGTAGGATTCGTTTAGATAAATTTTGTCCATAAATGTGCAACTCCATATTTTATTAAGAATTTGTGAACGAATTTTGAAATTTTTATTTTCAATGCCTTCCTAGAATCACGCTCCAGATCATTAAAAAAAAAACGAAAAATTTCCCATCTTCCCTCTCATTTCATCAACAAAATGAAATGTTGTTAACTGTGGATATTTTACCTCAAGGGATGATATTATGTCGAACACCGATTTCTTTTGTTCTCTCGCATTCCGTCGTGATATTTTTCCTGAAATAACTTTACGTTTGTTTTATGAATCCTGAACGATCATCTTTGTGTCTGATTTTTTTTTAATATTTAAAGATAACCCAGGTAAGAATTCTTTTTTGATTTTAGGATTTTGAAATCATAGCAGTTTCTTGTGTTTGTCATTTTATGAAAATGTATTTTTGTATGAGAATGTTACTGCGTGAGACTTTCGAAGTCTTTTATTCAAATACTTGAAAATCTCTTAAAAATTGGAAAATAAAACAATCATTTCAAGATAAAATTTTCGTTTTATTTCTCAAGTTTATATACCCCGAAAAAATGTTGTTATTATCAAGTCGGGCATGCCCGTTCAATGGATGCGTGTTGGAAGAGGCCAAACTTCATGGTGTATGGAACATCTGTCAAGATTGTCATGTATAATTATTTCCCGTGCGTCTCACGAAAGTATGGCTTCGAAGTATCTCTGTTAGTTCCCTTCAGTGTTGTCGATTGGAAAATTTTCTCATCAAATTTAGACCTGTGTATAGAAAGTGAAAAATATACTCTTATTCAACATTGATGAGAAAAATATTTCTCGTAATTTATTTTCTGAGAATAAAACAAATTGTAAGAGACAGCAGTGGAATAAGTAGAAAATTGAAGAATATAAGTGTGCATCAACCTACCCAAGGGGTTACACACACTAGTCCAGGCCCTAAAATGTTCTTAATCCCCACGTCTGAACCTTAGAGAATGTTAAATATTCACACCTGAACCCCTAAGGATGATAAATTCCCATGGTCAAACGCTGGAGGATCTTAACCCCCCGCCGTCTGAACCCTGGAAGATATTTAATTTGCATGTCTTAACTGTGGGGAAATGCTATATTTCCACATACCTTGAAGTTGCTAAATTCCCATGTCTGAAACCTGGAAGTTGCTAAATTCCCATGTCTGAAACCTGGAAGTTGCTAAATTCCCATGTCTGAAACCTAGAAGTTGCTAAATTCCCATGTCTGAAACCTGGAAGTTGCTAAATTCCCATGTCTGAAACCTGGAAGTTGCTAAATTCCCATGTCTGATGCCTGGAAGATGCTTAATTCCAATGTCCAGATCCTTGGAAATGCAAAATTCCAATGTCCACGCATTGGAAGATACTAAGTTTCAACATCCGGTCACTGAAATATGTTAAATTTTGAAAGTTGGTCTCATTTCAACATTAGAAACTGTCAGAGGCTGTTCAAATACTGAATTCCATGTTTAGCACTAGCCTGACTAAGCCTGTCTGTGGGTCACTCAGACCTGTCTGTGAACCTAATTTGATCAGAAGACTTTATCATACAATAAATTTCCAAGGAGAAAATTTTAAAAGATCAATATGGAGAAGGTAATTATCCCTTAAAAGTTGTTGCTGGGTTGATAGCCAAAAAAAAAGGATTATCTTGAAGATTGAAGTCTTGATAGAAACTGAAAATATGGTTTTCAGGGGTCTGTATCAATTTACCGATTCTCAGATTATTGCCTGTTATTTGCTTGCATCTGATTGGTTGAATCTAAATTTCCAGAAAAACAAGTATAGACAATTTGAGGGCCATTCTTTCATAGTTAATATTCACGAGAACACTGGTTGACTTTCTATTTTTCTGAAATCAGTGTATACTTGTTTTTTGAAAGAAGGCATCTATTGTAAAATTTTTAAATGTACTATTCATTTATAATGAGATTCAGTATCTACAGTATGCATCATGTGTAAGATTCATGGAGAAATTTTTTTTTTTTGTATGATTGTATGTGCACTGACACATACATTCATTTGTTAATTAAATTGCATATACATCAAAATCATTCTTTCTTCAGAAATCTTATTCACTATATATAGAAAAAACAACACTCTTAAAAGGTAAAAAATTCCCAAATGAAAAAGCAAGCTGAGATACAAAGAAGCACAATTTTACTCGCTATATCTTGTCTTGTATCGTAAACTGAATCTTATCGTGGATAAATTGTGCATTTATAAATTTTATAATAGATGCTTTTTTTTATAAATTGTAGACATGTTCCCATCGCACCAATTCTAGGAACAATCAGTCAACCAGTGTTTTCATAAATACATTGTAAATAGTACCTAAATCTTATCGTGAATAGGTAGTACATTTACCAAATTCACAATTGATGTTTTTTTTTTTTTTCATAAATTGTAAACATGTCTCTATTACACTAGTTTTGAAGATAAAAAAGTCAACCATTGTTTTTAGAAGTAATGAACTATGGGAGAAAGGTTCTTGATTGTCTTCGCTTGTTTTTCCAGAAATTAGACTTGACCAATCATATGCAAGAAAATGAACAAGCTGTAATCTGAGTTTGGGGAATTGAGTGCCCCCAAGTTTTCAGCATTACCCTCTTATCTGTAAGATCTAATAAGTACGAGAAATATGACAATTTCTAAAAAAAAGTAATCAATAAATAAAGATATCTATTCTCATGTGTTTTTAAACTTTTATGGAAATAAGAATTGATGTTTATTTTTTTTTTTCATAATTGAATGAATGAATACATCTAATTGCAATATTTGATCAATGAAGTATGTTATAGAATGATAAGATATTAAAATTCAGCCTCTTTCAATTCCCAGGCAGTAGAATGTAACATCCACCTGCCTTTGGTTGTGGAAATTTTGCATCATCCAGGATTCAACATGAGAACTTATCATCCTCACAGGTTCGGAAAGGGAGGTTGAACATCTCCCAGGTTTCAAATGTGGGAATTTAGAATATTTTAGGGCCAGGACAGGTCTGCATAACCCCTTGACTTGTTCCTTATTAGTACAGACAGCTCTTAGTGTCATCCCTTTTGTTATATTTGTTATCTGTAATCCTTGGTTTGACTTGGAATATTTAGCCAGCATACAAAAGCTCCAAAATGTATGATTTTTTATCAACAACAACACATTAAATGTAAGAAATTGAGATTGATCTTCATCAGATTGTGCACCATGAATTTGTTTAGGTATAATGGAAATAGTGCACCCAATGTGTCAAACTGATGTTCTAATTTGAGGGTGGGGTGATATACAAATGACAGACTTCTACTTTCATTATTACCTTATATTCTGTAAGATTTTTTTTATTCAATTATACTTTTTAAAAAAAGATTATACTTTTTGGAGCCCTTCTGTGCTAGTTAAATACTACTATAGCTTTATGCATGTCAAATCTAAGATTACCAAGCAATTTTGAATAAGTATCAACTGAGGAATTTAGCAGTAGTATGTTCTCAGCCTAATAAAAGATAAATTATGTTCGTTTGACATTCTGAATATGTAGTAGGGAAACATCAGTTTTTATCACTTTTTTCTTGATAAAATTCTTACCTGGTTCTAGTTTAAAGATGACCACCCTTTCTTTCTTTGATCCTTGACCAGTGTTGATAGTTTATCACTTGTTAATACAAAAAGACTAACTTCTCTGTTTTATATTGTATAGAAGCCCATGGGTATAAAAAAAATAGTTTTTAGCAGTTGGACAATTTTTGAATTATTTGAAAAAAAAATGAATTTAAGGGGGAAAATTTCGAAAATCAGAAAAAAATTTTTTGCAGACATAATAAGGAGTAAATGTTTAAGATTTAACTTTTTTTTGCACCATTGGTACAGCTTGTATGTGTGATGCATACATAGCAAGCTGGACCAACTTGAAAATGGAGGAAACCTATGTTTACAGTTTTGGTTTATGATTTCTAATCATCATATTTGATTTCATCATGCTTGCTTGGAGGACTTGCATATTAACTCTTCACTCTTCTTCTTGACTGAACATGAAGTATTTGATATGTTACAATGTATTGAAACACAAACTGAGCTGCTTTAATTCTATAATTGCAAATAATAGATAGATCTACTGTTTATGTAAATAATATCTCTTTTTCATTTACAGATATCAATTGCAGTGAAGAACAAATGAACCTCTTAAATGACATACAAAAATATTTTAAAAAGAAACTAATCATTAATTAAATTGGGAATACAAGAATTAGGAAAGATACCTTATTCTTATGTAATGTGTTAATTTGCGTTTTAGGGTGTTTAGAAATGACATTGACAGAAATATGCAGAAAAATTAACTATTTTCCCGTGCAGTTTTGTTTTATAAGGTGTATTTGTTACAAAAACACCTAGAAATACATGCCAGAATGTAGCCATGAGATGTGTAGATCTTCATTTTAACTGACTTCAGCTTTGTACACAATACCAATGCAATTCTACTCTGGAGAAAAAAAAGATCAAAGTAAAAAATGTACATGGAGGCACACCCTGAGAAATCTTACACATTTGAGCTATGTAGCTCAGCATTGTCACAGAAGTCCAAGTTAAAAGAACACCTGCAAACACAAACTGGAAAGAAACCATATTTTTGTGAGGTATGTGGATCAGCATTTTCACAAAAATCAGATTTAAAGAGACACGTTAGAACACACACTGGGGAGAAACCATATTCGTGTGAAGTATGTGGCTTGGCATTTTCACAAATTTCACATTTGAAAAGACATATGCAAACACACACTGGAGAAAAACCCTACACATGCAAAGTGTGTGTTTCAGCATTTTCAGATAATATATCTTTGAAGATACACATGCAAAAACACAACGGAGAGAAACCATATTCTTGTGGTGTGTGTGGATTAGCATTTTTACACAATTCAACGTTAAAAACACACATGCGGACACACACTGGAGAGAAACCCTATTCTTGCAAAGTATGCAGTTTGGCATTTACACAGCGTTCCCATTTAAAAAGACACCTGCAAACACACCCTAGAGAAAAAATACATTCTTGTGAGTTTTGTGGATTAGCATTTTCGCGGCTTTCAATTTTGAAAATGCACTCACGCACACACACTGGAGAGAAGCCATATTCTTGTGAGGTGTGTGAATTGGCATTTTCACAGCGTTCACGTTTAAAGATGCACATGAGTACACACACTGGAGAAAAACCATATTCTTGTAAAGTGTGTGGATCAGTATTTTCACAAAAAGCATCTTTAAAGAGACACATGCAAATTCACACTGGGAAGAAACCATATTTATGCAATGTGTGTGGGTCAGCATTTTCACGGAATATATCATTGAAGATACACATGCGAAAACACACAGGGGAGAAACCATATTCTTGTGGGGTATGTGGATCAGCATTTTCATTGAATTCATCTTTGAAAACACACATGCGAACACACACTGGAGAGAAGCCATATTCTTGTGAGCTGTGTGGATCAGCATTTTCTCAGAACTCGGCTTTAAATTCACACAGGAGAAAACACACTGGGGAGAAACCATATTTTTGTGATGTATGCAGATCAGCATTTTCTCAGAAATCAGATTTGAAGAGACACATGCGAACACACACTGGAGAGAAACCCTATACCTGTGAGATGTGTGGATCAGCATTTTCACATAATTCAGCTTTAAAGAGACACATGCAAATACACACCAATGAGAAATCATAGTATTGCAAAGTGTGTGGCCCTAAGTTGCAATATACTTCTGAAGTGTGGATCAGCAATTTAAAAATATACACTTGACAGAGATTTTTTTTTTTCTTTGTAGAGTGTGTAGATTGATGTTTTCAAAGAATTCATGTTCAATAGATTCCAGGTGAACAAGTAAACGCAACCTTATTTTTATCCAGTATGTGGATTTTCTACTTCAATAAGTTTCCATTTTGAATTAAGGAGAGAAACCATATTTCTATGCAGTGTGAAAATAATCATGCAAAAACAAGAAAATTATATTCCTTAGAAATATGTTAATTATTTTCATACCCAAATATATAGGCTATGAATGTTTGTTCTTGTAATTGTATATTTTTATGTATTAGATATCATAATGAACAAATTGAAAACATACTTGTAATGGGAAAAGAATCAATTTTTCATCATAATATAGTTAACCATTTTTCTATGATTCTAATTTTAGTTGCTTTTCATCATTAAGATAAAAGAAAATCCCAGTGAAAGATTATTGATGGTTGACAATGCTTCAAAATAATTATTTATGGCCATGAAATTTTTGCTAGATGATTGATTGAACAGTTTTTTTTCTAGAGTTGCAGATCTTTTCATCTCATTACTTTCTGAGATGATACAAACTACTTACATTTACATCATTCTAAAAATAATCAGTGAATTTTGAAAAATGTTTTCATTTCTAACTGACATACAGGTGTTTTAATCTTTTTTTTCAAATAGTGTTAATAAATCTCTTCAATTGTTATTTTCAGAAACATTCATTATAAAGAGATGTTTGTTCTATGATTGACAAAATACATTCTGAATAATTTATTTATATTTCTGTTATTTAAAATTTCATCCCAAAAATCAGTCAATTTGTATAATCAATCATTTATTTGCCTGATGCTGTCACTCTAAAATCAAAAGGGTGTACTGCTGATTACTTTTCTTCGACAGATGTTTTTCTGAATTTTTATATTTTAGTCCATTTTACCTATATTTTATATCAAATAAAAGATTTAAAAGAAATTTTTAGTTGTCTTTTGATTTGAAAAAAATTATTTTTGGAACATGTTCCTCACTCTGTCTATTGCCAACCTCTGATGATGTTGAACGGCAGGTTAGACTTTCTTTGTGTTGTGTATCTCGTAGACTCGTGTACCGACAAGGCCAGTCTTTTTTGCTATCTACCCATAGTTATGGGTAGAAACGCTGATGCCTTTATCAAGAGCCTCATTGTGAAGTGAATGCAGATTGTCTCAGTTGGTTTTTGAACTCAGCTCCATTTCATTTTCTGGGCTTCTAGCTGCTTGGTCACTGAATTTCCTGAACAAACATTACTTCGGGCTTGAAATTTAACTTTTCGTAATTCTGTCAAAAATTAAACGAATTAAGAAAAAAAGAGGTCTTTTTGAGTTTTATTTTGTGCAGTGGAGGTGTCTCAGCCTTTTCATTCTAATTTTTGAATAAGACATTTATAATGTGTCATTATCTAAACTTTCTGTATTATTCATTTGTATATCGTGCAGTTTGTTACATTTTCTTCATAGAATTTGAATCATGAATCAAAAGTTGGCCCCATTTTATAAGCATCAGATTTAAATCCTGGGAGTCTTCTTTCAACTATTTCTCTTCTGAACATTTTTATATCATATTTCTCTCAATTTTTAAACTGGTTGATTATGATCACTGCATATAAATTTTTACTTAAGGTTTCATTTGACAAGCATTTGATTTTCATCCTGGGAAACTTCTTTTATATTTGTTAAATGTCCATCCTTTTCTAATCAGGAATCTTCATGGTATTCTTTAGGGATATAATTCACAAAAAATACTCCTGATTTATGTAAAAATATTTCAACAAATTTCCTTTATGAAGGAGCTGTGCTTTTGCTTATGAAAGAGGTAGTACAACATAATATGAGTAAAAATTTTCTATAGAAACGTGTGCTGTCAATGTTCATGATCATGCTAATTTTAAAGGTAGTCGATACTTTTGAGTACAAAGAAGTGGACTCTTTATATCAGATTTATTTGAGATGTTGGCTACCCTTAAATACTTGGCTTATTAACTGTGCTTAAGATAAAAATTCAAAAAACCAACAGCTGATTCCAGATTTTAAGATATAGCATGGGAAGTGATATGTCACCATATAAAATTATATGACAGAATTGAGGGTTGAAATTTGAAAGGAATTTCTACTTGGAAAAGGAGGAATGCAATGCAATATCTAGAAAATCTTTATTCTATTCCAAAAGTTGACATTTTCCTCCCCAGTGTTCCAGCTTTGAGCTTAGATCTGTCTAGTGTATCAGGACACCTGGATATCTTTCAATCAAACAGGCTCCAAAATTTTTCCCTCCAAAAATCAATATTCAAGTGCTCAAACATAGTTTTAAACCTACTAACTACATAGCATAAATGACTTGATTGACTAATGAGAAGTTGAGAATCAAATCTTAGATTCCAAGTCACTGGGAGCCTACCTTGAATGCAGAGGGATAGCTGAGGGGGGAAAAAAAGGTTATTTGGATATACTCTTGGGCCGAAAGCATTATAGTTGTTCACCCATTGCATTTCTGCAATATACAGTAAACATTACATAAATAATTCTGCTTTTTGGGTTGTTTTTCACCAATTGTGAAAGTGCATGTCTATTGTAATGTTTCCCTTTTCATCAAATCTCACTAAATATTGATGGTAGCCTCTTGAGAGGCCATGCTCCAAGGCTCTCAAATATCTAGCTAGGTCATTGCTTAAATGGTAGATTCCCAAGTAAACAATAAAACAAATTGATTAGTTTCATTCCTGTTGCCATCAGTTGCAGGTAACACAGGCTCACACACTGCTGTGGCCGTGTTATTTCTGACTCCACCCCCCCGCAAATTTTCTTATTTTCTTTTTAATTATTTTTTAGATTTTTAAGGGTTTGTCAGATATATCATGCCCCTGGACCTTTGGTACGCCCTGCAGTTGCAGGGTCTGTGGGTCCAACCTGTACCCTCTGTACACAGGCAACACTTCACAACTATTGCACGTCAATCATACATATATCCTGACATATATGTGTTTACCAACTCAACAACGAAAAGTGAAAACTCTCTCAAGTTACATTCTGTGCTAAGATTTTTCCAAGCAAAGACATTTCTATAATTTCTTTTTCAAGTAACACATTGAACGATATTAATACCTTCCTATTAATCAACAATTGCTCTGACATAATTCATTCTTTCAAATCAAATTTCCTCGTAAAACAAGCAGCATTTATTTCAACTATCTTTTGTACCCTTGATTGTATGAAATTTATCTTTTGTTCTGAGGCATGATTGAGGTAAGGGATGGGGGCAATTTCAAATTGCCTCCTATTCCTCCAATGAAGAAGTCATCCAAAAAATTTATGAATTATAGTTCACCTACTACATTACTACTCACGTTTTACAATAACAAATTTCACCTAAATCTTGGCGGGAGCCAAGCTGTGAAATGGGCCCTTGGATTTCTAGCTAGGTCTGCTCATGGGCCCCCAATAATACCTTTGTAAACCATTGGGGGTCCACAACCCCAAGGTTGTGGGCCGCTGCATTAACCCCCCCCTCGGGCCCCAAATCCCCAGCTACACCCCTGTTAATACTTTTCAAATAAACAAATACTCTGCTATAACTCTTTCTCACCAATCAAATTCCTCTATAGCACAAGCAGCATTCATTCCAATTGTCTTTTGTAGATGAAACACCTGTGTGCATAGATCCACTCAATCTTCTTACTTAACTGATTTCCCATCCTTCCACAAAATTTCATTGAATTTCATTGAGAACTTTTGGAGATATTTTGTAGACAGGTAGAAAAAACAGTATCAAAATTTCAGTTCAGAGCGTTTTATCTAATCCTAGCTGTTCTATATCTTCAAAATTTGAATTTCAATGACATCTTGTGGTAGGCAATTAACTAAGATAGAAGACGGGTGTATAGCTTTTAGTGCCTCTCAATGCTGGTGAAACATCACCATAGATTTATGTACATCAAAGCAAAGATTGCCCCCGCCTCAAATTGACAAATTTTCCTCTCATTTTATCAACAAAATGCTGTGAAATGGTGGAAACAAGATATTTTAACTCGAGGGAAAAAATTATGTTGAATACAAATTTCCCTCAACTTGCCACCAGTTGAAATACTCTCCCAAGATAATTTGATGTTTATTTATGAATCTTGAATAATCATTTGTGCATTTGAAACAATTTTAGATATTAAAGATATTCCAGGCAAGAATTTTCTAATTTTTTTTTTTAATTTTGAAATTTCAACAGTTGTCGAATGGTCAGTCAAACTACTCGAGAAAAAAATATTCTACAGCTAAACTACTTATGGAATATATATTTTTCTCCAAAAATATAAAGCGATTGCTAAACTGAATCTTGACATTCATCTGAATGTTTTCTCTCTTTTTATAATTTTTGTTTTTGGCTTATTTATATGATAATTGTCAGGAAATTATTCACTGTGGCACTCAAGTGGTATGACCTCAATGATAGACCCTCACATAAATGCTTTTATGGCTGAATGCAAACATTGTGTTTGCTAAAGAACAACATTATCAATTCATTATAAGTCATAATATTTTGCAACTCCATTTATTCTCATCACATTAACCATATTAGTAGGTTATTATTTAGTAAATATTTTATTTCATTATTTACTGCTGGGAAAATATACTTTTGTTATGAAAAAGAAAAAATACAAATGGCCCAATTACCGTTCTACTCACTAAATCCTATCCATGTGTCTTCCAAATGTTTTTTATATTCGATAGGTTCATTAAGATTCTTTAATCTACTCTACTCCTATATTCAGTCTGTCCTTATCAAATCATCTAATTTCAAGAACTTTCCCTAGATCACCATCTCAGATTCCACTGAAAAATCACAGGTGCTTCTAAATCAAACTCATGGAGAAATCTAAGCTATGTATAGAAAAATCATCTATATCCCTAATAGTTTGAAATTGAAAATCTTTGCAATTTTATGCATTTTTCTGAACAAGCCTTTTCGTCTAAATTCTGACATTTGCTCCTCCCTTGATATGGCACACACAGCTTTGCAACTTTGTAACTAGGGCTAACTTTTTCTTTAGAATTCAAGAATTGTATCTGATGTATTTTTATATACACTTCCTCCTGCAAAGCTCTGTAAATGGCTGATGATTGGAAAGGTATAATTCTCTCAGATGGTGTCCAAATTAGTTTGCTTTAAAAACACTCTACCTCCCTAAAATCACAATGGAAAGTTTCTCAATGTTTTTGAGGTTTTTTTTCGTACAATTGGGTGTGTTCTATGACATACTTAAAGTCTACCACAGTCTGACTGCTAGAAGGGTTTATGTTCTTTAGATGGAGTATAACGGTCTTATTATAGACATTATGAGTTATAGATGTTTTTGTACATCAGTACACACTATATTCTCAAATTCCACCTAAAGATTTAATCACCTCTTCCTTATTCTGCACCCTGACTTTCTATAAAATTTCATTGAAATTCATTGATACCTTTCGGAAATATTATGTGAGCAGTCATGATTGAATACAGAAATGTATGAAGTATAAAATGAAAAAATAATTTTTGAATACATTTCTGTACTTGCAACTGTCCATATGAAATCTATCAAAGTTTTTGCTGGATTCCAATGAAATCTTTTGGAAGGATAAAGCATACAACAAGGTGTAAATAGATTTGTTTTTGATTGAAAGATATTTTTCCATTTTGATACTTTATACATTTCTGTATTTGCTCCTGTCTGTAAACACTATATCTCCAAAAGCTTTCAACGGATTTCAATGCAATCATGTGGATGGGTGAACTATATTATAAGAAAGAAGTGATTTAATTTTGCAGTGGATCCAGGTATTTTTCATTGAGATATATTTTGCGTTCATTTTTAATGAATTCCTGTATTTCTCCAAAGTTCCCAATGAACATTCATAGAAGGGTAAAACATGTATAAATTAGTTATGATTAAATTTGGGGTGGATCCAGGAATTTGTTTCTGATTGAGAGATATACATTATTTCCTTTTTTTTTCTTCATACATTTGTGTATTCAATCATAACTGCAAACTCAATATCTCCGAAAGTTTTCAATGAATTCCAATGAAATTTTGTGGAAAGGTGGGCTGCATTGTGAGAAAAAAAAATGATTCTTTGGAGGATCCAAGAATTTGTCAATATGATGAGTACTGCACTATATGAAATTTCAGAAAAATCGAGCAAGATTTGAGAATTTTTCTCAACTATAAACGAAAACAGCAGTTTTGCTTATAAAATGTAAAAAGAAAAAGAAAACGATGGGACCAGTCTTACCCTTTGCCTGGTAGAATCTCTCCAAAAGCCTACATGGAAAATTCAAAGAATCTTATTATTGAATAACGAAGTTATCAAAATGAGAAAAAGATACAGAGACGACAACAGACATCACAAGCGATAATTATCCCCAGGGCCGTGCAGAGAACAAAAATGATGTAATATATTTCGAGGGAATGTTAGGAGTGATAAAGCTGGTGTAAAAAAGCATCCTTGAAGTACAGATGAATATCAGAATGTTAGAATATGCGTATAAATAAATTAGTTTTGAAACAGGAATATTTCACATCTACATTATGCGTAGATGGGTGGACAAAGAATTGTGCACGTTGAGATCGCCTAAGTTTTTGAATTTACATGGAACGCAAAGACGTCCTATCAAGCTGAGACTCTTAGACAGATTTCGACCAAAATGAGTTTGATTCATCATCATATAGGAAAGAATAAGTATTTGGGGGACCTGAGGTATAATGGGTCTAATGTCGTTTGGTTAATCTATCGAATAGAGCCTGATAAGTAGTGCCTCTTATAATGAGTGGTAAACTTAACCAAGCTATTATAAAAAGGTAGTTAGTTCAGGAAGGAGCTAATCGAAGTGATAATTTATCATTTTTAGTAATAAAATAAGTAATAATTTCAAATGAATTAATATTTTAGGACAATCCTTTGTCTTCACCAGCATCTTCCCAGCCATTTTCTTCTCTCCTCCAAACAATATAAGAACCATCCTATCGATAGTCATATGAAAGGGCATCTCTAATGTCTTACAGCCATCTATCAAAACAATACAGTGATTTCGGGGTCGATTTCAAGGTCTATCGTTTTCACATGTTGCACGTTTTGGAAGTGGTTGCTTGCTCGCGTCAAATGTGAGATGCATTATCACAATGGCAGCATCTTCCCGGGCGCACTCAATAGGAGTCCAAATCGTAAGACGACAGTAGCTGTCAGAATCGACGATTTCAATCCTCACTGAGATTGTTGGTGCGGTCTTTGTTGTTAAAAGATTTACATTCCATTCATTGGGTGGGATTAATGGGGGAATTCTCTGCATTCGCATTCTCACAGGACCTGGCTATTGTTTGGTCAGACCAATGCGACGATACGTGCCAGTGACGTAAGGTCTTTTCATCAACGAGGTCTTCAAGTTCATGACGAATATTATTTTATGCATTCCATTAGAAACACGATCAACAGAAAGAAAGGCAAGTCCATCTAGCATACTGAAGAAATGCTTGATATTATCATCTTCTTTGTATCGGTTACTTACCCCAACACCCAGGATCTTTGGCTAGGTACTTTGTGTCAAGTGGTAGACACACACCTTGGAATTAACATGTGAACCCAGCTTGTTACTAATAGCATTCAAGGCTGCTCATTCGGAGTCTGAGCTCGCTATTGCGATATTCATGTAAAATTCAAGTGCCTCTCCCTTTCAACATTTCTTCATATATCTCTTGCCATGCAGAGAGGCATGAACACAGCTCACTGTAGATTATCCTAGAAGAGCACAGGGAATGTTTTGTTGTTAAAATAGAGATGGTGAACATGTGAAGTCCCATCTATATACCTAATGTCGGAATCTGTTGGATGACGTAGACCTTTCTCTGTGGCAAACATGATGATACAGTCCCTTGCTTCTATCCCACCGTCAGGAATTAGGAGAGAGTGTAGGTCTGATCCACCTGTCATTGTCTACTCACCTTGAAAAGATGATGGATCTTTAGGATAGCCTCCTTGTCGATGTCTGAGGATAATTCTCTTAATGGAGTCCATCTGATCAAAAGCAAGTCGCCCCTCTTGAGTCATCTTTGCTATATTGTCGAGTGAGATCTTTCAAGCATTTTCCCTGTTGACAGCTGTAAGTTCTTTTAGAGTCTGTCAGACTTTTATTGCCTACACTGCAAATGTATCTGGTATGCTGTCGTGGTTTATGGCGGAAATTACATTTTTTACACCCAAATCTGTTGTAAGCTTACCGTTACAAGAAAGAGACGCTCCTCTGGAACGTTCCCTGCGTTTAGTTGAAGAAAAGAATAGAAATAAGCAAAAATTAGCTTTAAGAAGTTTGAAGAAAAGATTTATAAAATGCTAAGCAACTGACATGAATTAATTTATAATTATTGAACATTGTATTACAGTTATTTATAATGATTTTATTTTATTTCAAATTCCATCTAATTAGTCATTTTCGCCTTAAAAAACAAAACAAGGCCGAAACGTCCAAGGCTGATATTTTTCCCTATGAGTTGTAAAAACACATCTATCACACTATTTTTGAAAAAAAAAACAAAAAAAAACGGAAACATAAAACAGCGTATGAGTCGGCGAACTGATGATTCAACCATTCGGCGTGTGGTAAATCGATAGTCGGGAAAGGAGATGGGTAAAATGGATGCCAATAGTCCCACTGGTCTTTTTACGTAACACTTTTTATTATAAAATCTTTCGAGATAAATTTCATCTATTGGCAGCGAAAATCTGATAAAGACATTCTTTTAAATAAAAATCATTCTTTTAAAATACTTTTATGACTTTAGGAACCGCGTAAAAGAAACGATTAACTGATATTTTTTATTCTAGTTTGTAAAAACTTGTCCTAAAATATCAATTCATTTGAAATTATTACTTATTTTCTTACTATGAATTAAAATGACGAATTATCACTTATTCATCCTGTGACATATTGTTCGAAACGAAAAGGAAAATCACAATAAAACCTGTAGCCATTCAGATTTACAAAAAGGAAAACTCAAATTAATCAGTACGAACTAAGTTGAAATTTTTGTACTACATTCTCGACTCTGCCTTTGGGCCGATCAACCTTGCAATATGCAGTAGTCCACACTACACTGCTTGCATTGTGACCTTTGTCCTAGATTCGAGAGGACTGTAATGGTAGGTCTACTATCAAAATGGATTTGTAATAAAGAAATGAAAAACTTCTGTTTCATTTGTCTGGGACAGGAGAAAGTTTTTGTGCGTATCACATGAACAGAATACTGTTGCATAATCACGAGCAAAACGCATTTTCACGTGACTCAAAAAATCGTGAAGAACCTATCGTGAATTGATCAGTTTTATTCAAGTTACAAAAACAAATAATCGACTCGGTGGATCCATTTAAATAAAAAAAATGACATTACTCATATTCACAGAATTCACTCCATATATATATTATTTTCAACTGCTTTCGGATCAGATTTTAGAATATTCATTTTCAACACCTGATAATTATGTTCCTGTTATAATTTTTTAAATTTCAACAAATTGCAAATAAAATGTTGTGAACAGTGGATATTTTTACTGAAGGGACGTAATTGTGTTTGACACCGATTTCCTTTGTTCTCGACATGAGTCGAAACATTTTCTTCCAAGATAACGTGACGTTTGTTTCATGAATCCTGATTATTCTGCTCTGCATTTGAAACATTTTCAAGTGTTCGAACATATTTAAGGTGGGAAATTTTTATGATTTTTTTCAAGTTTTTAATCTTAACATTTTCTTATTTTTGTCGTTTTATGAATTTGAATTTCATTATTTCCTTTGGAAGAAATAAAGGTCAAATCGAGCGGCTAAGTCTGACGTCATGACGTACTTCCGGATCCAGCTTGGCCCCAGTTCATACTGAATTAGTACTAGGAGAATCTAGCTTGTTCCCTTGTTTTCGTCATTGTTATTTCGATCGCAGTTTCGTATAGCTTTTCAATATAGGATATCTAGTTTATACTTGATAATTTTCTACTGATGATTTATCGTGATTATTACGCCTTTTTCCGTCGGGAAGCAGACGACAAAGCATTAAAAACCCGCCGTCATAATGGTTCAATATTTTGTTCTTGGTTGCTATCACAGAGCTGTTGTCCATATAATTTCCTAATGACTAGTGACACTCAATTATACATTCTGATAACTTTGAAGGAACGTATCTAGGCTAAAATAGGAAATTTTCATGGTCATAGCAAAAACAAAAAATGACTAAGTTTGGTGTATAAGATAATAAGAGACTGTATTCAGCTTATGCTATGCAAAAAAAGAGTTTCTACAGTAAAGAAAATGAAAAAGAAATATTTAAACGTAGTTTTTTACTTGCTTAGTCAATTACTTACTTTTAAAAATTTATATAATGAAACCAGGTAGAATTTATCACGACCACCAAACGAGAGCGGACTATTAGCTCCTGATTTAAAAAAAAAATTTTCTTACAACAAAATTCAAAACATCAGGAAATATTAATTTGATTGTAATAAACTTCGTGTGTTCATACATTAAAAATTACTGAAAGGTTTTTATGTGGAACTTATTTCCGTACGTAAACAATGTAAACTCGGATGAATTAGTGTATCGAAACGTAAACATTTGAAAAAAAGCGTGTTGTATTAGTTTGCACCCTTTAAATCTCAGTCAGAACAAGCATAGATTTTTAAAATTAAATTGAATTTGAAGAAAATGAGTCGGTATTTATTCCTTATTTTTGAATGAGTAATTCTTAATTTTTTTTTTAAATTTTGGATCCCTTTTTAACACAACATACGCTAAAGACAAGCTTTTGCTAGCTTAATACACAAATAAATACTTCTGCGGACCTCACTGAAATTCGGTAATTTCACAAAGTTTTGATGACTGCTTTTCTATTCCAAATTTCGGAAAAATCCCACCCCCTTGAATCTTTTGATTTAGTAAATTTATGGCCAGACACTTCGTATAATTTTTACATGTTTGAAACCAAAGTTCATGTAAATATAAATATGTTTGCCTTTTTGGTAAACAACTTCAATGTCTGTAGAAAAAAATGTAATATAGAAATTTTAACATCTGGAAAATAAAGTGAAAAAATTTTTGTCTCTTTGCATGTTAAATAAAAATCGTACATTTCTCAGTATTACGTCATAAAAACACAAGTATAATTACTTTATTTAGATGGGCTTCTCAGATAATCTCATAAGCACATTTTTTTCCCAAACCCTGATACATGTTTCAAGTGCAGACCATTAGCAATGGACATTTGGTGCATTCTCTGAAAAATCATAAAAACAGTTGATTTTGTAATCACACCCCTTATATTTAATGAAAATTGGCATACCAAGTGAATTTTTGCTCAAACCTCCAAAAATGAAATCTGTTTTTCAAAATTCCAATTGGGGGAAGGGCTGTGTTGACATTTCGGTGAACTGCTCTATATTTATAAGTTCATAACTCTGATCATGACAAAGGTTAAACCTTGGGGTTTGTACCATTGGATAGAGAATACTCAGTGCTACAATAGCACCACAATGCTGTTTGTTTTATGATATCTCTAAATAAATATAAGGTAATTTGAAAACTTTTTGGAGGGAGGGGGGTATTTTGTGGCCAAATGCAATCAAGGAGTCTTTTTTTTTCCTCATGAACTGTCTCCATCATATCATTTGTAACTATTACAGTTTTGTATTCTTCTTTTCTTCATATGAATGAATAAGCAGACTGAACATCAATAATTTTTACAAGTTTTCCTAATTTCCCTCCCCACGAGAAAAAAATATAATCAAAGGGCTTTAGAGTAACCTTCATCAACCAAATAAGCATTTCCTTTATTTACTTTAAAATATAATTGTAAAATCATAGTAATAGTATATAGGTATCCTTATTACATCATTACTGTAGATAGCCTACCTATAAGAAACTTATGGATGAATATTCACTATGCCTTATAGTCTCTATCTTTTTTGCTATTTGTGTATTCAATATACTTTTCAATAATGCAATGTTCACGTATTTTCAGATTTTTGATCAAGATAAGTACTAAAAACTATAAAAAAAAGTATGCTGTAATCCATTTTTGTTCATAAAAAGATTACAATAGGCCAAAGGATACTTACTGAAGAATTGAAAGCTAAAGCTGATATTCAGCAGACTTTAGACTCTGAAAGTAAATCTCTTCACTGAATTTGCTTTCAAAACTGGAAGTACTTGAGGCCTCGAAAAGGCAATTTAAAGATAATTCATGTATAACTTCCAGCAATGATAAGTATCAAGGATTTGAAGATGAACCAATCAATCTTAACACTGAAGATGTTTATGCAAGCCTTGAAACAGTGGGTATTTCATAACATGATTAAACAGTCTTGATGCAGCTACTCTTGAATATGTCCAACTAGATGATTGTTTTTATATACAATTATCTTAGATTTAATTTTGTGTCGATAAAGGATTTCTGTTGTTTGTATTAAAAACAATGTTTTATTAAAGATCAAAGTTCATTTAAGAATTTTATTTTTAGCTATGTATGAGATGAATGAATGAAACATTAGCTTAGTTTATACCCAGTAACCATGATGATATTAGTACATTTTAATCTGGCAACCTGAATCCTATATATAGTTGAACAAAATAAAGAAAAACTTCATCAAATTGATAAAGGATTAATTATAGCTGTTTATTTAGATTTGGGGGGCTGTTGGGGAAATTAGAAAAACTGATGAAAATAGGTAATGTTCAGCCAGCTTATTCACCCACAAGACGAAAAAATACAATACTGTAACAGTTACATATGATTGAGGTAGTTTATAAGGGAAAAAATTCTATATCGTGCTTGGCTGCTGGATTAACCCCCCACCCAAATTTTACATTAAAGAAAATTTTTTCAGATCATCGTAGAAGTGCTAATGTAGTACTGAGTATTTTCTTTCAAAGGGTATAACCCCCAGGGTTCTATCTTATTCAGAATTAGAGTTATGAACTTGTAAACATATGGAAGTCCACCAAAATGTCGAAATTTGAGGGGATCATAACCCTTCCTCCAATTGTAATTTTGAAAAACATTTAATTTTTGGTGGTTTGAGCTGGAACTCATGACATACAATTTTTCATTGAAATCTTGGGGGTCATACTTTCATGTCCTTTATGATTCATCAGAGAATGCACTAAATCAATTGTATGTTCAAACTAAACATGACAGAACTTGTATTTGATGACTCTCATAAACCCCCATTTTATTTCACTGTGGAATATTAGAGGAAAAAGGCCATTCCATGATTTTCTATCATTTCTCACACAAGTTTTTTCCAATTTCTGGCAAATGAATCGATGGACAACAAAGGTTACTTTTAAAAAATTTTTTGAGGGAAAAATTGAGCATTCTTATGTGCCTTAAATATCATTATTATTTTTTTTTTGTTGGACCGTGATACAGATTACAAATGTAAACCAAGGGTCATAATATGCATGTATGTTCAAACTAAGTATAATGTGCATAAGTAGTATGGTATAGTGCTTAGTATATACTAAGTATAATGTGCAGCTTTTTCTTGAGAAAACTGTCTTACCTGTCATCAAGATTCTAGTGTAAAGATGACCATCCCTCCTCTGTTTGAACTTGGACTAGTTTTAATAGCTTTAAACTGTTAATGTAAAAAATCACTTTTCTGTTGAATTTCATTCAAAAAGAAATATTTTAGCAATTCAGTTCAGCAGTTTTTGAATTAATGTTTTTCTTTTGTATCATTAGAATTGCTTGACATTTTGCTAGATAAGTAATTTTGCTCATAGTAGAAGAATCTTCTATAAAGTTCTGAACCAGGGCAAATTGCCAATTCCCCCCATTATAAATGGACCTGAAGTCTTAAGGAGAGGTGTTTACCGAGTTTGTGGAAACTGTCTTCTGTTTTCAAAAACACTGGTGAACATTACAGTCCCTCTCAATATCAACTGATTAGCCTTCGAGTCAATCATCAATAGGCACGTCTTGATTCATCTTGACTGAGATAATCTTTTAAGTGACATCCAGTATGATTTTTTATCTTTCAGATTCACTGCTGATATGCTGACTATTATTACCCACAGAATCAGTGAAGCACTGGATAGCAGTGTTGTTGCATGTGCTATTGCTTTGGATATCTCTAAGACTTCTGACAAAGTGAAGCGGAAGGGATTACTCCACAAGCTCACCAGTTATGGCATCTCTGGCAGTGCACATTCAATCATAGGGTCTTTTTTGTCAGGGAGAACCGTGCAGGTGGCTATTAATGGCTAGTCTTCAGGGGTTCATGGTATCAATGTTGGGGTACCTCAGGGCTCTGTCCTTGGATCTACTCGATCTACTCTCTTCCTGATGTTTATAAATAACCTTCTTGACAATATCATCAGGTCAGAACACAATTTGTAATCTTCAGTGAATCCCATTCACCCCTTCAGACCATTCCTTGTACCTGTGGGAATTTCCACTCAAACACCTTCATTTACCAGATGGCTGTTTTGTGGAACAAACTTCCTTGAAAGTGCTCTCCTGTCGGATATGGTATCCTTCTTTTCAAATCTAGGGTCAATAAATATCTTGTGAACCTGAAATTACTTTAACCCTATACCCTGAGCAGCCCCTGGGCTTTGTATAAGGTGACTGAGTGAAGAAAAAATCCCCGTATTAATTCATGAGATATTTTTACCTTCATGGTTTTAAAATGTTCATTTTAATGAAGAACATAGTGTATTGTATGGAAAAAAAACAACAGCAGCTTCTGCTGTTTAATTTGGTGTTTTTTGATTTTTCAGGAATCATTGTCATTTGATACCAAAGCCAGCTGTGATACCTACTTTTTGTTAACAATCACAGTATTTAACTTGTGAAATAAATATTTCTAAACAAATCTTTATAATCAGAACCAAAATCACTTTAGAGAGCACATTGTAAATCTATATGCAAGTCATGAGTTTTTCAATAGCTGCTGTAATTTGTTTGGTTAGTTGAGATTTTTTAATCTTTCAATGAACTTCCTGTTTGTTCTTTCCATAAGGATGATTCTATAAATCCGATGCTTTTTCGAGTGTTGCTTGCATTTGGTTCCTTCAGCAAGATCTCTTGGTCAACCTACCCTATTTCTATTTTGTTTATTCAATTCATAACAATGACCATCTCTCTGTCCCCATCCAATTTATGTATCTTCCAAATGTTGTTTCCATTTGATAACTTGATGAAGATTTCTTAATCTCTACAAATTCTGTATCGTACATTACTATACAACAGTACTATTAAAAAGAATGGCAAAAAACAGTATTTGGAAATTTAAAAAAAAACAGTTCAAGCATCAAATTTTGGAAAGTGTTTTGTCTGATGGAGCCAAAAAGGTTGCTTATTTCATCAGTCAGTGAATAATATCATTTTAGCTTAGCTTAGTGATATTTTTTGGAACAGGTTTTATGGTAAATCCTCTTCTCCAAACTTTTGTAATCATTATAGATTTTCATGTGACTTCTTAATTTTTATTTTGATTGTAGTTATATAGGAGCTCCTGTTCATCCCAATATTTATCAAGTCTGGTCTTGAAAAAATTCACATTTTTTTACATACTATTTCATTTGGTGGCTTATTCCATATCTGCACTGTATGGTCATTAAAACTATAGATTATATATCCAACCTGGCTCCTTGTTAATATATTTTCTAGTTGTCCCACCCCCATTTCCTGTTCTTTGTGTATTTTCTTCCCACTTAATGAAGCCACCAACCTTCTTTCATGTCTCTTACTCTTTTGTAGGTAAGAGTTGGTAGCTCCAGTTTACAGAGATTCTCTTCATAAGCTAGATTTGCTGTTCCAGGTATTTGTTTCATTGCTCTTCTCTGAATTTCTACAGTTTTGTTTTGTATGGTACCCAGACTGAACTTGCATACTCTAGGTGGATTCAAACTGAGGATTTGTGCTGGGGTACAAATGTTTTTTTTTTATCTAACTGCTTGTATATTCTTTTAAAATTCCATTATTGAACTTGTTTGTTTTCCACGAATATCTTTGTCAAATATGAGTTCCTTGTCTCTAATCCCTCATATCTTCTTCCTTCACTATGTTTAGTTCCTTCCCCAAAAGTTAGCACTTATGAATAAACATGGAATTCTTTTTTAATACTCTGCTTTCTTGCTCATCTACAGTCAATATTTTGCCAGAAATGTAATTTTTGATTACTTTGCCATAAAAACTAGATTTCCTTCAGTTGATAGAATTAGCATAAATATAAATTTCTCTTTACCCCTTAGTGTTTCATTGTTCTAAAACCAGAGAGTATCTCTGAGAAAGTGGTTTAATGACAGCTAAAAATGAAAGAAAGATTAACAAGTGCATAATAAGAATGTGTCTTTCATTTCCCTTAAAAAACATTACTATAATTTTGGAAACTAGAAGGAAATATTTTTTTCTTTATTTTTGAGATAAATTATGACTCCATTCTTGAAACTTGGTAATATATGAACACAAGGTGAGAAGCAAACAGTATGATTCTTAAATGTTTAATTTATATAAAAAAATCTAATTTAAAAAGAATATATTCAGTTGGTGAAGCAATGGTCAATGGAAATAGTGTAAGTTTTCAAAGGATAATTCTTTTACAATGTTCTCAAACAGAATTTGAACTTTTATTTTCTATCTTAGGAAAACCAAAAATCCCCTCCTATTAATTTGTTTTCCTTCCATATCAGTACCAACATTTGATAAATTTCATTTATACATACGCCAGAAAATTTGATTCTTCACAAGTCAATGTATTGTGGGTGTGACTGACAGCTGATTGAATATAAAAAAAACAAAAATATTTACTGTCCATAGTTTTTGAGAAGGTTCATCAACATTTGGAGAGCTTTCCAGATGATGAAACTCCTTGTTGTATGGAGTTCAACCTTATCTAGCTTCTGGTACTTAACAGACAAGGTTTAGAAATCTAGGCCTAACCTGGAAAGGAAAAGATATTATCTGAAACCAACATTATGAGCATTGCTACCATTAGAGAAAACTTCTGTTTACCAACATTGTATCCAGATAGTACACCTGAAGAGAGCCATAGAATAGTTTGTTCGAAGTGTCTTATTAACAAGGAGTTCGATCGTTCGAAAAACTCTTTGAATGAAAAATATTCACTGTTATGACTTAAGTATATTTTGTACATTCTTTTGTTTTTCATGTTCAATATGTTTCCTCTCAACAATGTTATTGAAATGCTGAAAATCAAAAAGTGAATGTCTTCAAATAAATCTATTTGACTTTTGTTGAACATAAGATGTAAAGATGCAATGTTTTATATGATATCACTTGTTTTGTTGGTTAAAAATTATGTAAACAATTATTCTACTTTTAATCAGTAATGCAGTGTTTTTTTTCTTTTTTTTTCTGATTAAAATAAAATTGGGAAACAAAAATGACAAATATTTAATCCTTATGCAGTTTAGACAATTTTCCTTTTCTCTGTTCTTTATTTTTCTCAATTTCTACTGTTTATCCTCTAGTCTTCTCCTTGTGTTAGTTTTGTTTCAAAATGTTGACTCCAACCCAAGGACCCATGCGGATACTTCTTATATGCATGTCAAATCTGGTTTTTCATCTGTATTTTCAGGGTAGTCTCTGCACCATAGCTGAAATGTTATGAAAAACTACAAAGATGAGGAAAGTACTTTTACTAAATCATTGAAATGGAAGTTGAGTTGTTATTATTTCATGATTGCTAATAAGATATAGATCTACTTTTTATATTAATGATACCTCTTTTTATTCACAGCTATCAATTTGACCAGAGAACAATAAGCTTTCTTGATGGCCATACATAAATATTGTATGAAGAAACTGTAATCATTTATTCAATGTTGGGTTCAAGAACCAGGAGAGAAACTATTCTCATAAGAAGTGTTGATTTGCACTTGAAGGAATCATAGGGTTTCTTTAATAAACCTAAGATGTATTCATCTCAATTTCCACAGGAATCATCCAAAAGGAAAACATATTTGCAATCTTACACTGAGTAAGTGAAAAGGTACAGACTTGCCCTTTCACAGGAGTCTAAGTTAAAAACAACAATGCAAACATTCTGGAGAAAATCCATAATTTTGTGAAGTGCATTGATATGCATTTTCACTGAATTTAGGTTTAAAAAGATGTATGCAAACTCATACCAGAGAGAAAGCAGTAGGTGTATGGATCAGCATTATTGCGGCATTCACATTTGATGACACATTGACGAACGCATATTAAAGAGAAACCATATTCTTGTGAACTGTGTGAAACAGTATATCAACTGCGTTCACATCTGGAAACAAGCATGCAAACAAACACTAAAGGAAAGCCATATTCTTGTGAAGTGTGTGGATCAGCATTTTCACACAAGTCAAACTTGAAAACACACATGCAAACACATACGAGAAGGAAACCATACTCTTGTGAAGTATGTGGATTATCATTTGAATTGAATTCCACTTTAAAAATCCACATGCGAACACACACAGGAGAAAAACCATACTCTTGTCAGGTATGTGGATCAGCATTTTCACAGCATTCACATTTAAAAACACACCTGCGAACACACACTGGAGAGAAACCATATACATGCAAAGTGTGTTGGTCAGCATTTTCACAGTATACATCATTGAAGTTGCACATGCAAAAACACACCGGGGAGGAGCCTTATTCTTGTGAAGTATGTGGGTCAGCTTTTTCTCAGTGCTCATCTTTGAAAATACACATGCGCACACATACTGGAGAGAAACCATATACTTGCGAGGTATGCGGGTCAGCCTTTTCGCAGCGGTCTCATCTGAAAATTCACCTACGGAAGCACACTGGAGAGAAACCATATATTTGTAAATTGTGCGGGTCAGCCTTCTCACAAAATGGATCTTTAAAGATACACTTGCAAAAACACACAGGAGAGAAACCATATTCATGTGAGGTGTGTGGATCAGCCTTCCCATTGAGTTCATCTTTAAAAAAACACATGCGAACACACACGGGAGAGAAGCCATATTCTTGTGAGGTGTGTGGATCAGCATTTCCACGACATTCATCTTTAAAGAGACACATGCGAACACACACTGGAGAGAAACCCTATTCTTGTGAAGTTTGTGGATCAGCATTTTCTCAGCGTTCAATTTTGAAAACTCACTTGCTAAGACACACAGGAGAGAAACCATATTCCTGTGAAGTGTGTGGGTTAGCATTTACACAAAATTCAGGTTTAAAGTCACATATGCGAACACACACTAGAGAGAAACCATATTCTTGTGAAGTATGTGGGTCAACATTTTCACGGTGTTCACATCTTAAATCACACATGCGAACACACACAGGAGAGAAACCATATTCTTGTGAGGTTTGTGGATCAGCATTTTCACACAAGTCCAACTTGAAAACACACATGCGAGCACACGTTGGAGAAAAACCATACACCTGCAAAGTGTGTTGGTCAGAATTTTCTCTGAATAAATCTTTGAAGTTGCACATGCGAAAACATACCAGAGAGGAACCATATTCTTGCAAAGTATGTAGAACAGCATTTTCATATAGTTCACATTTAAAAATACATATGCGCACACACACACTGAGGAAAAACCATATTCTTGTAAGGTGTGTGGAGCAGCCTTTTCAGAGTATTCACATTTAGAAATACACCTGTGAGGACACACTGAAGAGAAACTAGACAAAGTGTGTGGATTGGTATTTTCACAAAATAGACCTAAAAAGACACAGTTGCAAAAACTCAGCAGAGAAACTGTATTCTTGTGAAGTGTCAGGATCAGCTTTTCCATTGTAAACATCTTTTAAAAAACACATATCCACACACTTTAGAGGAACCCTATTCTTGTGAATTCTGAGCTTTCATTGTCCTGGTGCTGTCACACTGAATTGATATACCTTTTTTAAATGAAAAGGTATATTGCTGATTACTCTACAAAAGAAGTTTTTGAAATATGAGATACTTTTGTATATTCTTCAGTTACTTTCTGTTTTTTCTCTTTCTGTCTCAGCTATGCTGTGCCACTGAATAATAGAATTTCTCATCAAAGAATACTACCCTGCACTGTGTAGTGTTATCATCTTTGATGCAGCCTCATACTTAAATTGTGGAGATTGCTGGTAACATGCTGTCTGAATGTTGTATGTGCAATACAGGTTCCAGGTTCTAATTCTCCAAGATGATAAGGGTAAAATGCTGATCACTTTTCTTCAAAAGATGTTTTTGAAATATGAGATGCCTTTGTACATTTCAAACAGTTCTTCTCAATATCTAATATCCAATAGAAGATTTAAAAGAAATTTTTAGTTGTCTTCTGATTTGGAAAAAAATAAATTTCCTCATACCTTATGAATTCAAGTTCTATTTCCATAATTCTTAAGAACTGATTCAGAATTTTTCAAATTTTGCTGTAGAACCTTGTGTTTCACATGAAATGAAAACATTATCAATTATGTTTTAGAATATTGAATATGTTGGTACTAAAAAGAAAACTTAGAGTAGAAATGAATGAACCACAAATTTTAGTAGGAAACTATTGAACAGATTGCCATTGTAAATTTCATGTTAATTATTGCTATCAATCATGAAATGTATAAAAACAGTTGCATGAGAATTGATGCTCACAGTTAATTGCATATAAACTGTAAAGACAAAAGTAGAAATAATTCTATGCTATACAATCTATATTAGAATTTGCAACATGTCCATCTCTCTGTCTGTCTGACATACTTAGTATTATCTGATGATATAATGAGCAACAAGTCTGTCACACTGTCTAGAGTAGACAACTCTAGCAAAGGGGTACCAACTCTACAAATATTTTTTTCTGAATAAATCCTGAATCAATTCAATAAAATTTTCGGAATTTTCTCCTCGTTTGATGAATTTATTTGTGATTAGGTGACATGGTAACATAAGTAAATGTTGACTGAAATCCTTGTATTCATTTTGCATGCAACGGAAAAGCTTAGGCATACTCTGGTTGGCCTTGGACTTTATAGTTATTTGATTGCATAAAGTTGGTTTGGGTCCTTATCCTTGATGGAGCAAAATCTGATAAAAAAATTATTTTCTCCCATTGTATAGGAGCAGAGTTGATGTTTGGATATTTATTGAGATGTCATAAAATTAAATTAGTGGGATTCTCACTTAAACAAAAAATATTTCTTGCAATTTTCAAAGAGATAAGCTGAGTGATTGAAGAGTAAATTCTGAAAGTTTTATTAAGTAAAATACCTGTTGGTTTGCTAATGGTCTGGCTATAGATTGGAATCTCAAGTACTCTAGTGCCTGAAAAAACTCATGGGAGTATAAAAGACAAAAAAACATATTTTGTAGAATTTGGTAATGGAGAATGTGTGGGGAAATTGAAAATGGCATCCACTGAGCTCTTATTATTCAGAATATTTACTTTTCAAAGCATCTACAGTATGCCTTAGCCTTCAAGTACTAATCTAGGTGAGCTAAACTAATTTCCTTGTGCAAAATTCTTGAAATTTTAAATTAGATTTTGTTCTTTTTTCTGCAAAATCCAATACTAAACATTTCCCAGGTAAAACCATTGAATGCTGGATATCTGAATTCGAATCACAGAGAGGATATACTCAGAGCAATATCTTCAGCTTAACTAGTACTTTATTACTGACCATATTTTTAGAATCAGGTGATTAACAACTGTATTATGGGGTAAATGAAAACAACCTTACAATTGAATTAACCTCTTTTTTGGTGAATCCTACTCCTGAAATACCCGCAAGATAAAAGAGCATCATGAAGAGAGTACCTTGTAGTAAGAAAGTGAATGTTGCAGCAGGTAGAAGTGTGTCATTTACTGACTTGGAAGAGCCAAGTCCATCAGGTAGTGGCACTATATCAAAGATATACAAAATCCCCTGATTTTGCAGAAGCTCACAGTGACTTGCTGATGGTTTGGAAAATCATATCAGATGAGGATACTTCAGTAAGGGATCTACATCCAGATGGCTTTGAGATTATGGAGTTAAAGAATTGTGTAAGTATGATTGTGTCTAAGGATAGGAGTCAGAAGTGGAAAATGTATCACTGGAAGTTCGAAGTTCCAACTTGCAAAAGCACTCATGTAAATATTGCTTATATGCAACCATCTAATCCTGATGTGTGTCTAACAAATGAAGAGAATATGGTCTGTGAGATTGCTATGAACAATGTGACCCTTTTTAGATATGTGATTGGCAAAAAACCTATTCAATATAGGAACATATTAGTTTTAGTTTGATAATTGTTCTTAAATATTTATTAGTTTGAATTCTGATATTTTCATACAATCCAAGTCTCTGAATCAATGTTTTACCAAATATATCCCATATTTTTCCGCTAACATGAATATTATGTGTAATACATTTGTTAAAAACTAATTAATTTGTAAGCCAGCTGAAAATTGAAGAAATGCAACATTAACTTGACTTGAAAAATAGCCTGAAGTCATTCTATGAAAATATATTGGCAATTCATTCAGATTGATTTAACATATTACCTGCTAAATAATTTACAAATCATCTTATAATAATGTGGAAACCTGATATGAAGCTCCTCTCTGAAAATTGCATTTTACCAAAAATGGTTTTAGATATTTAAATTTAAAAAAAAATGGTTTAGATATTTAACTTTTAGAGAGTTATAGACTATAATTTCCAAAGATTTCAGTGATTCTGGAAGCAAAAAACACATTTTTAAGAATGAACAAAAGTACTATTTGTAATTTTCGAGTATGGATGGCTACTGTTAATGTTTTTTGTTCACATAACTAAAATTGAACAAGGGCGTATTGCTCCAAGTCCATTATCATTCAATTTTTTTTTACATTCACCACATATATATATATATATATAGACAAAATAATAAAGCCATGATTGGATGAAATAATTATCATAATGAAAGATCCTTTTTTTTTCTTTTTAAAATTTCTTTTTCTTTCGAAAAATTGAACAATTACATGTCTTACTTTTGATATCATTGCTTTCTCTAGAATATTTCCCTTTAACCATATGAAAATAAAATTCAAATACTTTTATACCACCACTTAAATTAGAGGTCTCCTTTATAAACAGAATTTTTTCAATAGGACTTTTTTGTGCTTTCACTATATAAGACCTTTATTTCCTTTGAAAATCTATTGTGTCTGGTTTTAGAGCGGATTCTATTTATATTATAACTATAATTATTCTTTAGAAGCGAACCTTCCAATTGAAATAGTTTCTATATTCAGGCTTTACTGTAATAACACTTTCAATTGTTAATGAATTGATAAAATTACTGCTTGTAATTCAGATCTACAGTATTTGCAGAAAATAAAGCAATATTTCTAGCTCTGTAGGAAGTACTTCCTTCATTATTTAACTTGTCTCTTTATTCATTTATTGTTAACATTCTCAATTTCATGCTATTTTTACATGTCTGAAATTTGTTAGAAGTAGTGCTTATTGTATCACATAGGTTCTGTATTTGTAGTGTAAGTGGTAATTTTATAGTAGTATGAAGCTAAACCTCATACTCAAGTTTTGCATGAGGCTTCAATACGAGAAATGTATTCCCTCAAATCAGCAGTCCCCAACTTTTTTGTTTCAAGGAACATTTCCACAGCTCCCAGTAATGCGATGGGAACCACTTTTCCAATCAAATGTATTTTTGGATTTGATAATAAAAACATACACAATAATATCTACTTCCTATTTAAGATAATACACAAAACAAGTACTGTGAAAGAGCAAGGTTGAAAAAATTGAGTACATCATATGGAAAAAATTAAGGTAAGTTTATAGTTTAATAATAATTATAATCACTGATAAAACTTGTTCCTATGTGGAAAAAAAATGAGCACAAAGCATGAGACAAAACTAATTCTTTTACAGAAACGTCATTTGGCAGCATGCCATGTTGGTTGTGGTGAATAAGAAAATTGCAAAAGGGGAGATTAATAAATAAATTACTTCCCTCACATGCAACTCCATCCCCCTTGGGCAGACACATACACACCCGAGATGAGCCCCCAAAAAGAAATTTGACCCTTAGAAATGTGTCTTTCAGTTGTATGACTAATGTGCAATATTAACATTGCAGAATTACCGTCGTGATAATGAAATTTCTTTCATTTTTTCCATAATTGTATAATCATATGAATTTATCACCAACCCAAAACCCTAACAAACAACTAACCATAAGCTCCTTCAGGGAAAAAGGCAGCCATGTTTACTGTCAGGAAGTCAGGGACCATTCTAGATGATAATTGTTCTGAAAACTGAATGTCACGTGTTGCAGAGAGGGCTACAAACTCATTGATCATCTTTACAAATGCGTACATTGAAAATTGATCAGCCACCTTATGCTCGCTTCACTTGCTTTGTGTAAGAAAAAAAAAAAAGAAAGTATGGTCATACTTAGTTAGATCACTTTGTTTTGCATCAGGAGAATATGTTTTTATGACAATTTTGTCAATTACAATTTAATGAATCTTGACCAATCATAATCATACCTTTACCAAAAAAATTGAAATCAAGAAACTAAATGGAATGGAAGATAAACAACAAACATGAAAACTAGATAAAAAAAAATCTTGAACCCCCCCCACCTCAAATATCTAGATTCTGTCAATATACGCGTAAAATCGAAGAAATATAATATAATTAAATCAAATGTGACTTCAGTCTTCAACTTAATTTATCAAAAATAGTATTTAATACAATAAATTAAATTGAATATTACTTATTTTGTTAAAAATCATCTAAATAGCAATTTCTGGCGTCTAGATGTAACCAAAATCATCTAGATCGGCATGCGATTAGAAAGGAATACACCGTATATACTTTATGCTATCGCTTTTGGGTTTGAATGACCTTCCCTCATATTTTTGAAATATTGGCATACCTAGTTGTTGGCTTCCATTGGCTCTTGGAGCCCAACTGATTATATTTTTGTGAAAGGAGGATAACAATGAATTTTGAATTATGCCCTTTGATTTAGTAAACTAAAATTATGAAGTAACGAAAAACAAAAATGATGTTTATTTATTCTTTGATGGCTGTGTGGCACATGCAGCACACCCTGAATATATATATGCCCAAGGTACACGTTTATAACTCCAGATATATAATTCAATTAATGTCTCTATATATGTACAACTTGTCACTTCCAACTAAATGCAATAAACGCACTTTTAAGTGTAAATTTTTTTGTTTGCCGTGCATTTTTGTTTCTGTTCATAAAGGGCCCACCAAAATCCCAAGTGCCTCTCAAAGTCCAAATTTGATAGTGAGGTAGCTTGTTGTGCAAAGTCCATAAAAAAAGCCTTCACACTGTATTGCAGACTAGCTGCCTCAACTATCATAACACTTAAATAGGTAAATTTTGTTTTATTGTTCAAAGATATTATCTATTGGTTAAAGAAATATCATTTTGATAATTTGATTAATTAGTGGTTTGTTTCACTATTATATTCTCCATTTTCCTTCGTGTGTATTCCAGACGAAGTTTAAGGTTCGGGTAGGTTAATCTTTAAAATATATCGTCAATATTTCCATTATTACTTTTATTTTTCCTTCTTGAATAATCATGCTTAGGCATAAGACAAAAACTTGTTTTTTCAATGAAGAAAGATACTGCCATAAGCACCGAGGGAAAGTGAAAACTAATTCCGCTGTTTCGTATGACTGGAGGAAAGTAAGGGACAAGTTTCATGATACTTACATTGTAAATAGATTCCCCTCTTTAAAAACGTTAACATTATTCTAAAAAAAAATTGACAATTTTCCAGAAGATTCGAACATCTTATGGATATAAAGCACATGAATCTACTTGAGAATTTTTTTCTTGAGAATTTTTTTCCTTGGTTAACGGCGGTGTAAACTGAACTGAATCTTGAACAATAATTTCAAAGAATTATATCGACCAAAGCCAGTGGATTTAAAAATAAAAATATGACATTTGCAATGTCCATATTTGCGCAGCTCTGAATCATTTTATTTTCAACTGCCTCATGATTTCGAAACAGAGTTTCAAAGTTTCATTTATAATACCTCCTGAGAATTTTGTTCCTCAGTAAGCTAAACAAAAAGACAAACAACGGATCCTTCTATCTTTCCTCTCATGTTATGAACACAACGCACATGAAATGTTGTAATCTGTAGATATCTTAACTGAAGGGACGAAATTATGTTGCGCACCGATTACCTTTGTTCTTGCCATCAGTCCAAATATTTTTTTCCAGTTAATTTGACTTTTGTTTCATGAATCATGGAATATCATCTGTGTATCTGGAATTTAAAGAAAGTATTTGAAGTTAAATAAGGTAAGATTTTGAACTAAGAAAAACAAGTTTGTGCTTAAATGAAAATGCAATTTCAAACTCTGACTGAGTTTCTTCCGGAAGAATTGAAGGTCAGATTCCGTCGAAGTAGATCGAACTACGAACCAGGGTTGACAGGTTGTTGAAGACGTTTCTAGCCGAAAACACGTGAAAAGATAGCCATAACTAGACAAATACCAGAATGTTTTATAAAAGCAATTATTTAATTATTCATTTTTATAAGATGAAGTATTATCGTAAATCATTAGTATTGATTTTTAAAAAATAATTATATCACCATTTACCGTCATATCGATTTTTCAGTTGTTTTTTTTATTGCAAGGTCACGGTGAGTATCCAAAGTTACATTTAAAAAGCAACTGAAATGTTCTTATGACGGTGGAGTACCAAAAAATTCATGGCCAAATTCTTTTTTAAAAAGCCAGATTTATCAAATTTGGCCATAAAATGACAAAAATTGCATCCCCCTATTACATTGTACAACGAGCTTTTGATAACACAAATTCCAAAACATTTAAGAAATGAGGAGCAATTATACTAGCAAAAGTCGAGATAAATTCGGGATTATTAGGATTAGGATGCATATGGCTAGAATGAGGCGCTGAACCGGTGTTACCTCAGTGATAGTACCATACAAACAGACTATTGTGCTGGAAGCGCAACATGCTGAGATTTGTTTTTAGCAGCACACAGTTCTTTAGAAGAATTTTTTGTCTTTCATTTTTTTAATACTTTCTATTAATTCCATAAAAACTTTCAAATGAGCTCTCGGACTCACTTTTAGAAAAATGTGACAGGTGTCGATTAAAACATCTGTAATTTGAAATCTATCAATTGTACCGTTGAATCTTTGTTTTTATCAATAGAAGAAAGAGTGCCGTAAATTATTTCTACTATAACCAAAATTACAATTACAAGAAGATATTCACATTTTGCTACACATTTTTGAAAGAGTATAAAAAAAAATCCGTGAAAGAGCTCACCATCGGACCATCAGGGAATTTGTTAATTTTTAGAAAAATTTTTTAAAGGTTTTACGAGGGAAGTAACTATAATGATAAAGTAGGCGCGTACTTTCAAATATTTTCATGTTGGTATGGACGTAAGTATGACTTACATGAGTTATCTCATTCTGAAATTTAAATTCTTTCAATAATTTAAATTTTTTTGAGGATATAATTAGGGCACAATGTAGGGAAGGTGGTCATATTGTAAGCTCGGAACGTGGAATGGTTAGCACGTATTCCACACATGCAGGAGATTGCAGGTTTGATTCTTGGTACAAGGGAAGAGCGTAGAAAATTCTTTATAGAACAAAATTCTTTGTGCACTCAGCTGCTAATTGAGTACACTCCTAGCCGTGTGATTAGGTTAGAGGTGAAATCAAACAGAATTTGTGTTTTGTATTTTTTTTTATTTGACGTCTGAAGTAGAAAATACATAGAATACATTTTAGGTATACTCTTGTACTTTTAAATGGTACAAAAACGACTGAGATATTAAAAATTAAATTTATGAGAATTCACATCTTTTAAAAAGTTCTGTGGGTCATATCTCCAGAAGCCCTTAGGCTAGAATTCAAAGACCGGCACCATTCAATTTGACTCTTTATAAATATAATTTATGATGATCATGGTATTTTTCCCCACCAAATTTGTTGATGTGACACCAATGTAAAAAAGTTTGATGTTTAGTGTCTTATAAATCTTATTTTAAACTTTTCATAGCTTATATTTGTTAATTTGTATTTTTGGCACAATAACATTCTTGGGGATCCAAATTTGATCCATTGGAAAGATTCATTGTTCAATAGACATTTATTTGATTACACAATGCTTGCTTTGATGGAAACTTTCAAAATTTTGTGATACCTGTATTAAATTACATTAATGTTTGATTCTTTCATCCTTCCTTTGATAAAATTTATGGTAATCAAGTGGCGTAAAATTTGCAATTTCTGTTTCTAGATATTTTTAATATATCTCAACATCAAACGATTTCATTTATCTACTCATTGTTTAGTTTTGAATCAATACACAGTGTTCAAGCTTCAAAATGAAAAAATGAGGATTGTGGCTCTAAAAATCATGAAAATATTGCGAGCAAAACTTCATTAAACTTTGATAACAATTTTCTCAACTTTTTGAGAAAAATTGCATGTTGGGCACCAATCATTAATTGATTGGCTGATGGATGGTGTCTTGGCCAATCAGTGCTCTTAGTCTGACCGAATTGAATGGCGGGGTGTTACTATAATTGTCTGCCCATCAATCAGGCACATTTGAGTACTTTTTTCATGAAACTATAAAACCTATTTCAGGTGTGATGACTGACTCAGTTTTGATCACAAATGATAGGGGAAGGATAGAATTAGTGTATATAATGAACTACTATCTTTGCTTTATTCTTATACTTCTAAATTATTACAAAATTTGATAACATTTTCTACCTTCCGAAGAGCATCAATATTTTTTCAAAAAGACCCCCAAATATTTTTTATTGTCTGGGGAAATCTTCTAGAAAAATAATTAATGAAAACATTTTTAAAAAATGTTGTATACCTTAAAGTTTTTAATATATTTCAACAAATAAAACTAGAGAGTTATTAAACAATGCAATATTTTAGTTTATATTGCAGTTTGAAAGTTTCTGAATCAGAACATAAATCAATTCATGGCAGATTAATTATTAGAAAAAATTTGGATTGATTTCGATTCTCCAGAGATTCATCTATTTGAAAATGTTAGAACCTTCTGATTCCAAGTGACATTTTATTTGGAGCTTGTGAAATTAAATAAGTTTGGGTATTCAATTAAAAAATATTTCCTTTAATTTTTTTTTTCTACAAAGTATTCTTTTCATCAATTGAGTAATGAATTATAAAAGCCTCATTAAATCTGTTTTTCTAAGGAAACAATTATTATATCTGATTCATATATGAACTATCAGATGTCTCTGAACCTATTGAAATATAATATGAGTTTATGTAATTTGCTTGATTTCTCAATTTGTTAGTCTTTTTCTTAATTGTATTTTTTCTATTTTACAGGTTTTTCATCTTGTGAACAATTTGATGGATTTGAATGAATCATCATTTTATTGGTTACTTAGAAGGACCAGAAAAAATATTTTTCTGAAACCTTGGATGTAAAAAAAATTTGATGACACATGTGAATACATCCAGGAGAGATCATATCCTTGTGAAGAGTATGGCTCTTCCTTTTTACTGAAGACAAGTTTGAACCAACATATGCAAACACACACTGGATAAAAGCCAAATTCTTGCAAAATGTGTAGTTCTCCCTCTTTACAGAAGACAAATATATTCAAACAAAAGCAAACACATACTGAAAATAAATATTCTTGTGGAGTGTGTGATTCTTCATTCTCAGAGAAAAGATGTTTACTGAAGCATATGCGAACACATACTGGACAGAAACCATATTCTTGTGAAGTATGTGACTCTCCTTTTTCACAGATGTCATATTTGGTGAGGCATATGCGAACACACACTGGAGAGAAGCCATATTCTTGTGAAGTTTGTGGCTCTTCCTTTGCTCAGAAATTTGGTTTGAACCAACATATGCGAACCCACACTGGAGAGAAACCATATTCTTGTGAAGTATGTGGCTCTTCTTTTTCTGGAAAGTCTGAATTTGTTAGACATATGCGAACCCATACTGGAGAAAAACCATATTCTTGTGAAGTATGTGGCTCTTCCTTTCCACGAAAGTCAAGTTTGAATAGACATATGCAAACACACACTGCAGAGAAACCATATTCATGTGAAGTGTGTGGCTCTTCCTTTCTACGTGAGGAACATTTGGTGAGGCATATGCGAACCCATACTGGAGAAAAACCATATTGTTGTGAAGTTTGTGACTCTTCCTTTCTACGTAAGGAACATTTAGTGAGGCATATGCGAACACATACTGGTGAGAAACCATATTCTTGTGAAGTGTGTGGCTCTGCCTTTCTAGTGGAGGCACCATTGGTGAGGCATATGCGAACACATACAGGAGAGAAACCATATTCTTGTGAAGTGTGTGGCTCTTCCTTTCTACGTAAGGAACATTTGGTGAGGCATATGCGAACCCATACTGGAGAAAAACCTTATTGTTGTGAAGTTTGTGATTCTTCCTTTCTACGTAAGGAACATTTAATGAGGCATATGCAAACACATACAGGAGAGAAACCATATTCTTGTGAAGTGTGTGGCTCTTCTTTTCTATGTAAGGAACATTTGGTGAGGCATATGCGAACACACACCAAAGAGAAGCCATATTCTTGTGAAGGGTGTGATGCTTCTTTTACAGTGAAATCAAATTTAGTGCAGCATATTCAGACACACTCCGAAAAAAATCCATGATCATTTGAAAGTAGAAATCTTAATTTTCAAACAATTAAGCATTAGCAAAAAATACTGTCACACACTTTTAACATGAAATTTGGCATCATGTTTTCTCAAGAAGTTGGGTTTGATGTAGTGAATAAAAGAACAGATACTTGAGAAATTGCAATTTTGTGGAAAAATCCATTTTACTATTTAGGACATTTTGAATGCCTTTAAAATGTTTGTGGCTAAAATTCTTCTCGGTTGTCAGTGTTCATATTCATGAAATCTTGTGCTTTCTATATGTACTCAATGAAATAGCATGTGGATATTTCACTTTCTCATGCTTTTAGAGTGTGTTCAGCTTTTAAATCCACCTGTAAGCCACTCTTTTGATCAATATTTTTATGATGGGTGTAGATCTGTATTTTCATATGCTGTACATTTTAAAAGAAGTTGAGAAACTTCAATTTTACTTTGAAATTTTTGTGTTTTTCCTTGAAGTGAACTAAAATACTGTGCAGAATGATATTGTTCATGTATTGTTTCTGCATATTCACTCAGAAAAAGAGTGTAATAATCAATGATCATTTCTTATAATGAAAATCTATTTTTATTTTTCCAATAACAGAATAGAACTTCTACTCCGTATATTTGAGTTGGGTTTTGATATTCCTGCAGCATATATTATTGATAATTTTTTCAGGCATAAAAATATAAACAAAATATTTCATGCTCATTCTTGGAAGAATTAGAAAATCCTGTGAAGAAATTTGATGAAATTTCGTATTTTCTTTATCTTTGGAATCAATTTTATGACATAACCCAATTCTTTTTACATACTTTATGGAAAGGAAATTAGTTTGTCCCATAACTTTTAAGCCAATCAATATATCAATCAATCAATTATATATCTTAGTAAAAATAAGCAGTAATATTTCAATGAAATTGATTTTCAAATTATTGGTACTGGAAGGAATAATTTTAATCACATCTAAATTAGCTTTTCCCAGGTAACGAGTCGTACAGAAATTATATTGCAATTACTTACCTCTTGAGTTTTTATGTTCCTCGAAAATATTAATAATTGGAGTAGTTGTAGTAGCCGTCATAGAAATAAGCATAAATATACAAAAATGATGTTTGTAAATTTCTGCTGAAAATGGATTGAAAATCAAAACAGTAAAAATGTTTTGCTTTTTTATCATAAATATTGATGATCAGAAGTCCTAGTATTATCTGTATATTATGAAAATTAGGGTAGCATTTTGAAAATCTAATCTGTTTTGCTATATATTTTGTATAAACTTACTAATATCCAGTGTGAATAATTGTTACATAAGGGTATGTCATTTGACTAATTCATGTCATAAAATTTGTAAGATTCTGAAGGTTCTCATTCCATTAATAACTTTTATTCTAAGTCAAGATATACTACTTAAAGAGAGATTGATGCTGGAAAACCGCAATTATTTTTGCAGCAATCTAATAAATAATGATGATGATTTCATATCTTTAAATTGTTGAACATTTTGAATGCATATCAATGTTTTATCTTTAAGGAAGTAGACTGTACAAAAAAGCATGAAAAACTTTTTAATATTTTTATTTTATGGCCACAAAATAACTAACCACCAATTGTCATAAAATGACGATTTTTTACGCAACATTTAACGACAAAAAACTCTTGCCATCTTCAATATGTGTTTTCAATGAAACTTGTCTACAACATTTGTCATTGCAAAAGAATTTCCTGGATATATTGGTCAGAAATTATGGTAAACTCAGATATTTGTCAGATGTGCTCTAAATGTCGCCAAGATATTTTCTAATTGTTGAGTTGTCGACCAGATAAACATTGACTCTTGAACGTGTAGAATCAATGATAGTGATAATAATCACATTTTGTGACTTGATACTTTTTGAATGCTGAATAAACTATTGACTAACCTCCTAAGTTTATATGGGTGAAATGGCAAACAAATTCTTCGTTAGCAGAAGTAAAATAATTCTATTGACCAAGCACATAGCCATTATATCAAAATGATTAAAATAGAAAATTTTTTGTGATAAAATACAGCCACTGTTTGCAAACCTGTATTTAGGTGCCGATAAATACTAGTTTTCAAAAAAAATGTGGAAAATATTGTTACAGAGACACCATTACTGGTTTTCTCATTAACTCTTAAGCCTTTATCCAGAAATGTCTCAACAAGGAGATTCACTCAAGAAAAAGATTTTTGAAAACATCTCAATTATGAGATACTGTAAAAAAAATAGATAAATAAATCTGATGTTCACTACCTCCTTAACCTCACCGTTGCCCCAAATAAAATCATGATGAGAAAAATATAAAATCGCATCAACCCGTTTCAAATTTTTCTTTAAAAAATGTAACAGACACTAATTTTTGTTGTATGGACTGAATGAACTGTTATGCTTACTTTGAAAAATGAGTCATAAGGAAGAAATAAGACACAGACAGACAAAGAAAGACTTGTAATATGATGTAAACATTTTCTTTCATTTTCTCTCTTATTGTAGGTATGGGATAGAAACTCTTTCTCTCTCCTATTGGTTTTGGAAATGGACCTGAATCTCTAGCTTATATCAAAAACTGTCTGAAATTACTATTTTCAATTTTTTAACTATTAGTTTGGGCTAAAACATAATGCAAGCATTGGCAACAATTATAAAACATTGAACATTTATTCTAAAACACAATGGAAACATTGATAAAAAAGAAACAACTGACTCTCCACTAAGATTGCTTTTAAACTGGTTTAAATGCTTTTTATAGCCAATGGAGTAATATACATAAGAAAAATCGGCAAAAGAACCAGATCTAATTCCTGGACTACTATACTTCTGTACACCTTAATTTGTTTTAAAACTATGGCATCATTTGAACTAGAATTGGTTGTTTGGTTTGATCGTATTCTACTTTGAATATTTTTTGTAGTATGAAGTATTGTTTCTCTCATTAACTACGTCAGTTGAATTTAACAACTTTGATACATACCTATATATGCTGATGAACAGGACTGGCCCAAATCTTCATGTGGCCTTAAGTAGAATTTAATCACTTTGGTGGCCATGGGGTCCTAAGCAGTCTCTTAATTCACTTCTACCTGGCACTGCGCTCTGCTGCTGATGATGGGTGACTTGTTTTTTGTGTATGATGCTCAAAACTATTCCAGAGACCTAACACTCCATACAGTCAATATGGCAAACATTGAGGAAAATAAATAAAGATCAGAAAAATAGCTTAGATGAGGCACAATCAGCAAAGAAGAATTTAAGAAGCTGTTTGTGCTGTGTATGTGGATTGGGGTGCACAAACGCCCTCATCTTCTAGCCATGCTATTCTAATCTACTATAAACCTTTCAGCATGTCATATTATATTTATTCACTGGTAAATGATGGTGTCTCTCTATTTTATTAATGGACTTATTGTATCAACTTATAAATTTCAATACACAGCCCTACTCAAGAAACTCTTTGCCACACCTCCATCCACTCCCCAGTGCAATGCACCTGCCACAACCCCATCTTAGGCTCTGCAATCAGCATAACTAGAAGTCTGATTCCTGGCAACAGATGTGCAGTAGACAAGTGAGGAAACCTTTATGAAACATGGTAAGTCAAATGATGAAAGAGTTTTGGTTGCCGTATTTGCCTGAAAACCAGCAAGCCTATCGAAAACAATACATGAATGTTCAAAATACTTTAAAGTGACCATAGCTATCGCAAACATACTGAGAGAATCAATCGATTGGACAGACAGATGTTGAGATCAGGATGAAAAAAGTGTCTCTATGCTTGAATCAATGGAAGATTTTATTAATCCATGTACAATAGAAGACAATGATCATCCTCAGTGCATTTCACCTGGAAAGTATGTTGATCAATGAAGATGTTGAGAGATGTCTGTTAATAGCCAGAACAATTGGAAAAGCATGTTAAAAGAAGTTTATTGCCAGAAGACTAGGAAAGAAAGAAGTAGCTTGGGCTGACCCCATAAGTAAAAAGAACTGAAAAATGTTTGAAAACAAAAGTTGAAATGGCAAACGAGCAGAGAGAGTATACAATGGCTGCATATGAAATAGCCTTACTTGAATTCCAATGCTCTTGATGACGGATACATCTATGCATCATGTTACTAAAAGATGTTCCCTCAACATAAGCACCAGCATGTGATAATACTCTAGTGGTAGAGGATAGGAATGCATATTTGATTGCATGAAAGACATCCCTTAAACATTCAAAGATATTCATGATGAATTAATAAAAATGGTATCCTCAAAGTTTTTGATGATATTTGACACTGCACGTATGGCTAAAATTCCATCAAAAGTACAGGGAGAGAATGGAGAGGTTGTGGTGAAAAATTAATCTGAGGATATAATATAAAATGACTGCATGAGTAGAAGCTGGTGAAAACAAGTAAGAACTAATTGAACTCCTATGCAACATCTGGAGAAGTGATGTATTTGAAAAGGAAATAAATGAAGCCTGAAGGATAAATCTGTATCAATCATTTGTGAAAAATGCGAAATGCTTTTAAATATGTTCTACATGAAATAACTTGTTTCTCTTTTTCAGCTTTACAAATTTGTGGGACTTGAAAATGAGAGCCTTATCTTACTATGATACTATCTATAGCTGATATGATTATTAGGAATGATTTAGTATAAGATTTGTAATGACAGGCAGTTATCTTCATTGAATTTTGACAAAATTACCGTAATTTCTTTTTCTTTTCTGTTTTAATAATTTTACATCATAAAATACTTGTACTAATTTTATGCTATTATTTAATAATTTGACAGTATTTATAGAATTGGATTTTTTTATATCCCCAAAAGTATTAAAACAAATTTTATTTCTATCGGATAGAGGTAATTATTTTATGACATCTTGGACAAAAGATTACACAAAAACAGTCGTTAAAAAGCAAAAGAATATGCAGTAGAGCTAACTAGCGGAGGTCCATATTGCACAGTCCATGGTATGAAACAATCCATACAGAGAATCATCATGAACATGGAAAGGGCTCTCTCATCTAGTTTCATAAAATTTTCATGCTCCAATAGAGCCAGTAGGTAGCAAAAGTCCTTAATGTAAAGCTGCCTACAAGTATACTGAGATGCCACTCAAACATGGAAGGGCTTCCTGATGTTATAAGATCCTCTAACTAGCCAAGTCCATACTACACAGTCCTTGATGTGAAACTAACCATATATATCTGTTTAACAACACCTGGCTGAAGGTACCTGAAAACTGACTCAATACTTCTATGGTGTAACATGCTTGTGATGAAGTTAAAAAAAATCCCATAATCTGCCAGAAAGACACCTAAATTCCCATATCAAGACCTTTTGGCCTCTTCTCACATCAGAGGGCTAATAAAAATGGAGTTATTTATGTCACAAAATTGAGACTAGTAAAAAAAATTGTAGAAGGTGGAAACACTAAAATATGATGTTTGGATTAAGACTATGAAGAAATAAGAGAGTTGAAATGATTTACAAGTGATAAAAAAAAAAAGTTGTTAAAATGGTTTATTAGTGTGGGAAATATAAGAGTTAAAAGCACTAAAAATGAAGGAGTCACTGAAAGAGCAACAAGAGAATTAAAAATGACAAACATCAAGTAATGCTCTTGTCCACCCTAGATTTAAAAATGAGATTTCCATCAGGGAAACTTTGAGAAGAGGGGTTTATTCCACACTGCGACTGTTCTTGGGAAGAAGCTATATGTGTGGAACTTGTGGTGAGACTTACTTTTTATTATAAAAAATTACCCCATTCAATTCAATGAAACGTCTATAAATAAAAATGAGACTCGCCTTCAATAACTGAACAATCATGGCATTAAAATTTGAAGTCATGTGAATTACTTCCATGTAGAAATAAATATGGTCAGAAAAAGATATAACTATGACATCACTGATTTTTCCCACTGGAAAACATCTAAATAGAGTGGAGAAACATCTAGATTCTGGAGAATCTAGATATCATTATTAAACCCCTTCAACTTATAACTATTTAATACTATTATCAATAGTCCAAAAATAATCCTCCCATTTTTAGAAATAAAAACTATGAAAATCCCTGTGAAACTGTATTTCACGTTCCTGTGCTGGAAGGTTGCTTTGTTGCATGACTCAGCCTATATCATAGGCAGAGTATTCAGTGAGTTGAAGCATTGTGGCTCACAGCAGTGCCAAGATGTTATCAGTGTGGAAGTCAGTGATAAGAGAGAGAGTTTCCAGTTGGGGCTGTTTATTTATTGCTTAGAGAGAGAGGGAAGGTGAAAATAGACTTGCTGGACAAATCTGGGCCTTTTTTGAAAATGTTGCAGTAATTTCTTCATTAAATTCTTATTTTTGATTGAAATGTATTTCAGTATTGCATTGTTTTATAAACAATCATTATTGAATTTTTGCTACTACTATTCACCTTCATCTCAATTTTAAAGTTGCTTTTTTATTGAAAATTTCAACTCTTATGATGATAGCCTGAGTCTCGATGAAAAAGATCAACTGAAAAATCAAGATGAAGTTAAATGGTAGCATTAAAAAATTTGTTATGATGATTTAGATACTTTATCTAATAAAATGGATTATAAAATGTTTGTTTTTATAAACAATTTTGGTCATTTCTGCATATTTTAGACCAGAAAGTCTCTAAAACAACATTTTGTTTTGAACAGCAGAAAATAAATTTGATTGAAACAGTAACTGAATAATTTACTTTCAATTAAATCTGTCAAAAAGCAACATTTAATTCACTGGTGAATAATTATAATATTTTATTTATCATTTTCAAAAATTTAATGGGTTGGAGGTAGAAAAAATTTGGCCCAAAATTTACTAATTCCAGTGCATGGTGTTCTAGTGTTCATGCTGTTGTCACTGTAGGGTCATGCCCTTATCATTCTCAGTTCTGTTCCAAATGAATGCAAGGGGTCACTAATTTTGGTTACAGTAGTGCCTCAATGAGTGAATTTTGGACCCCATTTCCTCAGGATCTGCTCATTCCATCTATTTACGTTCTCGGATTATATAGTCGATATATTTTCATTCAATACTAAGTTATCAGAAATTTTTCAGAAACTTTATTGTATAAAAGAGTTTAAATTAATAGACATGGACTCCTTGCTTCCCTAAGAGACAAGTTCTTTGACAGTCTGTGAACTTCAACAACTTGATTTTTCACAGTTGTCTCGTGAGAAAGTTGCTAAGACAGGAGTATTAAATACCTGGTATTGAAATATCTCAGCCTGGAATATGAAACAATAAGTATATTTGTAAATTTAATTGAGAACGGTATCAAAGGAAGAGTTGGCTGAGAAGTAACAAATGCATTATTTTGTTTTCAGTGTTTGTTGTTTGGGGTTGATGTTACATGAACAAAAGATGGATTTAAAAATATTGATAAAAGGAAAGAAAAAACTGAAAAACATGAAAAGTCAAAGAAGCATATTAATAATATGGTTGCGTTATTGCTTTTAAGAAGCGTAGATATTCAAGAAAAACTTGGTAAAGCCTTTAGACTTTTAATCAATGAGCATTCCAGGAAGGTTACCGAGAACCGTGAAATTTTATTCAAGATAATAGACTGCATTATGTGTGTGGACGCTTTGAAATTCCTTTACATGGACATGAAGAAAAGGATGATTCAGTAAATCCAGTTGAATTTAGGGGGTTGATAAATTTTGCATCTAGATTAAATCCGGATTTGAAGAACAATTTAGAAAGGCATTTCTAAGACTATACCAAATGAGATACTTGACAGCCCGCTGAAAATATACCAGGATGAGATAAAAAGAGAGATTTGAGAAGTTTCATTTGTAGCTGTCATGGCTGATAACGCAACTGATGTTTCAGAACACACTCAAATGGTAATTGTTCTTCAGTACATGCTGAATGGAGAAATATTTGAACATTTTGAGGGATTCTATATTCTTGAAAATCAAACTGCAGATGGCTTATCAAAATGTGTTCTAGAGTAGTTAGATATATTCTTTCAACGAAATGGACAAAAACTGATAGTGCAGACATTTGATGGTATAGATGTCACGAAAGGCAAAAAAGGTATTCAGGTAAAAATAAATGCAGTTTGTAATAAGATGCAGATATCATTAACTGTTATTTGCACCTACTGAATCTGATAATGTGAAATCATGGATTATGAAAGATAGCAAAGAATTAAAATTAATTACAATCAAAATCCATTATGATAGAGAACATTTTTTTCTTTTTCATTTTGAGAGTATTTTTCTGAAAACAGGAACCATGTTTGCATGCCTAATGAACTTCTAAATAAAATGCTCTTGGAGAGAAAGTCCCATATCAGACAAATGTTCCACCAAATATTTAAAATATACAGAAAGGAGAAAAATATGAAATGTTTTTATAGAGAAGTCATCCACAAGATGCATTCTTATATTTCACAATAATGAACAACTTAATTAGTTGGCATCAGTTTAGGAATCATCTTTTTGATTAGGAACCATCAACTAAAACTGTCAACATCAAAATAGACTTCTTCAGTTTTTAAATTGGTCTGGCAGACTGACTATCTTTGTATACATATCATGTGTAGAGGCCGCACCAATAGAGTTACAGACCTAAAAATTCCAGCATTTACTCCTTATTATGTCTAGAGAAAGATTTCTTCTGTTTTTTTCAATTCACCCCCAAAATAAGATTTTATCTAGGGTTTCAATTTGCAGTGTAAATTCCTGCTGAATTAGTTTCATAGTTTGTGTCTGACAGTGTTCACGCTCTTTTTTTGAATATCTGGAAGTAACTTATTCATTGACTGACATTTTTCTAATTTTCAAATTGATCATCCCCAAAATACTTGATGAATCATCTGGGAAGCTTTTAAATAGGGCTAAAGACCACAGATTATATTATAACCATTACTCAATTGTTCTAATAATTTCCTTCTGCTTCCTTTAATTAAAAAATGAAATACATGTGAAGAATATAATTAATATTATGCTCTTTTAGGAATGATATTTATGCAAATGAGAAATTGGTCAAATTTTTTTTAGGTTCAAAACTTTTTTCAAAATAAAGAACTTTTACTAAACCCATTAATTGCAGATCACTTAAATTTCATTGAGATATTGCTTGAATATTGCTACAATACAAGGGAGGTGACTGCAGAAAATCTTGGATCCACCCTGAAATTAATCAATTCTTCTTAAATCCATGGCCTATCTTTTCACAAAATATTGAAATTCAATGAGAACTTATGGAGATTTTGTTAGCTTAATAAATGCAACATATTAATTAATGCAAAAGAATATTGAAAGAATCTTACGTTGATGTCAAGGTAAATAGTGTGGTCCTCCCTATAGCACTTACTGAATTGCTTTATTTTTGCATCTTATACTGACAACAGTGACGATAGTTTTTTTTGCGGTACCACATTAGGTTTGGGGTAGGGGTCGGTAATTTTGGATTACAGTCATTGGAGTATGAGATTAGAAAATAAAGCAGTACTACGAGCTCTGTAGGAAGGACTGCACTGTTTCTTGAGACTGCATCACTTAACTTGTATTGTCACGTTTTCTCTCTGTTGAAACTTATTGGATCTGACCTACAGGCCCTTGAGGGGCAGGATATAATTAATATGATTACATAGATAAATTCCAACATAAAATAATGTATACAGTCACCTACAACAAATGCTGAGTGTAGTAAACTGTTCAGTAAGCTCGGCTATACTTGAAGCAATGTAAACATTGCAGCTGATTTGAGGCCTCAAGATTTTAGTAAAAGAGAAAAAATACTGATAGAAACGACTTTTCCAGATAATTTCCTATTGCTTTGGAATCTTGGAAAGGTCTATTAATCATCCTTGAAACAAAAAAATGCAAACTTTCAATTATGAAATGCCAATCATTTGAAAAATAATTGTCTAAAAGATTTTTTGCAAATGGAATAAAGACTGTTGCATGACAATTAAATGAAAACATCCGAATAGTTTTTGGGTTTATTGATGAAATGGATTAGTGCTGTATACATCTTCTGGTATCTAATTTATGAAGCTGCTGAATTATCTCAGTGTTGTTATATTATGGTATATTTGTATGTCTATGTACTTACTCTCATACACATGGCACATAATTACCCAAGTATATAGAGTACACATACTTCAAGACTGCCAGCAATGCTGTCTTTCATCATTATTTTGGGAATTTAACATGACTGAATTTATTTTGAAAAATATTTGTAGAGCACTATAGCAAATCAGTGTTAAATGGGACAACATTAAGCAGGGTATTACAGTATTTTATAGTTGGAAGAAAAAAATGAATAATTCTGAAAACCATTCTTGTAAGCTAACTGTATATGAAAAAGTAAGTATGCTTACCAACAGCAAGATCCTGGTTGTGTTTGAATATACAACTTCTACACCCAGCTCCCGCAATCCAGTAATCATAAACATTTGCTCTTGCTGCAGGCTGGTTCAATTCTTGATATTGACCTCAGAATATGTTCTGATATCCATTTTGGTAACTCCTACTTATACAAATTTCAGTTCAATGGCTACCCAAACTGTAAATATCTGTAAAATGGCTACCCCCATTGTAAAGTTCTACACTGGCTCATCATCAGCCATTTAGCGTCCGTTAAAAATAGGACATAACTTTTGTATAACATTTTTAATATAGAGTTTAGGTATTTCCTAATAAAATTATCAATTTCTCTTTTCTTTCAACACACTTGCTCACTTGATCTTAAAAACGGTACACAAATGTTGTGTGCCACTTTCAACACTGAGTGAGTGGGTGTATGGAACTTTGTAATTTACAATCAGGGTAGCCATTTTATAGTCATTTGAAATTTGTCCATCAATAAGTAAGAATTACCCTCCCTCATTTCATATGGCTTCATAATGTTTAAGTGATTATTTATATTTCAAAGTTTTCTTAGGGGGCTATTGCATCTTACACAACAAGCTGTATGGGCTCATTGAACTTAGAAGAATTATAGTCTACATTGATGGGCAGATTCTGGGTGTCTTAGGAGACTGACACATTCCCCAACAGCTGTTAGAATGAGTAAGCCAAAAAATTAATAGGTAAAAATGGGCAAAATTGAGAACCATGTAAAATACAGTTGATCCGATGGTAGAGCGTCAATCAGCAAGTCAAACTAGGCAATAAAAAGCCATAAAATCGATAGGTAAAAATGACATTCAAAAGTCCATTTTTGAGGGCTTACTTATGTATGTGCTAGAAGTGCCTCGGTTGATAGCATCTATAACCGTCAAAGTGGACTTAATCGGTAACTACATAAAATACAGCCAATCCAATGGTACAGCATCAATCAGCACGTCAAAATACGCCAGAAAAAGCCATAAAATCGATAGGTAAAAATGACATTCTAAATAGCATTTTTGAGGGCATACTTATGTATGTGCTAGAAGTGCTTTATCGAGTAATAGTGGCTATTTCCGTCAAAACTGACAAAATTGAAAACCATATCAAATAGAGCCGATCCAATGGTATAGCATCAATCAGCACGTCAAACTACACCAGGAAAGGCCAGAAAATCGATAGGTAAAAATTACATTCGAAAGACCATTTTTGAGGGCTCACTAATGTATGTGCTAGAAGTGCCTAATTAGGTAAAAGCAGCTATTTCTGTCAAAATGGGTAAAATTGAAAACCACATCAACTACAGCCGATGCAATGCTACAGCGTCAATCAGCACGTCAAACTACGCCAGAAAAAGCCAGAGATTGATAGGTAAGAACGACATTCAAAAGTCCATTTTTGAGGGCTAACTTATGTATGTGGTAAGAGTGCCTTATCGGCGAAGAGTGGCTATTTCTATCAAAATAGCAAAAAACCACATAAAATACAGCTGATCCAGTGACAGCATCAATCAGCAAGTCGAACCACGCAAGAAAAATCCATGAAATCGATGGGTAAAAATTACATTCAAAAGACCATTTCTGAGGGCTCACTTATGTATGTGCTTGGAGGGCCTTATCTGTTAATAGAAGGTATTTCTGTCAAAATGGGCAAAATTGAAAACCACATCAACTACAGCCGATGCAATGCTACAGCGTCAATCAGCACGTCAAACTAAGCCAGAAAAAGCCATAAAATCGACAGATAAGAATGACATTCGAAAGACCATTTTTGAGGACTCACTTATGTATGTGCTAAAATGGTCTTATCGGCTAATAGCAGCTATGTCTGTCAAAATGGGAATAAATTGAAAACCACATGAAATACTTCTGATCCGATGGTACAGCGTCAGTCAGCACGTCAAACTACGCCAGAAAACCCATAAAATCGATGGGCAAAAATGACATTCGAAAGACATTTTTTGAGTGCTTACTTATGTATGTGTTTGAAGTGCCTTATCGGCTAATAGCGGCCATTCCTGATATTTTTGTCAAAATGGACTTAATTGGAAATTACATCAAATAGAGCCAATCCAATGGTACAGCATCAATCAGCACGTCAAACTACATCAGAAAATGCTAGAAAACTGATAGGTAGAAATGACATACGAAAGACCATTTTTGAGGGCTTACTTATATATGTGCTAGGAGCACCTTATCGGTTGATAGCAGCTATTTCTGGCAAAATGGTCAAAATTGAAGACTACGTGAAATAAAGCCGATCCAATGGAACAGCGTCAATCAGCACATCGAACTACGCGTGAAAAAGCAAGAAAATCGATAGGTAAAAATGACATTCGATATAGCATTTTTGAAGGCTCACTTATGTATGTGCTAGAAACCCTCATCAAGTAAAAGCAGCTATTTCTGTCAAAATGGGCAAAATTGAAAACCACATGGAATACAGCCGATCCAATTCTACGGCGTCGATCAGCACGTCAAACTTCGCCAGAAAAAGCCATAAAATCGACAGGTAAAATTGACATTCGAAAGACCATTTTTGGAGGCTTACTTATGTATGTGCTAGAAGTGCCTCATCGGCTAATAGGGGCTATTTCTGTCAAAATGGGCAAAATTGAAAACTACATGAAATAAAGCCGATCCTATGGTACAGCGTCAATCAGCACATCAAACTACGCGAGAAAAAGCCATAAAATCGATAGGTAAGAATGACATTCGAAAGACCATTTTTGACGGCTTACTTATGTATGTGTTATAAGTGCTAATAGCGGCTATTTCTATTTCTCAGCAAAATTGAAAACCACATCAAATACAGCCGATCCAATGGTACATCATCAATTAGCCGGTCGAATTACGCAAGAAACAGCCATAAAATCGATGGGTAAAAATGATTTTCGAAAGACCATTTTTGAGGGCTTACTTATGTATGTGCTATGAGTTACTTCTTGGCTAGTAGCAACTCTTTCTGTCAAAATAAGTAGATTTGAAAACCACATGAAATACAGCTGATCCAATGGTACACCGTCAAACTACGCCAGAAAAAGACATGAATTGATGGGTAAAAATGACATTCGCAAGACCATTTTTGAGGGCTTACTTATGTATTTGTATGAAGTGCCTTATCGGCTAATAGAAGATAAAACCGTCAAAATGGACTTGATTGGAAACTACATCAAATAGAGCCTATCCAATGGTGCAGCGTTAGTCAGCACGCCAAACTACGCTAGAAAAAGCCATAAAATCGATAGGTAAAAATAACATTCGGAAGTCCATTTTTGAGGGCTAACTTATGTATGTGGTAAAAGTGCCTTATCGGCTAATAGCGGTTATTTTTGTCAAAATAGGCAAACTTGGAAACCATATGAAATATAGCCAATCCAATGGTACAGCGTCAATCAGCAAGACAAATTAGGCAATAAAAAGCCATAAAATCGATGGGTAAAACAGACAATCGGAAGTCCATTTTTGAGGGCTTACTTATATATGTCTTAGAAGTGCCTTATCGGTTAATAGCCTCTGTTGCTGTCAAATGGACTAAATCGGTAACTACATCAAATACAGCCAATCCAATGGTACAACGTCAATCAACATGTCAAACTACGCCCGAAAAAAACTTAAAATTGATAGGCAAAATTGACATTCTATATAGCATCTTTGAGGGCAAACTTATGTATGTGCTAGAAGTGCTTTATCTAACAATAATGGCTATTTCTGTCAAAATGGAAAAAATTTAAGACCACATAAATAGAGCAGATCCAATGATACAGCCTCAATCAGCATATCAAACTACGCCAGGAAAAGCCATGAAATTGATAGGTAAAAATGCCATTCGAAAGACTATTTTTGAGGGCATACTTATGTATGTGCTAGAAGTGCTCATCGACTAATGTGAGTATTCCTGTCAAAATGGGATATATTGAAAACCACATCAAATGGAGCCAATCCATTGGTACAGCGTCAATCAGCACGTCAAACTACGTCAGAAATAGCTAGAAAATTGATAGGTAAAAATGACATACAAAATACCATTTTTGAGGGCTTACTTATATATGTGCTAGGAGCACCTTATCGGTTGATAGCAGCTATTCCTGGCAAAATGGTCAAAATTGAAAACTACATGAAATAAAGCCGATCCAATGGAACAGCGTCAATCAGCACATCAGACTACGCGTGAATAAGGCCGGAAAATCGATAGGTAAAAATGACATTCGATATACCATTTTTGAAGGCTCATTAATGTATGTGCTAGAAACCCTCATCAGGTAAAAGCAGCTATTTCTGTCAAAATGGGCAAAATTGAAAACCACATCAAATAGTGCCGATCCAATGGTACAGCATCAATTAGCCAGTCAAAATCGATGGGTAAAAATGACATTCAAAAGTCTATTTTTGAGGGCTTACTTATCTATGTGCTAGAAGTGCCTTATCGGTTAATAGCGTCTATTAACGTCAAAGTGGACTTGATCCGTAACTACATCAAATACAGCCAATCCAATGGTACAGCGTCAATCAGCATGTCAAACTACGCCTGAAAAAGCAATAAAATCGATAAGTAAAAATGACATTCGAAATAGCAATTCTGAAGGCTCATTATTATATGTGTTAGAAGTGCCTCATCAGGTAAAAGCGGCTACTTCTGTCAAAATGGGGAAAATTGTAAACCATATGGAATACAGCCAATCCAATGCTACAGCGTCAATTAGCACGTCAAACTACGCCATAAAAAGCCATAAAATCGATAGATAAGAACGACATTCGAAAGACCATTTTCAGGGCTTACTTATGTATGTGCTAGAAGTGCCTTATCGGCTAATAGCAGTTATTTTGTCAAAATAGGCAAACTTGAAAACAACATCAAATACAGCGAATCCAAAGGTACGGCGTCAATAAGCAAGACAAACTAGGCAATAAAAAGCCATAAAATCGATGGGTAAAAAAGACAATCGGAAGCCCATTTTTGAGGGCTTACCTATGTATGTGCTAGAAGTGCCTTATCGGTTAATAGTGTCTGTTGCAGTCAAAATGGACTTAATAAGTAACTACATTAAATACAGCCGATCCAATGGTGCAACGTCAATCAGCACGTCAAACTATGGCAGAAAAAACCATAAAATTGATAGGTAAAATTGACATTCTATATTGCATTTTTGAGGGAATACTTATGTATGTGCTAGAAGTGCTTTATCGAATAATAATGGCTATTTCTGTCAAAATGGAAAAAATTTAAGGCCACATCAAATAGAGCAGATCCAATGGTACAGCCTCAATCAGCACGTCAAGGAAAAGCCATGAAATTGATAGGTAAAAATGACAATCGAAAGACCATTTTTAAGGGCTTACATATGTATATGGTAGGAGTGCCTTATTGGTTAATAGCAGCTATTTCTGTCAAAATGGGCAGAACTGAAAACCACATGAAATACAACTGATCCAATGATAAGTTTCAATCAACACGTCAAACTACAACAGGAAAAACCATAAAATCGATGGGTATGAATGACATTCGAGGGCTTACTTATGTATATGCTAGGAATGCCTTATCGGTTGATAACAGATATTTCTGTCAAAATGGGAAAATTTGAAAGCCACATGAAATAAAGCCGATCAAATGGTATAGCGTCAATCGGCACGTCAGACTACGCCAGAAAAAGCCAGAAAATCGATAGGTGGATAGCCCAATTTGATGGAAATAGCTGCTGTTGGTCAAAAAGGCATATCTAGCACATACATAAGTGCGCCGTCAAAAATGGTCTTTTGAATGTCATTTTTACCTATCAGTTTCATGGATTTCCTGGCGTAGTTATACGTGCTGATTGCCAGGGTATCATTGGATCGGGTATATTTGATGTATTTTTCGATGTAGACCAATATGATTGAAATAGCCACGATTGACCAAAAATGCATTTCTAGCACATACATATGTACGCCGTCAGAAATGGTGTTTCGAATGTCATTTTTGACCTATCGATTTTATTGCTTATCTGGCGTAGTTTGACATACTGATTGGAACAGTACCATTGAAAAGGCTGCATTGGATGTATTTTTCAATTCAGCCCAATTTGAAGGAAATAGCCACTATTGGTCGAGAAGGCACTTCTAGCATATACATAAGTGAGCCATAAAAATGGTCTTTTGAATGACATTTTCACCTATGGATTTTATGGCTTTTTCTGGCATAGTTTGAAGTGCTGATTGCAACAGTACGATTGGGTTGGATGGATTTGATGTATTTTCCGATTTAGCCCAATTTGATGGAAATAAACAGAATAGACTGGAAATGCATTTCCAGCATATACATAAGTTAGCCGTCAAAAATGGTCTTTTGAACGTCAATCATATCCATCAATTTTATTGCTTTTTTTGGCGTAGTTTGACGTGCTGATTGCAACGGTACCATTGGATCGGGCAGATCCGATGTAATTTTTCGATTTAGCCCAATTTAGCCAATTAGAAATAGCCACAATTGACCAAAAATGCATTTCTAGGACATACATAAGTAAGCCGTCAAAAATGGTCTTTGGAATCTCATTTTTACCTATCATTTTTATGGCTTTTTCCTACGTAGTTTGACGTGCTGATTGCAACTGTACGATTGAATTGGCTGCATTTGATGTATTTTTCGATTCAACCTAATTTGATGGAAATAGCCACTATTTGTCACGAAGGCACTTCTAGCAAATACATAAGTGAACCATCAAAAATGGTCTTTTGAATGTCATTTTTACCTATTGATTTATGGCTTTTTCTGGCGTAGTTTGACGTGCTGATTGCAACAGTACCATTGAATCGACTGCATTTGATGTATTTTTCGATTTAGCCCAATTTGAAGGAAATAGCCGCTATTGGTCGAGGAGGCACTACTAGCACACACATAAGTTAATCGTCACAAATAGATTTTTGAATGTCATTTTAACCTATCGGTTTTTTTGGTTTTTTCCTGGCTTAGTTTGAGGTGCTGATTTCAACAGTACCATGGGATCGGGTGGATTTGATGCATTTTTCGATTCAGCCCAATTTGATGGATATAGCCAAAATTGAATGAGAATTTATTTTTAGCACACACATAAGTAAGCCGTCAGAAATGGTCTTTTGAATGTCATTTTTACCAATCGATTTTATGGCTTTCTCTGGCGTAGTTTGATGTGCTGATTGCAATCGTACCATTGAATCGGCTACATTTGATGTATTTTTGATTTAACCCATTTTGAAGGAAATAGCCGCTATTGGTCAAGAAGGCACTGCCAGCACATACATTAGTGAGCTGTCAAAAATGTTACTTTGAATGTCATTTTTATGGCTTTTTCCAGCATAGTTTGCTGTGCTGATTGCAACGGTACCATTGGATTGGGTTGATTTGATGTATTTTTTGATTAAGCCCAATTTGATTGAAATAGACACTGTTGGTCGAAAAGGCACTTCAAGCGCATACATTACTAAGCCGTAGAAAATGGTCGTTTGAATGTCGTTTTACCTATCGATTTCATGGCTATTTCTGGCCTAGTTTGCCTTGCTGATCGCAACAGTACCATTGGATCGGCCAAATTTGAAGTATTTTTCGATCTAGCCCTATATGATGGAAATAGCCGCTATTGGTCGAGAAGCATTTCCAGCTCATACATATGTGGGCCGTCAAAAACGGACTTTTGAATGTCTTTTTTACCAATCGATTTTATGGCTTTTCCTAGCGTAGTTCGACGTGCTGATTGCAACGGTACCATTGAATTGGGTTGATCTAATGTATTTATCGATTCGGCCTAATATGATGGAAATAGCTGCTGTTGGTCGAAAAGGCACTTCAAGCGCATACATAAATTGTCTTTTGAATGTAATTTTCACCTATCAATTTTCTGGCTTTTTCTGGAATAGTTTGACATGCTGATTGCAACTATACCATTGAATCGGCTGCAATTGATGTATTTCTGGATTCAGCCCAATTTGATCGAAATTGCTGCTATTGGTTCAGAAGGCACTTCTAGCACGTACCTAAGTGAGCCGTCAAAAATGGTCATTTGAATGTCATTTTCACCTTTTGATTTCATGGCTTTTTCTGGCGCAGTTTGACGTGCTGATTGCAACGGTACCATTGGATCGAGTGGATTTGATGTATTTTTCGATTTAGCCAAATCTGATGGAAATAGCTGTTGGTCAAAAAAGCAATTCATGCACATGCATCAGTGAGCCGTCGAAAATGGTCTTTTGAATGTCATTTTTACCTATTGATTTTATTGCTTTTTTTGGCGTAGTTTGACGTGCTGATTTCAATGGTACCATTGAATCGGGTAAATTTGATGTATTTTTTTGATTCAGCAAAATTTGATGGAAATAACCGCTATTGGTCTGAAAGGCACTTCCAGCACATACATAAGTGAGCCGTCAAAAATTGTCTTTTGAATGTCGCCTTTACCTATTGATTTTCTGGCTTTTTCTGGCGTAGTTTGACGTGCTGATTGCAACGGTACCATTGGATCGAGTGGATTTGATGTATTTTTGATTTAGCCCAATTTGATGGAAATAGCTGCTATTGGTCGAAAAGGCACTTTCAGCAGATACATAAGTGAGCCGTCAAAAATGGTCTTTCGAATGTCATTTTTACCTATTGATTTTATGGCTTTTTCTGGCGTAGTTTGACGTGCTGATTGCAGCAGTACCATTGGATCGAGTGGATTTGATGTATTTTCCGATTTAACAAAATTTGATGGAAATAGAAGCTTTTGGTCGAAAAGGCAATACTCACACATGCATAAGTGAGCTGTAAAAAATGGTCTTTTGAATGACATTTTTACCTATCGATTTATGTCTTTTTCTGGCGTAGTTTGACGTGCTGATTGCAGCAGTACCATTAGATTGGGTGGATTTGATGTTTTTTTTTTATTCAGCAAAATTTGATGGAAATAGCCGCTATTGGTCGGAAAGGCACTTCCAGCACATACATAAATGAGCCGTCAAAAATGGTTTTTTTGAATGTCATTTTTACCTATTGATTTTATGGCTTTTTCTGGCGTAGTTTGACGTGCTGATTGCAACAGTACCATTGGATCCAGTGGATTTGATGTATTTTCGATTCAGCCCAATTGGATGGGAATAGCCACTATGGGTCGAGAAGGCACTTCAGCACATACAAAAGTGAGCCATCAAAAATGGAATTTTGAATGTCATTTTTACCTTTCGATTTCATGGCTACTTCTGGTGTAGTTTGACTTGCTGATTGCAATGGTACCATTGGAAAGGATGGATTGGATGTAATTTTGATCAAGCCCAATTTGATGAAAATAGCTGCTATTGGTCGGAAAGGCACTTCCAGCATATACATAAGTCAGCTGTCAAAAATGGTCTCTTGAATGTCATTTTTACCTATTGATTTTATGTCTTTTTCTGGCGTAGTTCGACGTGCTGATTGCAACTGTACCAATGAATTGGGTTAATTAGATGCATTTTTTTGATTGAACCAAATTTCATGGAAATAGCCACTTTTAGTCGGGAAGGCACTTTCATCACATACGTAAGTGAGCCGTCAAAAATAGTCTTTTGAATGTCATTTTTACCTATCGATTTTATGGCTTTTTCAGGCGTAGTTTGACGTGCTGATTGGATAGGTACCATTGGATTGGATGGATTTGATGTATTTTCCGATTTAACCAAATGTGATGGAAATAGCCGCTATTGGTCGAAAAGGCACTTCCAGCACATACATAAGTGAGCCGTCAGAAATGGTCTTTTGAATGTCATTTTTACCAATCGATTTTATGGCTTTTTCTGGCGTAGTTTGACGTGCTGATTGCAGCGGTACCATTGGATTGGGTGGATTTGATGTTTTTTTTTATTTAGCCAAATTTGATGGAAATAGCTGCTATTGGTTGAAAAGGCACTTCAAGCACATACATAAGTGAGCCGTCAAAAATGGTTTTTTGAATTTAGTTTTTACCTATTGATTTTATGGCTTTTTCTGGCGTAGTTTGACGTCCTGATTGCAACGGTACGATTGGATTGGGTGGATTTGGTGTATTTTTCGATTCAGCCAAATTTGATGGAAATAGCTGCTATTGGTCGAAAAGGCACTTCCAGAACATACATAACTGAGCTGTCAAAAATGGTCTTTTGAATTTAGTTTTTACCTATTGATTTTATGGCTTTTTCTGGCGTAGTTTGACGTGCTGATTGCAATGGTACCTTTGGATTGGATGGATTTGATGTATTTTCCGATTTAGCCCTATTTGATGGAAATAGCAGCTCTTGGTCAAAAAGGGAATTCGTGCACATACATAAGTGAGCCGTCAAAAATGGTCTTTTGAATGTCATTTTTACCTACCGATTTTATGTCTTTTTCAGGCGTAGTTTGACGTGATGATTGCAACGGTACCATTGTATTTGATGGATTTTATGTATTTTTAGATTTGGTCCAATTTGATGGAAATAGCCACTATTGCTTGAAAAGGCACTTCCAGCACGTACATAAGTGAGCCGTCAAAAATGGTCTTTTGAATGTCCTCTTCACCTATAGATTTTATGGCTTTTTCTGGCGTAGTTTGACGTGATGATTGCAACGGTACCATTGGATTGGATGGATTTTATCTATTATTCGATTTAACCCAATTTGATGGAAATAGCTGCTATTGGTCGAAAAGGCACTTCCAGCACATACATAAGTGAGCCGTCAAAAGTGGTCTTTTGAATGACATTTTTACCTATCGATTTTATGGCTTTTTCTGGCGTAGTTTGACGTGCTGATTGCAGCGGTACCATTCGATTGGGTGGATTTGATGTTTTTTTTATTTAGCCCAATTTGATTGAAATAGCCATTTTTGGTCGAAAAGGCACTTCCAGCACATACATAAGTGAGCCGTCAAATATGGTCTTTTGAGTGTCATTTTTACCTATTGATTTTATGGCTTTTTCTGGCGTAGTTTGACGTGCTGATTGCAACGGTACTGTTGGATTGGATGGATTGTATGTATTTTTCGATTTAGCCCTATTTGATGGAAATAGCAACTGTTGGTCGAAAAGGAAATTCATGCACATACATAATTGAGCCGTCAGAAATGGTCTTTTGAATGACATTTTTACCTATCGATTTTATGGCTTTATCCGGCGTAGTTTGACTTGCTGATTGCAACGGTACCATTGAATCAGGTTAAATTGATGTATTTTTTGATTCAGCCAAATTTCATGGAAATAGCCGCTATTGGTAAAACAGGCACTTCCAGCACATACATAACTGAGCTGTCAAAAATGGTCTTTTGAATGTCATTTTTACCTATTGATTTTATGGCTTTTCCTGGCGTAGTTTGACGTTTTGATTGCAACAGTACCATTGAATTGGGTTAATTTGATGTATTTTTTTGATTCAGCCAAATTTCATGGAAATAGCCGCTATTGGTCGAAAAGGCACTACCAGCACATACATAAGTAAGCCGTCAAAAATGGTCTTTTGAGTCTCATTTGTACCGATTGATTTTATGGCTTTTTCTGGCGTAGTTTGACTTGCTGATTGCAAAGGTACCATTGGATTGGATGGATTGGATGTATATTTCGATTTAGCCCAATTTGATGGAAATAGCAGCTTTTTGTCGAAAAAGCAATTCTTGCACACGCATAAGTGTGCCGTCAAAAATAGTCTTTTGAATATCATTTTTACCTATCGATTTTATGTCTTTTTCTGGCGTAGTTTGACGTGCTGATTGCAATGGTATCTTTGAATCGGGTTAATTTGATGTATCTTTTTAATTCACATAAATATGATTGAAATAGCCGCTATTGGTCGAAAAGGCACTCCCAGCACATACATAACTGAGCCTTCAAATATGGTCTTTCGAATGTCATTTTTACCTATTGATTTCATGGCTTTTTCTGGTGTAGTTTGACGTGCTGATCGCAACGGTACTATTAGATTGGATGGATTGTTTGTATTTTTCGATTTAGCCCAATTTGATGGAAATAGCCGCTATTGGTCGAAAAGGCACTTCGAGCACATACATAAATGAGCCATCAAAAGTGGTCTTTTGAATGTCCCCTGTACCTATTGATTTTCTGGCTGTTTCTGGCGTAGTTTGACGTGCTGATTGCAACGGTACCATTGGATCCAGTGGATTTGATGTATTTTCCGATTTTACCAAATTTGATGGAAATAGCCGCTATTGGTCGGAAAGGCACTTGCAGTGCATACATAAGTGAGCTGTCAAAAATGGTCTTTCGAATGTCTTTTTCACCTATTGATTTTATGGCTTTTCCTGGCATAATTTGACGTTTTGATTGCAACAGTACCATTGAATCAGGATTATTTAGATGTATTTTTTCGATTCAGCCAAATTTCATGGAAATAGCCGCTATTGGTCGAAAAGGCACTACCAGCACATACGTAAGTGAGCCGTCTAATATGGTGTTTCGAATGTCATTTTTACCTATTGATTTCATGGCTTTTTCTGGTGTAGTTTGACATGCTAATTGCAGCGGTACCATTCGATTGGGTTAATTTGATGTATTTTTCGATTTAACCCGATTTGATGGAAATAGCTGCTATTGGTCAAAAAGGCACTGTCAGTGCATACATAAGTGAGCCGTCAAAAATGGTCTTTTGAATGTTATTTTTACTTACCGATTTTATGTCTCTTTCTGGTGCAGTTTGACGTGCTGATTGCAACGGTACTATTGGATTGGATGGATTTTATGTATTTTTCGATTCAACCCAATTTGATGGAAATAGCTGCTATTGGTCAAAAAGGCACTTCCAGCACATACATTAGTGAGCCGTCAAAAATGGTCTTTCGAATGTCATTCTTTCCTATTGATTGTATGGCTTTTTCTGGCGTAGTTTGATGTGCTGATTACAACGGTACCATTAAATTGGGTTAAATTTATGTATTTTTTTGATTCAGCCAAATTAGAGGGAAATAGCTGCTATTTGTCGAAAAGGCACTTCAAGCACATACATAAGTGAGCCGTCAAAAATGGTCTTTTGAATGTACTTTTTAACTTTCGATTTTATGGCTTTTTCTGGCGTAGTTTGACATGCTGATTGCAGTGGTACCATTGGATTCGATGGATTTGATGTATTTTTCGATTTAGCCCAATTTAATGGAAATAGCCGCTATTGGTCAAAAAGGCACTTCCAGCACATACATAAGTGAGCCGTCAAAAATGGTCTCTTGAATGTCATTTCTACATATTGATTTTATGGCTTTTTCTGGCATAGTTTGACGTGCTGATTGCAACGGTACCATTGGATTTGATGGAATTGAAGAATTTTTTGATTTAGCCCAATTTGATGGAAATAGCTGCTATTGGTCGAAAAGGCACTTCCAGCACATACATAAGTGAGCTGTCAATAATGGTCTTTCGAATGTCATTTTTACCTATTGATTTTATGGCTTTTTCTGGCGTAGTTTGACGTGCTGATTGCAGCAGTACCATTTGATCGAGTAGATTTGATGTATTTTTCAAATCAGCCCAATTTGATGGAAATAGCAGCTGTTGGTCGAAAAGGCAATTCGTACACATGCATAAGTGAGCCGGAAAAAATAGTCTTTTGAATGTCATTTCTACCTATCGATTTTATGGCTTTATCTGGCATAGTTTGACATGCTAATTGCAACGGTACCATTGGGTCCAGTGGATTTGGTGTATTTTTGATTCAGCCAAATTTGATGGAAATAGCTGCTATTGGTCGAAAAGGCACTTCCAGCACATACATAAGTGAGCCGTCAAAAATGGTGTTTTGGATGTCATTTTTACCTATCGATTTTATGGTTTTTTCTGGCATGGTTTGACGTGCTGATTGCAGCAGTACCATTGGATTGGGTAATTTGATGTATTTTTTGATTCAACCCAATTTGATGGAAATACCTGCTATTGCTCAAAAAGGCACTTCCAGCACATACATAAATGAGCCGTCAAAAATGGTCTTTTGAATGTCATTTTTACTTATCGATTTTATGTCTCTTTCTGGTGCAGTTTGACGTGCTGATTGCAACGGTACTATTGGATTGGATGGATTTTATGTATTTTTTGATTCAACCCAATTTGATGGAAATAACTGCTATTGGTCAAAAAGGCACTTCCAGCACATACATTAGTGAGCCATCAAAAATGGTCTTTTGAATGTCATTTTTTCCTATTGATTGTATGGCTTTTTCTGGCGTAGTTTGATGGGCTGATTGCAACGGTACAATTAAATCGGGTTAAATTGATGTATTTTTTTGATTTAGCCCAATTTAATGGAAAAAGCTGCTATTGGTCGAAAAGGCACTTCCAGCACATACATAAGTGAGCCGTCAAAATTGGTTTCTTGAATGTCATTTCTACATATTGATTCTATGGCTTTTTCTGGCATAGTTTGACGTACTGATTGCAACGGTACCATTGGATTTGATGGAATTGAAGAATTTTTTGATTTAGCCCAATTTGATGGAAATGGCTGCTATTGGTCGAAAAGGTACTTCCAGCACATACATAAGTGAGCCGTCAAAAATGGTCTTTTGAATGTCATTTTTACTTATCGATTTTATGTCTCTTTCTGGTGCAGTTTGACGTGCTGATTGCAACGGTACTATTGGATTGGATGGATTTTATGTATTTTTCGATTCAACCCAATTTGATGGAAATAGCTGCTATTGGTCAAAAAGGCACTTCCAGCACATACATTAGTGAGCCGTCAAAAATGGTCTTTCGAATGTCATTCTTTCCTATTGATTGTATGGCTTTTTCTGGCGTAGTTTGATGTGCTGATTACAACGGTACCATTAAATTGGGTTAAATTGATGTATTTTTTTGATTCAGCCAAATTAGAGGGAAATAGCTGCTATTTGTCGAAAAGGCATTTCAAGCACATACATAAGTGAGCCGTCAAAAATGGTCTTTTGAATGTACTTTTTAACTTTCGATTTTATGGCTTTTTCTGGCGTAGTTTGACATGCTGATTGCAGTGGTACCATTGGATTCGATGGATTTGATGTATTTTTCGATTTAGCCCAATTTAATGGAAATAGCCGCTATTGGTCGAAAAGGCACTTCCAGCACATACATAAGTGAGCCGTCAAAAATGGTCTCTTGAATGTCATTTCTACATATTGATTTTATGGCTTTTTCTGGCATAGTTTGACGTGCTGATTGCAACGGTACCATTGGATTTGATGGAATTGAAGAATTTTTTGATTTAGCCCAATTTGATGGAAATAGCTGCTATTGGTCGAAAAGGCACTTCCAGCACATACATAAGTGAGCTGTCAATAATGGTCTTTCGAACGTCATTTTTACCTATTGATTTTATGTCTTTTACTGGCGTAGTTTGACGTGCTGATTGCAGCAGTACCATTTGATCGAGTAGATTTGATGTATTTTTCAAATCAGCCCAATTTGATGGAAATAGCAGCTGTTGGTCGAAAAGGCAATTCGTACACATGCAAAAGTGAGCCGTAAAAAATAGTCTTTTGAATGTCATTTCTACCTATCGATTTTATGGCTTTATCTGGCATAGTTTGACATGCTAATTGCAACGGTACCATTGGGTCCAGTGGATTTGGTGTATTTTTGATTCAGCCAAATTTGATGGAAATAGCTGCTATTGGTCGAAAAGGCACTTCCAGCACATACATAAGTGAGCCGTCAAAAATGGTGTTTTGGATGTCATTTTTACCTATCGATTTTATGGCTTTTTCTGGCATGGTTTGACGTGCTGATTGCAGCAGTACCATTGGATTGGGTAATTTGATGTATTTTTTGATTCAACCCAATTTGATGGAAATAACTGCTATTGGTCAAAAAGGCACTTCCAGCACATACATTAGTGAGCTGTCAAAAATGGTTTTTTGAATGTCATTTTTTCCTATTGATTGTATGGCTTTTTCTGGCGTAGTTTGATGTGCTGATTGCAACGGTACAATTAAATCGGGTTAAATTGATGTATTTTTTTGATTTAGCCCAATTTAATGGAAAAAGCTGCTATTGGTCGAAAAGGCACTTCCAGCACATACATAAGTGAGCCGTCAAAATTGGTTTCTTGAATGTCATTTCTACATATTGATTCTATGTCTTTTTCTGGCGTAGTTCGACGTGCTGATTGCAGCGGTACCATTTGATCGACTGGATTTGATGTATTTTTCGATTTAGCCCAATTTGATTGAAATAGCAGCTGTTGGTCGAAAAGGCAATTCGTACACATGCATAATTGAGCCGTCAAAAATAGTCTTTTGAATGTCATTTCTACGTATTGATTCTATGGCTTTTTCTGGCATAGTTTGACGTACTGATTGCAACGGTACCATTGGATTTGATGGAATTGAAGAATTTTTTGATTTAGCCCAATTTGATGGAAATGGCTGCAATTGGTCGAAAAGGCACTTCCAGCACATACATAAGTGAGCCGTCAAAAATGGTGTTTTCGATGTCATTTTTACCTATCGATTTTATGGCTTTTTCTGGCGTAGTTCGACGTCCTGATTGCAACGGTACAATTGGATTGGGTGGATTTGGTGTATTTTTCGATTCAGCCAAATTTGATGGAAATAGCTGCTATTGGTCGAAAAGGCACTTCCAGCACATACATAAGTGAGCCGTCAAAAATGGTGTTTTGGATGTCATTTTTACTTATCGATTTTATGGCTTTTTCTGGCGTATTTTGACGTGCTGATTGCAGCGGTACCATTGGATTGGGTAATTTGATGTATTTTTCGATTTAACCCGATTTGATGGAAATAGCTGCTATTGCTCGAAAAAACACTTCCAGCATATACATAAATGAGCCGTCAAAAATGGTCTTTTGAATTTCATTTTTACCTATTGATTTTATGGCTTTTTCTGGCGTAGTTTGACATGCTGATTGCAGTTGTACCATTGCATTTGGTGGATTTGATGTATTTTCGATTTAGCTCAATTTGATGGAAATAACCGCTATTGGTAAAACAGGCACTTCCAGCACATACATAAGTGAGCCGTAAAAAATGGTCTCTTGAATGTCATACCTACATATTGATTTTATGGCTTTTTCTGGCATAGTTTGACGTGCTGATTGCAGCGGTACCATTTGATCGAGTAGATTTTATGTATTTTCCGATTTAGCCCAATTTGATGGAAATAGCAGCTGTTGGTCGAAAAGGCAATTCGTGCACATGCATAATTGAGCCGTCAAAAATAGTCTTTTGAATGTCATTTATACCTATCGATTTTATGGCTTTTTCTGGCATAGTTTGACGTGCTGATTGCAACGGTACCATTGGATCCAGTGGATTTGATGTATTTTTCAATTTAGCCAAATTTGATGGAAATAGCAGCTGTTAGTCGAAAAGGCAATTCTCGCACATACATAAGTGAGCCGTCAAAAATGGTGTTTTGGATGTCATCTTTACCTATCGATTTTATGGCTCTTTCTGGCGTAGTTCGACGTCCTGATTGCATCGGTACAATTGGATTAGGTGGATTTGGTGTATTTTTCGATTCAGTCAAATTTGATGGAAATATCTGCTATTGGTCGAAAAGGCAATTCCAGCACATACATAAATGAGCCGTCAAAAATGGTCTTTCGAATGTCATTTTTATCTATTGATTTTATGGCTTTTTCTGGCGTAGTTTGACGTGCTGATCGCAATGGTACCATTGGATTGGGTTAATTTGATATATTTTTCGATTTAACCCCATTTGATCAAAATACCTGCTATTGGTCGAAAAGGCACTTCCAGCACATACATAAGTGAGTCGTCAAAAATGGTCATTTGAATGTCATTTTTATCTATTGATTTTATGGCTTTTTCTGGCGTAGTTTGACGTGTTGATTGCAGCGGTACTATTTGATTGGATGGATTTGATACATTTTTTTCCGATCAACCTAATTTGTTGGAAATAGCTGCTATTGGTCGAATAGGCACTTCTAGCATATACATAAGTGAGCCGTCAAAAATGGTCTTTTGAATGTCATTTTTACCTATTGATTGTATGGCTTTTTCCGGCGTAGTTTGATAAGCTGATTGCAACGGTACCATTTGATTTGGTGGATTTGATATATTTTTCGATTTAGCCAAATTTGTTGGAAGTAGCCGCTATTGGTCGAAAAGGCACTTCCAGCACATACATAAGTTAGCCGTCAAAATGGTCTTTAGAATGTCATTTTTACCTATCGATTTTACGGCTCTTTCTGGCGTAGTTTGACGTCCTGATTGCAACGGTACTATTGGATTGGAAGGATTTGATGTATTTCTCGGTTCAGTGCAATTTGAGGGAAATAGCTGCTATTGGTCGAAAAGGCACTTCCAGCACATACATAAATGAGCCGTCAAAAATGGTCTTTTGAATGTCATTTTTACCTATCGATTTTATGGCTTTCTCTGGCGTAGTTTGACGTGCTGATTGCAACGGTACCATTGGATTGGATTGATTTGATGTATTTTCTGATTTAGCCCAATTTGATGGAAATAGCTGCTATTGGTCGAAAAGGCACTTCCAGGACATACATGAGCCGTCAAATATGGTCTTTTGAATGTCATTTTTATCTATTGATTGTATGGCTTTTTCTGGCGTAGTTTGACGTGTTGATTGCAGCAGTACTATTGGATTGGATGGATTTGATGCATTTTTTTCGATTCAGCCTAATTTGTTGGAAATAACTGCTATTGGTCGAATAGGCACTTCTAGCATATACATAAGTGAGCCGTCAAAAATGGTCTTTTGAATGTCATTTTTACCTATTGATTGTATGGCTTTTTCCGGCGTAGTTTGATAAGCTGATTGCAACGGTACCATTTGATTTGGTGGATTTGATATATTTTTCGATTTAGCCAAATTTGTTGGAAGTAGCCGCTATTGGTCGAAAAGGCACTTCCAGCACATACATAAGTGAGCTGTCAAAATGGTCTTTTGAATGTCATTTTTACCCATCGATTATATGGTTTTTTCTGGCATAGTTTGACGTGCTGATTGCAACGGTACAATTGGATTGGATGGATTTGGTGTATTTTTCGATTTAGCCCTATTTGATGGAAATAGCTGCTATTGGTCGAAAAGGCACTTCCAGCACATACATAAGTGAGCCGTCAAATATGGTCTTTTGAATGTCATTTTTACCTATTGATTTTATGGCTTTTTCTGGCGTAGTTTGACGTGCTGATTGCAACGGTACCATTGGATTGGTTGGATTTGATGTATTTTTGATTCAGCCAAATTTGAAGGAAATAGCTGCTATTGGTCGAAAAGGCACTTCAAGCACATACATAAGCGAGCTGTCAAAATGGTCTATTTAATGTCATTTTTACCTATTGATTTTATGGCTTTTTCTGGCGTAGTTTGACGTGCTGATTGCAGCGGTACCATTGGATTGGGTAATTTGATGTATTTTTCGATTTAACCCGATTTGATGGAAATAGCTGCTATTGCTCGAAAAAACACTTCCAGCATATACATAAATGAGCCGTCAAAAATGGTCTTTTGAATTTCATTTTTACCTATTGATTTTATGGCTTTTTCTGGCGTAGTTTGACATGCTGATTGCAGTTGTACCATTGCATTTGGTGGATTTGATGTATTTTCGATTTAGCTCAATTTGATGGAAATAACCGCTATTGGTAAAACAGGCACTTCCAGCACATACATAAGTGAGCCGTAAAAAATGGTCTCTTGAATGTCATACCTACATATTGATTTTATGGCTTTTTCTGGCATAGTTTGACGTGCTGATTGCAGCGGTACCATTTGATCGAGTAGATTTTATGTATTTTCCGATTTAGCCCAATTTGATGGAAATAGCAGCTGTTGGTCGAAAAGGCAATTCGTGCACATGCATAATTGAGCCGTCAAAAATAGTCTTTTGAATGTCATTTATACCTATCGATTTTATGGCTTTTTCTGGCATAGTTTGACGTGCTGATTGCAACGGTACCATTGGATCCAGTGGATTTGATGTATTTTTCAATTTAGCCAAATTTGATGGAAATAGCAGCTGTTAGTCGAAAAGGCAATTCTCGCACATACATAAGTGAGCCGTCAAAAATGGTGTTTTGGATGTCATCTTCACCTATCGATTTTATGGCTCTTTCTGGCGTAGTTCGACGTCCTGATTGCATCGGTACAATTGGATTAGGTGGATTTGGTGTATTTTTCGATTCAGTCAAATTTGATGGAAATATCTGCTATTGGTCGAAAAGGCAATTCCAGCACATACATAAATGAGCCGTCAAAAATGGTCTTTCGAATGTCATTTTTATCTATTGATTTTATGGCTTTTTCTGGCGTAGTTTGACGTGCTGATCGCAATGGTACCATTGGATTGGGTTAATTTGATATATTTTTCGATTTAACCCCATTTGATCAAAATACCTGCTATTGGTCGAAAAGGCACTTCCAGCACATACATAAGTGAGTCGTCAAAAATGGTCATTTGAATGTCATTTTTATCTATTGATTTTATGGCTTTTTCTGGCGTAGTTTGACGTGTTGATTGCAGCGGTACTATTTGATTGGATGGATTTGATACATTTTTTTCCGATCAATCTAATTTGTTGGAAATAGCTGCTATTGGTCGAATAGGCACTTCTAGCATATACATAAGTGAGCCGTCAAAAATGGTCTTTTGAATGTCATTTTTACCTATTGATTGTATGGCTTTTTCCGGCGTAGTTTGATAAGCTGATTGCAACGGTACCATTTGATTTGGTGGATTTGATATATTTTTCGATTTAGCCAAATTTGTTGGAAGTAGCCGCTATTGGTCGAAAAGGCACTTCCAGCACATACATAAGTTAGCCGTCAAAATGGTCTTTAGAATGTCATTTTTACCTATCGATTTTACGGCTCTTTCTGGCGTAGTTTGACGTCCTGATTGCAACGGTACTATTGGATTGGAAGGATTTGATGTATTTCTCGGTTCAGTGCAATTTGAGGGAAATAGCTGCTATTGGTCGAAAAGGCACTTCCAGCACATACATAAATGAGCCGTCAAAAATGGTCTTTTGAATGTCATTTTTACCTATCGATTTTATGGCTTTCTCTGGCGTAGTTTGACGTGCTGATTGCAACGGTACCATTGGATTGGATTGATTTGATGTATTTTTTGATTTAGCCCAATTTGATGGAAATAGCTGCTATTGGTCGAAAAGGCACTTCCAGCACATACATGAGCCGTCAAATATGGTCTTTTGAATGTCATTTTTATCTATTGATTTTATGGCTTTTTCTGGCGTAGTTTGACGTGTTGATTGCAGCAGTACTATTGGATTGGATGGATTTGATGCATTTTTTTCGATTCAGCCTAATTTGTTGGAAATAACTGCTATTGGTCGAATAGGCACTTCTAGCATATACATAAGTGAGCCGTCAAAAATGGTCTTTTGAATGTCATTTTTACCTATTGATTGTATGGCTTTTTCCGGCGTAGTTTGATAAGCTGATTGCAACGGTACCATTTGATTTGGTGGATTTGATATATTTTTCGATTTAGCCAAATTTGTTGGAAGTAGCCGCTATTGGTCGAAAAGGCACTTCCAGCACATACATAAGTTAGCCGTCAAAATGGTCTTTAGAATGTCATTTTTACCTATCGATTTTACGGCTCTTTCTGGCGTAGTTTGACGTCCTGATTGCAACGGTACTATTGGATTGGAAGGATTTGATGTATTTCTCGGTTCAGTGCAATTTGAGGGAAATAGCTGCTATTGGTCGAAAAGGCACTTCCAGCACATACATAAATGAGCCGTCAAAAATGGTCTTTTGAATGTCATTTTTACCTATCGATTTTATGGCTTTCTCTGGTGTAGTTTGACGTGCTGATTGCAACGGTACCATTGGATTGGATTGATTTGATGTATTTTTTGATTTAGCCCAATTTGATGGAAATAGCTGCTATTGGTCGAAAAGGCACTTCCAGCACATACATGAGCCGTCAAATATGGTCTTTTGAATGTCATTTTTATCTATTGATTTTATGGCTTTTTCTGGCGTAGTTTGACGTGTTGATTGCAGCAGTACTATTGGATTGGATTGATTTGATGCATTTTTTTCGATTCAGCCTAATTTGTTGGAAATAACTGCTATTGGTCGAATAGGCACTTCTAGCACATACATAAGTGAGCTGTCAAAATGGTCTATTTAATGTCATTTTTACCTATTGATTGTATGGCTTTTCCCTGCGTAGTTTGACCTGCTGATTGCAACGGTACCATTGGATTGGGTGGATTTGATATATTTTTCGATATAGCCAAATTTAATGGAAATAGCCGCTATTGGTTGAAAAGGCACTTCCAGCACATACATAAGTGAGCTGTCAAAATGGTCTTTTGAATGTCATTTTTACCCATCGATTATATGGTTTTTTCTGGCATAGTTTGACGTGCTGATTGCAACGGTACAATTGGATTGGATGGATTTGGTGTATTTTTCGATTTAGCCCTATTTGATGGAAATAGCTGCTATTGGTCGAAAAGGCACTTCCAGCACATACATAAGTGAGCCGTCAAATATGGTCTTTTGAATGTCATTTTTACCTATTGATTTTATGGCTTTTTCTGGCGTAGTTTGACGTGCTGATTGCAACGGTACCATTGGATTGGTTGGATTTGATGTATTTTTGATTCAGCCAAATTTGAAGGAAATAGCTGCTATTGGTCGAAAAGGCACTTCAAGCACATACATAAGCGAGCTGTCAAAATGGTCTATTTAATGTCATTTTTACCTATCGATTTTATGGCTTTTTCCTGCGTAGTTTGACGTGCTGATTGCAACGGTACCATTGGATTGGGTTAATTTGATATATTTTTCGATTTAACCCCATTTGATCAAAATACCTGCTATTGGTCGAAAAGGCACTTCCAGCACATACATAAATGAGCCGTCAAAAATGGTCTTTTGAATGTCATTTTTACCTATCGATTTTATGGCTTTCTCTGGCGTAGTTTGACGTGCTGATTGCAACGGTACCATTGGATTGGATGGATTTGACGTATTTTTTGATTCAGCCCAATTTGATGGAAATAGCTGCTATTGGTCGAAAAGGCACTTCCAGCACATACATAAGTGAGCCGTCAAATATGGTCTTTTGAATGTCATTTTTATCTATTGATTTTATGGCTTTTCCTGGCGTAGTTTGACGTGTTGATTGCAGCAGTACTATTGGATTGGATGGATTTGATGCATTTTTTTCGATTCAGCCTAATTTGTTGGAAATAACTGCTATTGGTCGAATAGGCACTTCCAGCACATACATAAGTCAGCTGTCAAAATGGTCTATTTAATGTCATTTTTACCTATCGATTTTATGGCTTTTTCCTGCGTAGTTTGACGTGCTGATTGCAACGGTACCATTGGATTGGATGGATTTGATGTATTTTTGATTTAGCCCAATTTGATGGAAATAGCTGCTATTGGTCGAAAAGGCACTTCCAGCACATACATAACTGAGCTGTCAAAAATGGTCTTTTGAATGTCATTTTTACCCATCGATTATATGGCTTCTCTGGCATAGTTTGACGTGCTGATTGCAGCGGTACTATTTGATTGGATGGATTTGATGTATTTTTTGATTTAGCCCAATTTGATGGAAATAGCCGCTATTGGTCGAAAAGGCACTTCCAGCACATACATAAGTGAGCCGTCAAATATGGTCTTTTGAATGTCATTTTTACCTATTGATTTTATGACTTTTTCTGGCGTAGTTTGACGTGCTGATTGCAACGGTACAATTGGATTGGATGGATTTGATGTATTTTTGATTTAGCCCAATTTGATGGAAATAGCCGCTATCGCTCAAAAGGCACTTCCAGCACATACATAAGTGAGCTGTCAAAATGGTCTATTGAATGTCATTTTTATCTATCGATTTTATGGCTTTTTTCTGCGTAGTTTGACGTGCTGATTGCAACGGTACCATTGGATTGGATTGATTTGATGTATTTTTCGATTTAGCCAAATTTGATGGAAATAGCTGCTATTGGTCGAAAAGGCACTTCCAGCACATACATAACTAAGCTGTCAAAAATGGTCTTTTGAATGTCATTTTTACCCATCGATTATATGGCTTTTTCTGGCATAGTTTGACGTGCTGATTGCAACGGTACAATTGGATTGGATTGATTTGATGTATTTTTTGATTTAGCCCAATTTGATGGAAATAGCCGCTATTGGTCGAAAAGGCACTTCCAGCACATACATAAGTGAGCCGTCAAATATGGTCTTTTGAATGTCATTTTTACCTATTGATTTTATGGCTTTTTCTGGCGTAGTTTGACGTCCTGATTGCAACGGTACTATTGGATTGGATGGATTTGATGTAATTCTCGGTTCAGTGCAATTTGATGGAAATAGCCGCTATTGGTCGAAAAGGCACTTTCAGCACATACATAAATGAACTGTCAAAAATGGTCTTTTGAATGTCATTTTTACCTATTGATTTTATGGCTTTTTCTGGCGTAGTTTGACGTGCTGATTGCAACGGTACCATTGGATCCAGTGGATTTGATGTATTTTTCGATTCAGCCAAATTTGATGGAAATAGCTGCTATTGGTCGAAAAGGCACATCCAGCACTACACATTTATTAAATCAAAAGAATTCAAATAAACTTCTTCACTTCGAGACTGGAAATTACCTCAGTCTTCTCACCATGGGACAGGTACCCATGGTGAACAAGGCATTATACATTCTAAAACCAATCAGTACATGGTATATCATTAGCACATCTCAAATCTATATTTATAGTCTTATTATGCACAGATTTGTTCTGTCTCACATGTTACTATAAATCACATTATCATAAATGGGTATTATCTAAGGTGACTTCAATCCATAGCTTTATATTTTTTGCATATATTATTTATTCAAGAATTTTACAGAAAAATGATGTCATTCTGATGAATATTGTTCAGCTGAATACCCAGTGATGATCCCTTGTAAAATCCCCATCTGGTACATCACTAATGAAGACACTTTAAAATCTTGTTCAGCTCACCATGCAGGTAGAGGAAAAAGCACACTATTGCCTTCATACGATGTGGTCAGAATAATATAGAGAAAAGCATCTACAAATAGAATGGTTGAAGGAATCTATCTGGAGATAATTCAATCAGCGGACATTGAATTGACATGAATAGCTTATGGGAACCATTTATTAGGAAAGGATTACATGGATGTTTCTTAAGAGAAGCGAGCACATACAAAACTGAATGGGAGGTTATTTGGCCAGTGCAGACATCGAGACAATCATGAAATTACAGAGATACAAAAACCAGACTCAGTGAGGAGGAAATGCATACTTCCTCAAAACCAGATTTGACATAACAGAACTGATATCTGAGGAAAGTCAGAGAGTACACAGACAAAACCTTGTGAGAAAAAACAATAATGATAAGGAAAATATTCTAAACAACACATAATGATTTCATGTCATTTTTTTCCATCAGAAACAAAAAACATAGCACAATTGATTTAAAACAGAAAACTTGTTCACCTCCTGATTTCTAAGCAACAAAACCAAAAGAAAACTATCAATCTCTTCATCTTACCCTCTTATGTTCAACAAAAGTCAAATAGATTCATTTGAAGACATCCACTTTTTGTTTTTCTGAATATGGATAACATGTTGATTAATTTTTCATTCAAAGAAAAGGTATTAAACATAAAAATCAAAAATTATATAGAACATACATCAGTTATAACAGAGAATATTTTTTATTCCAAGAGTTTTTTGAACGATTTAACTCCACCTTGACATTTCAGATGCTCAGTTCTATAGCCTTCTCCAGCCTATTCACAGTGAATATTTTTTAAGTTTTTATGGTCAAACAATCAGCATCATATGAGAGGATTTTCAAATGCTGAGGAAAGGATTCATCCTTTGTAAGAGATAGATTGAAAAGCTGTAAGCCTCACTCACAATACATTGACTTATGCAGAGAAGATGCTGTAGTGTATGTATATATCTGATATAAATGAAATGTATCTAATATGAAAGGATGTATACTAATATGAAAGGAGAACACATTAATTTCACATGATTGTCACTATTCCTATGGCAGAAAATAATAAAAGTTCAAATCTTCAAGTCTATTAAAAAAGAATAATCCATAAATGAATCACATCAATCGAATTGACATTTGTTTCACAAGCTGTAGATTTTATTCTAGTTCTGTTTTGTACACTAAGTAGATTTTCATTCAAACTTTCTTTATGCTCTCAGTCTAGTGTGCATATGTATTTCAAAAATAGATTCATTATACATTAGAAAAAATAAATGTCAGTTTCTTCATTATTTCTAAAGACGTAATTTTTTCTTATGTATACAAAGGATCACGCAGTGATAAGTTTTTCCTTCATTCTGCAGTGTCTTTAAACTACTTTCACAGAGATAATTTCAAGATCAACAATAAAACACCATCAAGAAATAAGAAATAATAAACAAGAAATTCTCAAAAATCAAACAAGAAACAGAGTAATTTTGGGGGTTTCCATGAAAAAATGTTCAGTTCTGTGAATATATCTATTAGAAGCATATATTGTAAAGAAAAGATGTGGAGAGGAAATATTAGGTCAAAAAACCCTTTTTCGATTTTACGAAATTGCTCTAGAATATACTTTGTTTCCCTGTGTAATATTTGAAATAATTTTCTCCCCCAGGCAACACCGCATGTTTTCTGCCTTTCATAGATACATCCATTACTAGTAGTTTATATTTTAAACCATCATAAACACTAAACAAAAAAGATACATTCATTATGCTCAGTTTGAACAGATAACTGAGATGTTCCTTTCTAATGGTCTATAATAATCTTCATTCCTCCTTCAACTTTTCCACTGACGTCTCAATGGGCCCACAAACTCAGCGGGCGTCCATTCTTCAACGAGAACCATATAGAATTTAATAGAATTATCTCGAACCCAATTTCTACAACACCATAACGTTTCCATTGATCATTCCCCTTAGGGTTATGAGGTATTCTTCGGCTTGTTGCCATCCCTGGGTTAGTTACGTATTAACGCAGTTCCTTGGATTGGAATGAGAGTCCAGGATCAGAATGAATATATAAAGGCATCCCGAACAAGGCAAATATCTAACTCAGACATTTAATCACGACATCCTTGGTCATGTTTGGGCACACAAAAGCGGAATGGTAATTGGAATACCTGTCTATTGCCGTCCCTTGAGGTAAAAGGAAGATGTAGGAGTTTATTTTTCAAAAGAAATTGGTAAAAAGAGAAAAAAAGAATAAACTTTCATTATTATTCATCCAGATCACCAGGAGTGAGTAGTTAGGATACTCACAGTTCAGTGGCTAAAAAATTATGCAGCCAATCAGAATCCTAAACATAGTCACGTGGTATTAGCACCATGCTTGAATTTCTGCCTGTTTCTAATTTGACACGACATGGGGTAGACGCGTGAGCCGATAGCTCTACGACCGGAAAAATCTACTAAAACCCCTTTGTAAGTACATACACTTGATTCTATGCATATATTTCGAACCACTCATATGCACCTTGAACATTGCATTTTTACGCACCAACTCATTATACCTCGTGTACAAAGACATATACATATCATTTGTTTTTCCGAGAACTGGGATTTTATCGTTTTGACCTCTCACACATATGACCCACACTACGGAGTTGGCTTCAGGTAATTTCAATTCTTAACCCAATCTTATATTATTGAGAACTTCAATACCTTCATCAAGAGTTCCCTTGAAATTTAGAATGAGTCGTTCCATTGGCTGCGTGGCTTCGATAAGATGTCTCAATCTCAGAGTGTAGAGCTGAGGCTTCCATCAAGCACATACAGGACATTCTGCGCACACTCTTTTGCCTCGTCAGGTTTCCTATCTTAATGAAATGAGCCAATCCAATTATGCGTGGATGGCAAAGACGGGCATGAAGTTGAGCAATCTCACAAAACTTTACCAAGTTTTCGTCTAGTTCCTATTGAGTCTTTCCGGTCACAACAATATTGTCTCCGTAAGCATAAGTTCCAACCAAGTTGTTTTGTTCTATGATATTATCAATAACCCTCTGGAAGCAACGGTCATTTGTATCCCCAAATGAGACTCTGCAAAACTGATACATGTTGTTAGCTTCAATAGCAATATACGGTTTATCTTCTCGAGTGGATATGAGGTGATACCCACTTTTTAAATCTAATAGACTGTAATGTCTGCACTGAGAAATTTCAGAAGCTAAATCATCTAGTTTTGGTTGAGGATTGGCTTCCAATCAAGTTAATCGATTGTTGGTCTGACTGTAGTCAACCACAAATCTTTCAGTGATGCTCACAAGCAACGATTCACTAAGAAGACGTACTCTCTTCAATCTCTTCAGCATTTTATCAATTTTAGACTGAATGAACCTCTTATCTTCAAGATTTAGTATCAATGGACTTGCTTTGTGGAGCAAGATTTGAGAAGAGAGATGGTATGTCTACCGAAGAATACGGTACACTGCAAGTGGTAGAATTGAAGACAATATGAGCCTGCAAGCTACTCATGAATGCATCCCTGGTGTAATCATCACGGTTCTGCAGAGCGTCAATAGCTTGGAAGTTACAGTTTTTGTCTAACAACTGAAGCTCCTGTACGTATTCGTCTATGATCTCTCCTTCTAGTTGCCAAGTAACCAATAAATATCCCGAGAAAATTTCATTTTGGGTGTGTGATGTAGAGGTCTTTGAGAAGATTCACAGCTGAATCTAACGTGGAGTACTCTGCAATGTATTCATAAGTGGCAAGTGAAATAAAATTCACCAACGTATACAGTTTGCTAGGATCACAAACTTCAATAGATCGCAATGAGATTGAAAATATACGATACTAGTGGTTAAAAAAGATCCAAAAATACATTTATAAAGACTTTTTTTTCCTAATGATAAAAATGAAATGTAACTCAACATTTGTGGTCAATGAGACTTAGTTTGCAAATTAGGATTTCAAGGCATAAAAAAGTTATAAAAGTTCATGTATGACTTGGGGTAACGGAAAAAAGTAATCGTTCCGACATATAGATGAAGGAGGATTTGTGCACGAAATAACATGGCCATTTCCTCACTTCAATGTTCTCAAGGTTAATTGATATATTTTTCAAAAGATTCTCATTTCGATTTGAATTTTCCTTGAATTCTTCTCAATTTACGTTTATGTTCACTAGTATTGCAAAAATGCTGAGCCACATGCTTCACACTTGTTGGATTTCTCTATCACTACCCAATCCTATCCGGACTGATAGGGGGGGGTGCAAAACTGCCGGCTGGGGGGTATGCAGATCTATACGAACCTTGAATCCAAATCACATCCGATTCGGAGGAATTGATTTATGAAGAACGTGAGATGATCTAAGGTAGCATATTCTCGTCTACCTAGCTATCTTAAGTTGGGCACTGGACTGAATAGAACGGAACTCTGTGTTTTATCGTTGTAGTTGTGGGTTAATTGAGCGGAGATAACTTTGTGTCCATAAGGCTTGGTTATTTCGAAGACCAGAGTAATTATAAAAACAGGTTTATCAGTGTTATGCCAGCAGCTACAGTCTGGAGGCGATGAGACACCCCATAGTTGGGGGGCATTCTTGGACGCGGAAAAACACACTACAGAAAGAATATCCAAATCACCGAGATGCCCAGAAGTAAGGAGCAAAATAAGAGAAAGTAGCTGACTAGTTAATGTCTGTCCACACTGTATCTCCAGATGTTCTGAACAAGTTTTAATGAAATTTTATGGAGAAATTAAATAACTCTCGGGGTGGATCCGGGAATTTGATTTTGAATTGCAAGCATTCGTTTTTTTTGTTTTGTTTTTTTTTAATATATTCTTGTATTCGCTCTTTCTTCGTTTTTTAGGCGTTAGTAACTGTCGAAAATGAAGAATCATTTTCAGAAAAGGATCTACTTTCAATATTTCTTTTTCTTTTTTTTTTCGTTTTGGTAAGTAACTTTCGAAACTTCAAAACTACTTTTTATCCTTATTCGAGATTCTTTGTATTGAAAGCACAGAACATTATTTTTTTTTTGATAAAAAATTTAAAAAGATACTTGTTTTTGTGAGGGTTTAATAACTTTTGAAAATGTGTGTTATTTGTTTACGTGTGTAAATGACTTTATATGGTGTCAATGGAAATGTGTTCCGGTCAGTATCAGGGTGCAAAAAGTACAATTGGTCTTTTTTTCTTTTTCTTTTTGGGCCTCCATATCTTAAAATCATGGCGGTTAACTTCGGGTTTGACCCAACATTTCAAATTATTATAATGACCAAAGTCAGTAGATTATTTCGTATCAATATCATGACATTATCATTTTTTAATTTGCGTAAAGACTTTGAAAAAGATTTTAAAACTTTAATTTCTAACATCTTTCAAGAATTATGCGCTGGATTTAATCTATTTTTTAAAATTTTTTTTAGATCAATTTTTTTTCGGGAAACCTTCCCTCACACCTTATGCTGTAGTTATTTTAACTCAAGGGTTGAACTAATGTTCAACACCGATTTTCCTTGTTCTCGCTATTTGCCGAAATATTTGTTCCCAGAATTTGACGTTTGTTTTATGAGTCCTGGACAATCATCTTCGCATCTGAAACATTTTCAAATATTTAAAGATAATCCAGGTAGAAAATTTGTTTATTTTTTCAAATTTTTGAATTTCAACATTCTCCTATAGTTGTCGTCTTATTAAGATGACCTTGGTTTGATAAACTGAATCTTATGATTCGTGTGAATTTGAAAATTGTTTTGTAAGCGTCGAAATTGGATCACTTAAATGGAACTTATACTGGTACTTCACCGTCTTTTTCAAATAGTACTGGAATGTGTATTTCTTCCATGGATACTCAGGTGAAGGTTTACGATTGGTTCGTAAATTCACTACTAAAGGAGGGTAAGCAATTACATACAAAAAGAACAAAAGCAGAAAACTTGAATATTTGAAACTGCATTTTATTAAATCCATATTTAAATTTTATAATAAAGGATATAATTCAAGCTTATTTTTAGGGTTGCTAATGTAGCGATTACTTAAGGATTAGATGAAACACCCTTCTTTTAGCTAGATATCAAATACGTCACTCTCTATGACGATCCCTATAAATGCCCTGAATGCACATGGTCAAACACTCCTAGCTGGTTACACTTTTGGCCCCAGCATTTGTTGCTGGCTACTCCTTCTCTCTCTTTCCTCCTCTCTAAGATCGGTAACATTTCACTGACCTCCCAGCCAATCTGATCCTAACTTTTCTATCCACTGTGATCAATCTCTGTACTAACTTTGCCCATTTCAGCTCACCGATGTTGAGGAATCTCACATATGCACAGTTACGCACTTCCTCAACTGTGTCCTCACCATTTGCTTCAAATATGTATACTCCTCTCACACTCATGAATGAAATAGCAATGCTTTCAACTATCTTATAGTCATGATGATCTCTCCTAATTCTCTTTACTTCGGGAGACACGCTTGGATAAAACTGTGTTCTCTGTCTTTCATGGTCTGTTTGTTGAGTGTCTCCCAGAGTCAGAGAATAGCCCCCCCCCTCCCAAGTCATACATTCAACTTAGCAGTTTGACACACTCTGAACTCCATAATCATTCCTTGGTACTCTGCAAGCCATATGGATTCAAAGGCAGTTCAGACACTTCCACTTTGACTCCAATGCTTATACTATCAATGGCAACAAAACCTCCACTGTTGGCTATTTCTTCTTATCTCTTTGCATGATCGTTCATATTAATGTTGTCATTACATGTATTTCATTTTCATTCATTATTTGCCATTACTGTTACTGTATTAAATGTATGTTTTGTTTGTCATTGCAAATATTTGTAAGTGTTCCTTTTTACCTCGTTTTATCTCCGTGCCTATGTTCATACTTGGTGCACAACTCTTCCTACCTCTCCCTTCCTTCTTTCAGTGACGTTGACGCTGACACCAAACCACAAGGAAACAAAATCCTTCTGTGTCCCACAACATCTTCACCCTACCCATTCCTTAACGATAACCACATAAGAATCACACGTATCTTATAACCGATAATCACCAAAGATATTACCAAAACAAGTAGCAACAAACATTTTTTTTATAATTGTAGAACTAAAAAGATTATATATTGGTAAACTGCGATTCCTTGAATATTTATTTTCTATCTTTGATAATGTTCCTCCTAATTGATTGATGTAAATAGGCGGTAAAAAGGTCTTACAGAGTATGAAATAATCGCCATTATTTCCATTTAGTGTGTTTTAAATATTCATGTCTGCTTTCATTCATTTTGTATGTTAGTAGCAGTAAACACAGGCCAACTTAATTGTTTGCCTCCTTTTGATATTGAATTAACGTACCAATAACAAACATTTACCCGTTCTTTTTTTTTTCATTTATGTACCAATTCCAACATTAGGTGTACACAGTGTGAAATTTTCATGAATAAAAAGGAATAACAAAATTCACGATAGGAAAACAGAACATTCCAGTATTTGAAAAAGATGGTAAAGTGTAAAAATCAGTTCCATCCAAATGATCCAATTTCAATGGTCACAAGTTTTCCCTGAACTTTTTCTCCTTGAAAAATTTGAGGCTCATTTTTATAATCATAGAATAATAAGGAAATTATTCACTTAGACACTGAATTTGTTTTACCTCAATATAGTCCCTCTCATAAAGGCTGTTATGGCTGGATGCAATCATTGTGTTGGACCACATTGATAATTCATCACAAAGCAAAATAATTTGTGACATTATCTGTAGCTATTAAAGCCCCCCCCCCATTCAGTGAAATAGAGGGGGGGGTCATTACCAACATCGACCAGTCCATAAAAACTTATAATGTTAAGAACTGGAAAAAGAACCTCACTCGCACAGGTCAACCAACATATGCAAAGAACAAGAAAAATTGCAATATTACCTTATGAATATGTTATTAAACAAGGACAATGAAGAAGAGAAAGAAATTGTTTGCATAGCAGATGACTGCCTGATAAAAGTCTTTTATTCACATGAAGGAATCTGAATGTCCTCGGTAGGAGAAATGTGGAGGAAAGGTTCGGTAACTCCTCATAAAATTCTCAGAAGCAAGGATAATTTTCCTTGTATTAAGGTAATAACATACAATCAAGAAAAACTTTGAAATTAATAACACTTCTCTAATTCTAAAAGAGGTGAACTAGTAGAAGTAAATCTTTCCATGAGAAAGTCTTGTCCTAGTAATTCTTTTAGTAACAAAAACTGAAAATGTCTTCCCTTAAAAGGAAATAAATGGCTGGCATTCAAATACAAGCCCCTTTCTCAATGGTCAAAGTTCAAGTGACTTTTTGCCATTTAAATCAGTGTCTGACGAACAGTAAATCTTTGACACCCATAAATGTTCACATAAGCAGTCACAGATGAGAGAGAACAAGATCACTTATAAACCTGTTTGAAAAAAACAGATTGCAATTCTCAGTGCAATTATTGGTTGATCTGTGATCTGAAGTAAGTAAACTCATTTTACCTAAATGTAAATAAAATTCTGACATATGAACTGCATTGATAATTAATTGTGAAACAAGATATTTTGTGACACTATTGTTAGCATTTTTCAAACATGTTTCTGCACATATTTACTGATAATTTCTGACATACTTCTGAGAATAGAATTTCATTCACCTTTATTTCTTCTTTGTGCTGTCCATGTAGCAAAAACAAAGTGCCTAAATATGCCTAAATAAGAATTAAAAGAAGAACTTGAGAGTTGATTTGTTATATTCATTTATGTTTTATTTTACAAAAATATTAGATTATTGAATTAAATTGATTATTAGAGACAGGCTCAAATTAAATTGATCTCTAATGCTTGAATTTTGCAAAAATACTTCTGCGAAATATGGTTATTTCACAATATGCCTCAAGAGTATTGCTAAAATCTGAGTGCCCTTATCAGGAATGGCTCTGGTGCAATTATTTGAGTATCTAACTACCACTAGTCAGTTTGCATGTCCAGACAAGAGTATGGACTCTAAAAACTTAAAATATCTCTTTGCTTCTATTTCTATGTGTGCACATAAACATAACAGATAACCAAATTTATATGGAAGGATATATATATATATATATATATATATATATATATATATATATATATATATATATATATATATATATACCATAGTGTGTAAAATTGATTAAATTTTGGTTGAAAATCTCTGATTCAGGTTCTTTTTAAATATTACTTCGAGCTTGTCAAAAGGGTACAAAAATTAAAATCAAAACCTACGTAAAACTAGTAAATAATTATGGATAATGTTTTATACTTATTGAATTGGATATAAGAATCGGTTGAAAATATTCTACACTAAAATATTAAACATACTCCATTTGGATATGGAGCATTAAGTGTTCGAGTATACAGTAAATCCTTGGTTCAATGCTTTTTGGATTTAGTTGACAATTTAATGTGTGCAACAAGTTCACTTTCAGCATTGCCAACATAAATATTTTATATCTAAAATTTTTTTTTTTTTGCATTTAGATGTAAGGAATTGACTTTGATATTGGCTTTCTGTTATTTTTTAATGAAGCCAAGATGTTTTTTTTATTTATTTTGCAATATCTTATTGTATTTAGATTTTTTCAAGGACATCTTTGATAGGCTCCATACGTCTTCATCAAATTGAAATATTGGCAACTTTTGCTACGAATAATGTATAAATTTCTTTTTTTTTTTCAGAAAACCTGGCTCTATGATTAAGATTTCAGTACACTTCTTTCAGTTAGATTTTTATATTAATTAGATATATCTTCTCATATATTTAAAGCAAATAAAACATTGATCAAAGAAATTATATAATGTTTTATCAAAGGGTTTGGTGAATAAATTTCAATATAAGTATTTTGTTTCTTGTTTTTTTTTTAGAATGAAAGAAAAATTCTTTAATTCCTGATCTAAGTTTTTTCCGTCATTATAATAAAAAAGGGAGGATTCTCTATTATTCTGTAAATAATAGCTGTTTCCATTGGCATTTGTAATAGATATAACTTATCCTTTTTATTATATTTTACATTGATAAATCTTTTCTTATGAAAAAGATGTTTACGTATAATTTTTAAAGATATTTACAGAAAAGAAGTTGATGCATAACTTAGAAAAAAGTATTTAGTTATTTACTGAATAATTTAATGAATTTTGTCTTACTGTTCAACAAAGAACTCTTTACTTTTGGAATGAATATTAGTCTTATAAATATTGAATTTTCTATTTTTTTCCCACTGTTCTAAATCTGTATCAAATGTAGTGAGTTAGGGTAAACATTTTTGGTTAGGATTCTTTTTAACCTCGCAGTTTTCATCACAGAGTTCTTTTTATTCTTGTATTAGGTGTTTTCAATACATTAGAACCAGCCAGGAATTTGTCAGTTTTTAGAAGCAAAAGTCTTTTCAAGGATTTGCAGCTGCAACTGTAAGGCCAAAGTTGGTACCTATTTTCCAACATCCTAATGGAGTTTTGGCTTACATTGATTATTTTTAGATTTTTTCAAAGAATATTCAATATAAGTTTTTAGAAACTGTTAAGATAGGCTCCTCACTTTTTGAGCTGGTGCGGTTGGCTACTGCTGTTCTCACCCTTTTACTCTCTGATACCACTGCATGAATTATTATACATGCAGTTGGTGTTGGTCATGTTTTCTTTGGGATTTTCATTTTGATGAGGTATCTGCAAGCACGTGATGAACTCAATTGAGGCTCATGAGGCAAGTCTTGATGTCAAGCAAAAACAATTCCAAAAACACACAGATGAAAAAAAGATGATATGAAGTGTAAGTGAGGGAGATACTCATGCTACAGCGGAAGTAGATTCAACATTCTGAAAAAGGCAAGATGGAAGATCACCAAAATGTTTTAAAAAATGAACAGGAAAGATGAGTAAAATACCCCTGAATACAATGATTAAAACATTCTGCCTGACAAAATTGAGACAGGAACAAATATCACATGTACTATGTACATAAATTATTTCTGTTTTTCATTTACAGATATCAATTGCATTAGATAACAAACAAACCTCTCTAATGGCCATACATAATTTTATGGAAAGACTATAATTATGAGTTTAGTTTTGATTACAAGAATTAGGGAAGAAACAATATCTTTTTTAATTTGTTGATCTATTTTAAGTATGTTTACAAGATATATTATTTACGAAAACACATGAAAAATAAAATTTATTTATACACAGTGTTGATTTTTGTAAGATTTCTCTTTTCCAAGACACATGTTCAAATACATGCTGGAGAGAAACAGTATTTTTGTCAGATGTATGGTTCTTTATTTTCACAAATTCACTGTGAAAGACCACATGCAATCCCACATTGGTGAATAACATCATTGAAAAGGTTAGAAAGATCAGAATATGCCATGACCATTAATAGTTTGAGGTCATTTTAAGATGGAAACGTAAGTTTCCTTTTATTAGATTTTGATCAAATGAGAGCTTTTGTTAGCCCCCAGCGCTATTTTGATTTTAGATAGTTTTCCAGTGTTTCTCATCACATGCATCTCATCACAGATCTACCTAAATAGTGTTTTCAGATCAGATTTTTTCTCCCTGGTGAGTTCAACATTCTCTCATTATATTTTTGGGACAAGAAATATGTATTGGTGTAATCCTATGAGTATAAGCATCATGTTTTATTAAAATATCTCCTTTGAGCTTTGAGTGATATTCATACCCACATCTTTGAAAGTTTCATAATCGTGCGTTAATAAGGAACTTTTTTCTGAGTTCATCCAGAATTCACAAATCCTCCACGGAGCCCCGTCAGCTACTAAACGTGTCTTAATCTTTCTTGTTACTCTCTCTAACTTTCTTGGGAATAATCCAGTATGAAGACACAGACATGGATAGAACTCTCTCCCCAACTCATCATCCCGACGATTTGATTATGTTTCATTTTCATTAAATGACAAAAAAGTATTCTATGGAAAACACAATCATGTCGTATAGAACAAATTGTCCTCAGCATTCATAAAAATATATTAAATCAGTCTTGCCCATTAGCCCATGCATATCAGTCATTTTCTCATTTCAATCCGATCGGTACATCAGTCATAGTAGCACGTCTTACAAAATTGTATCAAAGGTCAAACAAACCCGTAACTACAAAAATACAGAATTATCTTTTTTAAATGAAGTTTTTATTACCTCCACAACTTTTGTATTTCAACTAGGAGAATCTTGCAGCCACATGGCAAAAATGAAAGAATTCGTAAAATGTCTCATTGCTAGCAATAGAGAGGGATAAAAAGAAGATGAACTTATTGCTTCTATATTCTTAATTTGTATACGGCAGAAAGACCATGATATATATTCCACATTTGCTTCCGACTATTGACGATTAGACAAACCTTCGGATTGTGATCGAAAAATTTGTGCATATTGTGAGTCGAGAAAGAAACATTTTTTTTTCACCTGCAAACAAGCAGACAATAGAAATTCGACAATTGCGAAATTGATTTACGCTATAAAGCTCCACAATGCAAATTCTGAGACATTTCAAACAGTCTAAAACATTTCATGCGGCATCTCATATTCAAGATTAGGGGAATGACATCTAAGAGAGACAAACTTGGCTTCAGATGAAGGCATTGAAGTAGAACGAGCCACTCAAGAAACCAAACGCCATTATCAGTATAAAATCAAAATAGCAGCGTCATTTCACTTATAATTCGTCGACATGCACACACTGGTACCAAAAATTATGGAAACCTCCATGCAAATGGAATCACCCAAGATTTCATCAATTCGTTAAATTTTTGCAATGGTAGTCATCCAGGAGCAATTCTCAAGCATTCCACAAAACACGTGCAAATCATCATCATTATCGTCATCTGTCTTTTAACGTCAGCCGTTGGACATAGATCTTCCGCAAGGTCCGCCATACTTTCCTATCGTGGGTGTCGTAGAGCCAATACTGTCTTGACTTGTCTTCTTCGTTTCTCCATCTAGTATTCTGCTGGCTTCAGTTGTGCATGTGATCCCTGGAGATCCATGTTGTGAGTTGTAATGTCCATTGGTTATTTGTCATTCTTGCAACATGACTAGCCTATTGCCTTTGGAGTTTTCTTATGGATTCTATGCTGTCTCTGACTCTTATTCTCTACCTGATATTTTGTGCTGTCCTGTGATCTTTCCATGTGAGGTTAAGCATGATTCTTTTATGTGCACGTTACATGATTCTTAGCTTGGAGGTCAGTCTCTTGGTTAGGTTCCATGTTTCTATTATGACTATCGGGAGGATGCATTGGTTGTATATCCTTCTTTCTAGGCTTATTGGGATCTTCTTGTTTATGAAAGTTGAGTTTGTTCTGCTGGAGGCTTGCCATTCTAGAGTTATTCTATATTTCAGGATTTCATGGAGATTCGTTGTTCTAGGTAGATGTAGTCTACGTTCTTCCGTTCTGCGTCTTCGATTTCGAAGATTGTACTTTTATTTCCAACGTGATTGTTACACACGACCTTTATTTTGCTGAAGTTCATGTGAATGCCGACTTTTTTACTTTCTTCATTTAGTTCATTGAGCATTAATCAAAAGTCATGGAGGTTTACTGCAAAAAGGGTTATGTCATCAGGAAATCTGAGATTGCTCAGATATTTGCCATCTGTTTTGATTCCTATATTTTCTCAGTCTAGGTTTCTGAAGATCATCTCGAGGCAGTTTGAATGAGCTAGTATCACCTTGTCTTACCTCTATATGGAGCTGAAAGGGCTCAGAGTCTTTATGTTGCCTAATAAAGGAGCTGCTGTGACTGTATATTCGTTGAAATACTCTGACGTAAACGGGTTCTATACCTTGTAGAGTGATGGCCTTCATGACTATGGACATTTCAACAGAGTCGAAAGCTTTCTTGAATTCTATAAACGTATAGTGAGTATTTAGTTGAAAGAAACAGTATGATGATGTTGTGCTGGTGTGAGACGAGGAATTTGCTCCTTGTGGTTTGACATGTAGCGTGTGTGCAGCCCTGTAGATGTGGAAGGAGATTGGAGATGTTACAGAGAGAATGCACGCCAAATATGAAGTTGAATTTGCATTTAAACAAAGTTGAAAAGAACACATACAAGTATTCTGGCCAGACAAATAAGACGTACGTTTAATACAAGAATGATGAATGATGATGAATTACATATAAGGATAACATGAATACGATTGATCGTGTGAAGAGATGAGAAGGGATAGCGAAAGGTAGGAGCTTCCTTGTCCTTGGTAGTACTGGCGTTGGAGTTGGAGTGGAGTTGTGTGAACGCATACATTTCCATATGGCTTGGATCACTCCAAGATAATACGTAGAATCCGAGTTCAGTGTGCGAGCCATACTACCAAGTAGGTGAGTTAACTGAGGGTTATTCTCTGATAGGCTCTCGACGAACAGACCATGAAAGACAGAGAACATAGAGTTTTGTCCATGCGTGTTTCCCGAAGTAAAGATTTTTAGGTAAGAGTATCGTAACTATTTGATTGTAAAAAGCCTCGACATTTCATTCACGAGAGTGAAAGGTGATACGCGTTTCGAGCACGTGGTGAAGACACGTTGGCGTAGATGCGTAGCTGTGCGTATGTGTAAGGCTCGAAGTGAAATGGACAAAGTTAGTATAGAGACAGGTCACGGAGGTAGAGTGGTTAGGATCGGATCGGCCGTTGGATTGGCAAAATGATAACGATCTAATAGAGAAGGAAACACAGACAGAGAGAGAGAGAGAATGACCGGCCAAAAAGACCGGGGCCAGAGGCATGACCAGCTAGGGGTCCTGGCGCCAATGAGCGTTAGACCGTGTGCATCCAGGGGTCCTAAAAGGGTCGGAGGAAGAAGTTACGTTTTCGATATCTTGCTAAAAAAGGAGTTTCGTATTTAAAGAATGGGGGCACTACAAATACTGCAGCAAGTGGCATTGTATTCTGCTGGTTTTTCTTTCAGCTGATTCATTGAATGGAGATAGTCCACGATCAAGTAGCTTCCTCTAAAGTCATCTTAATGTACTAAATTACTAAAAAATGAGATCTAAAAGGTCAGTGCAAAGTGAAAATCTCCTCAGACAAAGATTCTAATGATCCAAATAAAAAAAAACACCTAATCCTATTCATACAGGGCCAAGACAATAAAAACAACGCATTTAGAACGTTGGATGGTACAATTAAAACTCAGCCAGTCTCAAACGAGAAGTAAGAATGACTCGATGGGGATTAGAATAGCGTGCAACCTCGAATTTCATGCAAAAATCGCTTTCCCCAATCGAAATTGAAAAAAAAATACACCCCTGTGAAATTAACTCTCAACAACGATACCAAAGTTCTTGTTTTAGGTAAATGTACAGCTACTTCAAGACATAAGATCGTGACTCCTGTACAATTTACAGTGACAGATATACATTTTCAAACAGTTCTCGATGGAAGCACTTGCAGAAAAAATAATTTATAAATAGGGAATCTTCAAAATTAACCATTCAAGTATACCAAACCTCTTGAAAGAATTTGATGAATGTTTTGTTGAGATTTGCGTTTTGTCGTCCACTAACCATATAACTATGGGCCTTGAAATGAATCCAAGTACTCACCCCAACCCAAACGAAAGTTTCCTTCCACTCTGAATAGAAAATTGAAAAAATAAATAGAATTGCAGAAAATGCATCAGGTGATTATAATTCTTCCTGTAAGAGAACCTACCGAGTGGATAAATTCTCTCCTTATCGTCAAAAGTCGAACGGATATTTACGACTCTATTCAATGAAGAAATTAAACTTGAACCTTTCAAACTCCCTACTGCAGGATGGATTTTCCCAGAAATGCATGGCCTAAAGTACTTATCTAAGCTCGATGCTTTTATTGGATTTCAGCAAATCCCAGTTGATGAAGAGAGCTCTCGTTTTCTGATCTTTAACACCCTTTGGGTTTCACTAGAGTATCGTACAGAATGCACAGCGCAAGCGAAGCCTTCCAAATCGAAATTGGAAAGATTATAGAAGGAATCGAAGGAACAAAAAATCATAAAATGACATCATAATTCGGTCAAATACTCAAGAAGAACATATAGAGTGACTGATAATCATATTCGACCGACTGATGACAAAAAACCAGGTCTGAAATTAAATGAATCAAAGAGTATTTTTGCCAAATCATTAATAACATATTTAGGTCATCTCATCACAAGTGGAGGATTGAAACCCGATCCATTATAAAATAGAAGCAAATATCAGCATATTTACAAAGATTCTTAGGCATAACAATATACTTATGCAAATTCCTTCCAAATCATTCAGAAGTAATGACGCCATTACGTCATCTTCTACCAAATGATATCGTTTGGTCATTAGAAATTGAAGCAATTTCAAAGCTCAAAGAGATGATCACAAACTATTTTATTTTACGACCAAATATACCCACAAAAATAACAGTGGACACAAGTAAACACGGTGCAACACTCGAGTAAAATCATGACGGCAAATGGTTACCCATTTTATTTTCATCACTTGCAACTATTTCCACAGGATTACTGTCAACAAGAAAGCGGAACATTAAGTATAGTGTTTTGTTGCGAAAAAATTCATGAATTTATTTGTGGTACTCACTTCATGATCGAAAACGATCACCAACCTTTGAAGCAGATTAAAAAAAACATTGACGAAATCCCCTTCGATAATACAAAGGTTCTTGTCAGTCTTGAAACCTTAAAATTTTGAACTCAATTACGTACCAGGTCGTGAACCAGTCGTTGTTGACACTCAATTTTTTCGCCAGGACAATAATCTTGAAATATCTGATGCAGATATGAGAACATATATCCCACTTTATGACGAGAAAATCCCGTACGTCCAGGAAAGCCATTGCAGGCAACCCAAATCTAAAGACACTAATCGTATACATAAAAAGTGATTAGCCCCACATAGAAAATGACCCTTTTTCTCTTCAACCCTTTGTTTTTATCCAAGACGAAAGTTGCCGTACAAGGATTCTTCTCCAAATGTACACAGATCATCGTACTGTGCATTGAAGACTCTTACAAGAAATTCATATCGGACATTTAGTCATTGAAACGCATAGTAGGAGCCAAAGAATGTCAACGAGCAAGGCATATATGCTCAAATCAAAGACATGGTCAACAATTGTTCAACGGACATTGATCATCGGAATGTTGCATACAAAACTTACTGATAAAACATTGTTATTAACACATTAACAGTTACATTCCTTCACTATGATGTCATTTGCCCTCCTCTACATTCATATGCTATATAAGAGAAGTCTTGCTCATCAGTAAATGCGTCTTTCTTATTCTCTGATTTCAATCTAATCAACATCATAACTAATCATAGTAAAATATCATGCAAAAACTATGTGCTGAAATTTTTTAGCCACGCACTGTTTTAACGATTTTTAAAACGTATCACAAAATTTAAACATATATTTTCAAAGGTTTAATCTTTGCTATTATTACAAGAAATAGCACAATTTTGGCCGTAAAAAAAAAGGAAAAAACCTGTAGCGTATTCATGGAGGATTTTAAAGCGATTATAAACAGTGTTTGTTTATTCATTCCTTAGAGTAAAATTTCATTGAACTATACATTCACCAGAAATAAACACATGAAATTGAAAGCGTCTTTTCGTTCTTTATCACTGTATTGATACATACAGCTTCTCACAACGAACAGAACACCTGCTGCATGCCTATGACCATATCTTGATACAACTAAGCCGTTGAGTGGGCACTGCAATTCAGGCACAATTGCCAAAACATTTCATGATAGGAGACAGAAAATTAGTTTCCCATTATGCTCCATGACTACATCATTGATTAAACTTGATGATATTAAATAATTATTTATGAGGAATTCTCAAGTGGGTGTGCGCTGCATACCTGGCACACTCAGAATATACATCAGGGTATTATCGAAAAATTAATCTCATCCTCGTCAACATTATGTTGTGTTATCAAAAGAACTCACGTTTTTGTTTTATTTCTTCTATTATAAACTCCTAAACAATATACACCATATGGTCTCCGCGTGTGTTTGTGTATCTCTCTCTCTCTCTCTCTCTTGATGTCACATGACTCCCAAGGGAGATAACTGGGGATACCCGAATTATCACCCTTTGACCATCTTCACTCTACTATTGCCTCTTTTTTTCGATTTTTCAATCGCAATTATCTCAGAATTTTTTTTTACCAAATATCTTTTTTTTCCTAAAATCTTTCCGATTAGGAACACAAAGACTTTTACAATAAAATTTAACAGGTTGCTAATATTGGATGATTTAGTGCCCGCATTGGGACGTTTGTGAAAATGTTGAAGGAGGAAGGGGAAGCGATAGTCGCCATGACTACGCGCCAAATATGAATGTGGGTGCAAGAATTAAACGAAGTACAGAGGATTGTAGAAAAGACCCATATAAATGTTTCGACGAACAAATAAAATGCACATTGAATTAACAGACATTTATAACAATACAAAACTAAAAAAAGGAATACATGTAAGATAACATTGATACGTTCGCAGAGAGAAGAGGGGTATAGGAGATAGCTTGGAAGTGGAAGATAGGAGTTCTCTGTCAAGTAGTAGTCACAATCGTGTGTTAATGAAGGAGGTTGACTGAAATGCTATGAATCCATAAGGTTTGGAGAGGACCATGGGATAGTTACGGAGACCAGATATCAGTGGACATGTCTGACAGTCAAGCTGTGGGCGATGTATTTGTGATTGCGTATTAGCAACCAGGGGATCATTCTCAAACGCTGAAAAACACACGACGGACAGGCTATTTAAGACACAAAAGATACATGGGGTTTAACCCATGTGCGCTTCCTGAAGTAGGGGAAATTAGAAGATGACCGTGAGTGTTGTGTAGTAAATGTATTGCCATTTCATTAACGAGTTATGGAGGTGTATACGCTTTTTGTGAGGACACGATTGAGTACCTGAACGTTCAAGAGATGCTTCGATGGGCAATGTTTAGGACTACGATCGGTCACAGTGGGAAAAAACAGTAAAGTTCAGCGAAACCAATCTCAGGGTGAGAGAGAGAGAAAGAGTAACCGGCTAGAAAAGCCGGGGCAAATGGGCAAGTGAACTCATGTGTTCAGAGCTTTTAAAGGGAATCGTCATTAGGAGTGACGTTTTGGATATTTAGGTCAAAGCAGGGTTTCGTATTTAATTTTAACTAAAAGTAAAAGGGGTGCCACTCTAGTTTCGGGCATTTTCCATCGGAATGTTGTTGCTTTTTTGCCAGCAGCCCGTTTGACATTAATGTTCCGTGTGCTTAAATTATTTTGAAAGAGTAGTAGAACCTCAAAGGTTGGAACCGGAAATCGATTGATGATTTATGACTCCACGAATCCATTAGGTAACTGATTTAATTGAAGAGAAAGATTTTTCAGAGTTGAGAGAATCTTAATACAGAAAAAGTCATATTTAGTACGGTTAATAGAATAAAAAGAGAAGCAAGGGAGATAATCGGAATAAAACTATCCATCCTTCAATTCAAGGGGACGATTGTTGTTCAACACTGTTTTGACACTTGGTTTCCTTTCGCAGATCGTTGCGAGCCGTCAGCTTTTTAAAAATTCAGGTATGGTAGAACGTAAGTAACTGAAAACGTCTACTTCTTAATATGCCTAGATTCATAAGGATTAAATTACTTAAATAATAATTAAATGAAGTATTACACGAGATTACACCATTTTTAAATCTATTTATTCCTCAAATAATATTAGATCAAGTACAGACATCAAAATGCACTGATTTTGAGTGCTGGGACGAGGCTAGGTGCTGAATCGATCGTAGATAGGTGTGGCTTCATAATTTTTGCTATATGCACAGTAAACTTCTGCATAATTTTGGCTATACGCGTATGAAAATATTATTACATTATATTTGAGAAATCTACTTAAACTGCAATTATTTTGGCTGAGTATTTTTTTCCGTTTTGAAATTATTACTTTTTCCACCGTGTCCGAAGATTATCAAGATAAAATCCCACATTTGTTTTCAGGTTCAATGCTAAATTTATCGTCATATTTACATCTATTGAGTCCAAGAATATATATAAAATTTCATCTCGTTAAAAAATCATCTAAATAGCTTGTCCCACGTTCTCCAGAGAACTTTACATTCTGTCATATACGGGAGACAAGGGCTTGCAAAACTAAAGAAAGGAGGGACCGAAGCGCATTTTCTCCCTTACATAATCTCTGTCAATACAAGAAAACAACACTATACTACCTCAACTTGGGCTGGGCTAGGCTGGAATGTTTTTTCCGATTCCCAAGATTCTTCCCTCAACCAGTGACTTCAAGATGTCGCTCTTAGTTAGCACCATTCACGCTGGACATTTGCGCAACTTTAACCCATCTTTCGATAAATTCCGACAAAGGCAGCACTTTCCTCTCAACACCGATCTTTACTTAAGCTGATGCTCTAAGTTGTACGAGTGAAAAATGAACGCCCTAGTGGAATTCTTTCTGGCTTGTTGTCCACACCATGACTCTCAAATGCATAGAAGCACGTAATGCTCTTTCTTTTTCAGTTTCAGTTACTGCACAATATTGCTACACACTCCGCTGGCCTCAAGGGCGAAGAAAGGTACGCAGAGGATATGAATCATGTAACCCTCAATCAGCTCACACAGTGGGTGTACGACACTACAGTGAAAAAAGTATGCTAGACAGAATCCTCCAATTCACCACAGCGCACTCATTCGAGTCGAAGAGCTGGTAAAGATTGAGGGGGTACATGTGTGAAACACACACGTCAATTTTCCCCTTCAAGAAAATACCCTTCGAGACCACATGTTAACCTCGAGTATCTTGGTCGGCCTGTCCGTCCAGTCGAAGTGGTCACAAATCCAGCAACAAGACCTCGGACTGGTTGCAATATATCTTGAGCCCATGCTTTATTCGCCTTCAAACTTGCACAGGAAAGGTTCCAGAGCAAGAATGTACAGTATCGGTGGAAGTGGACAACCTTAACGAACTGATCTGGACAACTTGAATGGCTTCGACATAACCAAATTCGAGCTGGGAGACGCATACAAGAGGTCAAATCCAGAAGCGAAAGTCCTGGTCGAAGCTAGCTGCGGACAAGAAGTCTCCAAAAATGATGGTCAACCTTTTGGACTGATTTGATTTGATCAGCACTGCTCCATCGTCGGCTTTATCAATAACCGTTTGTAGAGAAGTTCGAGCAGAGGAAATTCGGAGCGGTTCAAGCCGTGTCAGAGGAAGGTTTATTTAGCCGCCCTATAAAGAGATGGGCGTATCTACACATGGACCCTCCCCAAACAAAAAGTTTCTTTAGTCTTTTTAGTTGTGGATGGTAATAGACAGCTAGCGGAGAGGGCGTGTCGAAGGTATCATTTGCCTGTCATGTGTTGTTTCCCATCTTTACAAGAGTCAACAATTTCGGAGCCTGTGGAACGTTCGTTGAGTCCTCCACATCTCTTTTCCCAAATTCTGCATACTTAATAGTACCTGAGTTCCTTCGCTGCCTGGTACTGCGGTTTGAATTTCTCCACAAGCTCTGATCTACACGATTGATGTGTACCCCATTTTTACGTTTAGTTTTATTATCTTTTTTTTTGAGTGGGTTGGAATGCTCTTCAGAACCTACCCGCGAAAGGTTTCTCTGTCTCTTTCTTGATGGAGGTGCTGAAGGAGGAAGTGGAGGATGGGATATAGGTGAATGTGTTGGTAGTGGTGGAGGTAAGATTTTGCTTATGGAAGGAGATGGAGAGCTTATTTGTGATACAGTATTGGGAGTGTACATCTATTGGGGTTATTGCTATTACAGGGCAGACTTTTTTAATACCTTAGGCTCAGAGGGAGCCAGAGAGGCCAGCTTGTCAAAGGATGGGGTCTTTTAGGGGTTCGTAGTTGGTGAGGGGATGGTCTTTGTGATGGGGCTTCTAGGTTTTGGTGGGGTTGGGTAGTTGACGGAAACCAGTGTCCGTTGGCTCTATGTTTTTTTTGTTTTTTGGTTTTTTTTTTCATTTTTTGCAACGAATTCTTTTGCAGCTTAAAATATTTCCTTCCCCCAGACTGACACATCCACCTCTGTTCTTTAACTAATCTGCATACGACTGCAGAGTCTCTCCTCGGGGACAATCAGCGCGTACTGCTGGTGCCACAAGCTTTTCGGACAATGGAGAAGTCGTTTTAAGGGAGGGGAGTGTAGGTGAATCCCGACTGCGAATCTGATCTTTCGGGCCTAGGCAAGTAGACGGATCTGCTCTAGATCCCATTTTGATGTACGCATCGGGCGGAACATTCTTATCACTTCGAAGAAATATTTTTAGACTAAAATAGGTGACCCTCTTCTGGGTCATAGAAATAACAAAATAACCGAGTTGATTGTATATCAAAAGCTAGTGGGAACCAGTGTTCAACATATGTTATGCACAAAAAGTATCCTGAATGGAAAAAAACAAAAGAAGTGGAAACAAATGCGAGAGCGTAAATCTTTTTCCAGCATAGCCAATTACTTTTTCTTTAATTTCAAAAAATTCAACATATACCGACTCATTTTTTTTTTAAATTCAAGGTAAAAATTCAAAATCTGTGTATTCTGACTCGACTACATATTTCTTCAATGAATGCAAACTTGCACGTTACACTTCTTTCAAAAATTCTTATATTTTATAACAGATTTATCTGAGTTTATATTATTACGGAAATAAGTTCCACATGAAAACTTTCCATTACCATTCTTTTTGATGATTACACAAAGTTTATAACAGTAAAATTACTATTTTCAAACATTTTGAATTTTGTTGTTAAAAAAATGTAGGGAGCTAAATAAGACCATTGCATGTCAAACGTATTTGTCATATTATCTGGCTGTATAGAATTTTTCTTGAATTAATTTACTATACAAGTAAGAAAATTTACATTCTAATCTTTGTTTATTTGGGGGAAAAAAGACGCCTTTTTAACATAACACGGGCTCTTATTTGCTCATGATATACAACCAAAATGATTATTTGTTCTAGTTATGGCCCAGAAAAAGGCCACCTAACTTAGCCTGAAAATATTTCTTCAGAATTATAAGAATGTATAATATTTACGTTATTGGTGCTTTCAAATGCCACGATCATCTCTCATAATTAGGAAATCTGTAATATTTGCAATCATGACAATCAGATCTGATATTGCAGTCGGGAACAACGCATTGAACCATGATGAGGGCTGCATGCTTGCTTTGTTTTTGTAGCAACCCCTATACTTTTAGTTATGAATTAGATAAAAACCCTTCTTTTAGCCAAGTATCTAAGATGTCCCTTCCTACGACAACTCGCTATAAGAGCCCTGAAACCACGTAGTCAGCCGCTTATACGGCTGTGGCATCTCGAGCCATTTTCTTCCTTTACCTCTCTCTAAACCCATGGCCAGCATAGCTCCTTCCTTGACCGTGACTAATTATATATTGTCTTGTCACTTATCTTCCTTGGTGTGAGAATTCACAAGAATTTTATACTACTAAGTGCAAATACTGCAACTACTATTTTCGGCGACCACGCAAACGCTGCGCTCATTGTTTCGCCCCTTTTAGCTCCTTCTTGCACCTATCCTGGACTAACCGCCTTTTTATAATCTAGCTTGTTTAACTATACCACTCATTATAACAGGCACTACTGATCAGACTCCATCTGATAGAAAGAAATAACATCAGTAGCATAGAAAGAAAACCATGAACTTACCTGGATAGCAGCAGAAAAAACCTAGGATAGCTTGCGCAAGAAAAATTTCACCTCATACAAATGAAGAATACCCTGTTTACTCCTTTGGTAATGGATTTATTCATGGCTTACAAACAATTCATAGCACAAAATCTGCATCTGGACAAGTTCATCAATGTGTACCTTGCAGAGCTGCAAAGCCCAGCAGTGCTGTCTAGAGGAATGTCTAACCGTGGTCTGGCCTGTGTGTTTGTAGCAGGACAGGTGGATCATGACAACCGGCTTCTTTGTGCCTAATCTAGAATGGATGATATGACAATTGACCAGTTGGTGGCCTAGAGATGACCCGTTATGAAGGCCAATGCAGCAGTAGGTGAACCAGTCATGGCGGTCACTTGACTGCTACACTGAAATGTTGATGCACCTCTTGACAGCAGGCAAGGTAGCAGTATCATATTACATGTACAGTGGCCCAAATCACTATGCATAGGATTGCATATACCGACGAGCAAGGGTAGCTCGTGCATGTTGCAACTTGTTGATGTCAACTCCTCAGTACCAATAGAAGTTATGAAGTCGATTGTCAGGGGGTGTGAAGCATGCCAGTCCATTAATCCTGCACCAGTATGATGGCAAAAGGGGGAACTTATGATGGCAGACACTATCTGAACCTCATCAACTGTGGTCCGGCTCAGTTCTCTGTTTGGCAAGAGGAATCACGTACTGCCAACAAGACTCATCAATGCCTGAAGTGAATGAAGATTTTCTATCAAATGTGGATTAACAAAAGAGTCAGTGAGGGACAAATTGCTGATAACTGTGATCAAAGTGAAAGAAAATGTCTCAGCATATGGGAAAATCCTTGTGTTTTGAGGCTGCATAGCCACCAGGCAGTCTGACCACTAACCAATGTCCATTGTTGAAAGCATCAGCAAAGGGCAAGGGAACAATTAAAGTAGACTTTGTATCAATGGAAAAAGGTTGTCCGTTCAAATGAATCTCACATTCTCATTTATAAGGAGGAAAGCAGGGTAGGTGTGTTGTTATCCTGGAAAAGATGCATTGTAATGGAAACTTTTTAGCGTACATCCTACTTCGACATCATTGAAGACTAGATACCCCCCTTCGTGGCAACAATCTTTTATGATAGCAGTGATATATTCCAGCAGGACAATGCACTCTGCCACACTGTACAAGTTGTACAGGAGTCATTTCCCACATATGAAAGACTTACAGTGTTGCGCTGGCAAACTAACTCCCCAGATCTCAATCCTACTGATCACTTATAGGATATGTTGGACCAGCAACAGAAGTTAATGAAGTTAATCAATAACACAATGAAGAAAGATTTATCAATATCAAAGATTTCTCGAGAACTGTTGATTCAGAAAACCACAAACTCGACACTACCTCATGTAGCTGATTACTATATCTGGTGAATATCAGCTTCTACACTAGTTGTCGAGTAATCATGGTGGATACACTTGCAGACAGAAATTTCTTCGAATTTGGTTAGATTTTGATTTAACTACAATTGAAGAAATCTGTGTGTCTGTATACATCGTAATTAATCAGCAATCAGATGGATATGAATGAAATTCAACTAAAAAATTAATTTTATTTATTTGCCACAATGTTTTCAGCAGATGTATCAATATAATATTAGGAGTACCTAACCTTGACTGGTTTTATAAATACATAAAATCCTATGAATTCACTATACTTTGTATCAATGACTTTATTATTCTGTACAAAAAACTGATCTAAGTGCCTTTTACAGTCTTTCGGGGAACTGAAACTGGATTGATGTGTAAGACATAACTGTATGGTTGATAGGAATATGCAGATATATATGCACTCATCAGGGTAGGCAAGGTAAGCACTGCCCACTCAAAGTAAAGATTATAGATTTTACTAATTGAATATTGCTTGCAGCTTATCTATTCATCAATACATTTGTAATCTAATGCACTAAATTTAATGTAAATGTGATTCAGTAAATAGTTACCACATCTGTTCCATAATAGTTGTTATATTTACACATAGTATTCATCGACTAAATATAACAATTTTTATGGAACAGAAGTAATATTTTTTTCATCTCAGGATTAATTCTTCTGTGCATTTCAAATTTAATACTAGATACATGTCATTATCTCAGTTGCCAAGGTGCTATGGAGAGCATAACAAATTGTAGTGACTGAGAATAGAAACATTGTGAATCCTGTCTTTGCCATGTGAAATAAATATCATGGATAATCTTTGCTACGGTCAATCACTGTGATAGATGAGTTGTAATTACATACATCTGTTTTGTCAATGGCATGTGTTGTTTTAGCTACTCTCTATTTTGTTCAGAAGTTGAGCTTGAAAATGATATACCCAGATTAGTGCTGTTAATTTGTTCTGAAGTTTTGTGAACCATTCAAAGTCTTATTATGATTTAATGTAGTTTTTTCTTGGTTTGCACTTAGTTATATCTATTTGTACAGCAATACCTTAACTGATGTACATCAAAACCAGCAATAATCAAAACTGCACAATTCAAGGTATTCCTGTCAAATTTTCATCTATTATATGTAATACAGAGTTATTTTTTATTGAAATTTGTGTTTACATTAAAAAAAAGAATTTGTAGAAAACAGGGGCCTATATTTTAAGTATGCTTGGTGTGCATCACATACTCACTGAAGAATTTATATGTAATGATTTTGTTACTTCATAATATTAATAAAATATGAATAAATATTAATTTTTTAATCTTACTTTTTAGCTACTGAATTAAGGGACATAATACGAAAACAATTGCTATCTCACTTGAATTTGGATATTGTCAAGATGTCCTCTTTGCTTGCTGTGAACCCAACAGTCTTTGATGTTTCCCGCCATTTCTAAAATAAAGGAATGGGCATAAGTTAGTTGAAAGCTTTTTAAAAAAGATAATACACAGTGATCTCTTTGTTAGTAGCTTAGCTGCCAATTCAGATGTTTTCCATCAAAATTCAGATGTTTTCCATCTAAATCTGGATGTTTCTGGTTGAATCTAGATGGCAAAAATTGATATTTCAATGTTCTATAATAAAATAAGTGATATTTTTTCAAAGTTTATTGTATTGAAATAAATGATATTCTTTAATAGATTAGGTAATATTTTAATAAAGTTTATGTTGATATATTGATAATATGTAATGTATTGCATATATATATATATATATATATATATATATATATATATATATATGCAGAATCTAGATATTTTTTTTTTACTAAATTTTCCCATTTGTCTTTCATTTTATATGTGAATTGTAACAGTGTCAACAGACACTTTTTTTTTTTAAAAGTATTTTGTCATTCATTTTTGACGAAGCCCACAACTTATTCTTTTTACATTTAATATTCAGCCATTACTTTTATGTCATAAAATTTTAGTTTCATTCTTTTAAAAAATTCAACTTTTTCAATTATTTATTGATTTCCCAAGGTTTTTTTTTGCTTGAGATAAAAAAAATCCTCAGGTCAGTAATGTATTTGTGTGCATTTTGAAAACCTAATGAACTAATAATTAAATATTTTTTTAATAATTTCATTAACATTACATTCAAATCACAAGAAGAAAATTAAAAATTAAACATATTTCCTATCATTACACCTCCCAAACTTTTGACAAAAACTGTAATGTGACAACAAAAAATGTATAAAACTTCTTCGATTGCAAGAAATGTTTACCTCAAATAAAGGATTAGTGAAGAATCATTTAATCTAGAAATCATTTGTTCATGTTTAAATATGGATATTTTCAGCCTGAACTCTGGGGAAAAATAGAATTCAATAAAACTAAAACATTTTTTCTTTGCTTTTGGGATATTTGTAGTTGTTGTTTTTTTTAAAGAGAATGTTTATGACTTTATGATTGTGCAAAAAAATAGATATTTGCTCAAAATATAACTTTTGAAAAATATTTTCAAAAGTTTATTTTATGGATAAATGTTTTCAAATATTTTAAAAATCTTTATTCTTTAAGAATAATCACTTGGTTATTAAATTGAAAGAGCTTCTACAATGAAGTTATGATGAGTCCAGTTTTTCAAAGAATTCTTTTGGTACCATTGCAATTCATGAGCTGTTGCTTTTTACTTCTCCACAGTTTTCAACAATGTTGCTGCCGTTCCAGCCATGATTACATAACCAGTTACACTCTCATTTGGCCACTGTTTTAGTGATGTTGATTCTGTGTATAACATGATAATTCTTGGTTAGTTGCTTCCAATATAATAATCCCAGAGAATTTCAAAGGCTTATCGTTCATCATTCTTCATGTCTCTAATCATAAGCAATAAATTTTGATCGTTTGGGAACTGCACTAAGAATGCGAAAATTTGTGCATTCTTTCCCCTTCTACTTTGGGCTTGCTCATCATTATTATTCAAAATTGATTCCTCGATGGATAGCAGTCATTGTTGATGTAGATATGATAGAAATTCAACTCCCAACAGTTCAAATTTCTCTCCATCTCTATCAAAATGTAATCTATTTCTGTTGGGATGACTAGGCCTGTGATTGGTCAAGTTCTCTGTAAAATGCTAAATAACTACATTCATGTTTTTGAATGTTGGAAATACACTGTTGGAAAGCAGATGAAATTTTCTTTCCATTATGTCATGCCAATTCAATTACATTTTTTTAATATAGTTTTCTCTCAAAGTTCTATGGGACGATATTGGTGTGAGTACAAATGCTGACCCTAAAATATCATTCTTGACATTTCTATAAGGATTTTTTTAAGATTAACTTGCTAAAGACATACCTGAGGATCCTCTTAGTACACGCAGAAAATTTCAATGGGCTATGTGGTGTAATTCATGAGTTTCACTGTCATTTTCAGAATCACAGGCATGCAATTTAGCAAATGTAATTTGGGCTTTAAATTTGAATGATCTCTCCTGTAATAACAAAACAAGTGGTGAGTGTCAAATAGAAGATTTGAAATAAACACCCTTGGATTATCTCATTTCCACAGCATGGATAATTAACCCCAAGTTAGAACCGGACATTGAACAACTTTTCATTTGAGAGTGATTTGTAAGGGACAGCACATTGGACATTTTCCTTTTCTAGTTGCAGCTTTCTGAAAAAACACCCATTGAAACAATTTCGAACATGGGACCTGACCTGAGCAATGCACATACTGAATTTCAACTTGATACAGTGCCCCCTCCATGAGATACATCATTGTCACTGAGGCAAATGACAACTATTTTAATTTCAGAAATTTTTCTCCATACAATTCTTATAGATTATTTTTCTCTCATTCAAGATTTATTGAGGATACAAACTCAGTTGAGTGACAAACATTCCAGAGATTGATTGAATATTGATTGATGTTATTTGTTTTCACCTGGTCTCATGTTATTCTAAATAGATATTTTCAATTCCCTTTCTTTTGCATCCAAAATTGAAAATTATAACACGTAGTACTGAATTTTTGTTCACCTTGCCTCATATTCGAATCACACATTTTTATGGCTAATTCATTTTGATGTGGACAAAAATTAAAAAATAATATCATGTAGTAAAGTTTTTTTTTCAAATTAATACTATGGTATTATTTCTCTATTTTTGGAAAAGTAAAAAGATAAGCTTGAAACATATCATTATTTTTTCATTTATGGAAAAATATGTGATTAGAACATTAAGCCAAGTAGTAAAAACATATCAAACCATATGGTATCATTTAATTTTTTGATGCGATGTATGAAAAAATTGGATACTGATGAAATTATTTTTCCAATTCATGGATACTTGAAAAAATTTTATGGCTTAAAAATGAGTGATAAGAATGAAAAAAAATGTGATACTATTTTTCAGTTTGTGTATAGGATATGAGGCCAGGAAAAAATATTACTACACCAGTTGAAATTTGACCTGAAAACTGCTTCACTCCATGAATTGATTTTCTAGCCCAGAGGCGGCAACTAAATGGGGGGGGGGGCTCTCACTGACATTAGCATTTGGCGGGAACTAAAAAAAAAAAATAATATTTAAAAAAAATGAATGGACCAAAATCAGTGAATTCAATAATTTCAGATATTATGACATCACATTTCTCATAATTGCACGGCTCTCTAGCATTTTATTTTCAAATGCTTTCGGAACAGATTTTTAAAGTTTCATTTCTAGGAATTTTTGAGGATTGTGTTCATGATTTCATTTTTAAAATGGATATTTTTTCAATTTCTACTCTCGCTTTGCATACAAAAATTCTATGGATGTTGTAAGTGAAGGGACGAAATAATGATGAACACCGATTACCTTTATCCTCGCCATCGAGTCGAAATATCTTTCCAAGACAATTTGACATTTATTCTATGAGTCTTGAATAATCATTTTTGCATCTGAAACTTTTTTTCTTTACATATAAAATGAAAATCAGGTAAGAATTTTCTTTATTTTCCTTTCATTTGGAATTTTGAGGTATTAACAATAATGAAAATGATCGTCATCCCATGAAAACATCCAGAGATTTTCAAAGTCTTATTTCAAATTCTGGCAATAGAGAGTGTTGAAATCCCATGTAATGTTTCCATAGTAACGATTTTTAAGATCCAAACAAACATGATTAAAACGAGCCGTCAGAAATAGTGTTGATGGCATTAATGTAACTATATTCATTGCTATAAAATCATTCCAGAGTTCAATCATTATTCGGAAGTGGATTTTTTATTAGTGAATTCTTGTGCTTTCTCAAAGATCTAAATAATTCAAAAGAGAAGAGATAGATCAAATGAATTTCGTGACATATATAATTCAGAGCGGACATATCAACATAACAATTATTTCAGTGCGACGAAATAGTGTGCAATGTATATTCAAGCACAGATCTAAACAATCATGTTTACACAATATCCAGGGGTTAAACATTTGCTGTTGTGTAATAAGCGTTAATTCTTTTTAAAGTCATTCACATCTGTTGATAGCACTACCACTATTTCAGTGTATTCCATACACTAACCACGACCATCCTATTGAATTTTCTGGTATTTAATCTACTATTTACTTCTACCGTATATTTCCGGCGCATATACTCCATTCTAGTGAAAAATACATTGGGGTCAAGATTCTCAACAAAAACTTCGCATGATCTCAAACATTTCAATCAAGCCTCTCCGATCGCTCTGATCTTCTCTATCGATGTTAATTTTAACTCCTTCAACCTATCTTCGCAACTTTCGTATACTTTTCAATTTTGGTACTAACTTGGTTGTTGGTCTTTGAACTTTTTTTAGGTTTTTCAGCTTACTTCAAGTCTCTGAAATTCCTTTAATAGAAAGATAGCATAACTTCAACATGGTTTCATCAATCAAAAACTTCGTAACAGTTTCAATATTTTCTTATTCTTCAAACAGAAAAAATAGCTCCAAGACGTGAAGTATTATGAAAAAGCTCTCCGATTTTGTAAAATATCATTACAGAAATTTAAAAAAAAATCTTTAGAAAATTAGGAAAAATAGTTTCGAAAGATTACTTTATAAATACATATTGTGATGAGTGTATAATCAAATTGTACGAAAAAAAAAAAAAACAATCGTATCAGTTAGTTCTAAAAAATATTGGCAACAGGACAGTATCTAAGGCATCACCTTGTCTATTAGGACTTATCCAATTATTCATAAATAATTTTTTCAAGTGCCAATCTTCTAAAAGCAACTATGGCAGAGAAGACTCTTGGATTTGATGTACCAGATGCATTCAATGGTGTTATGTTTATATCCTAATGAATTTCTCAAATCGAAGTTTTTCCTCTTTTTTGGTTGTTCATTTCAAATGATTTGAATTTACTGTTTTGCTTGAATCGCGAATATATTTGCTTTGGACAGGTCGGAGGAGGATATTTTTCTAACCTGGACAATGGGATTCAAGATGATCTAATCCAAATTTACTATGAAAATATGTTGATGCTCGTTTAGTTCTACAAAACTTGTTTAAAGCTTTTTGCTATTTTTTCACCATTTTCTCCAGTATCACGACTTCTCGCTTCGGTATGGAAATCTGAGTTATCGTATGGCTATTATTTTGATTTTTTAAAAATTTAATTGTAATATCTTTACATATAGCATCTCATCAAGTTCAAGAAAAAGTTCCATGTGTGGTGCACCACTGACCTTTTCACTTGAAAAAACAACGGGAATTAACACGATGAACGAAATCGACTACAGTTACACAAAACAGGCAAAAACAAAAACAGTTAAGTGAGATAATAGTAAAAATTGTTTTGTATTGAAACAAACAATTGTCTGAATTCAACTTATATTTTTCGAATATTATTTATCTTGAATGAATTGATTAGATTTAGAATTTTAAAAAATCAGTTTATTGAATGTTGTTGAAAGTTTTTCAATGACCAATATAAAGAATACAAAAATTATAGAATTCAGTTTGAAAATTGCTGTCAAAAAAGTCTTTCTATTCAATTGTATTTTCGAAAAAGTATCTTTTATTCAGAGAAAAAAGAAGAATATCTGTATAGTTTTGTTCTAAAAGTGGGAAAGTATTGGAAGAATATCTCTTTCGTCTTGAAGAAAAGTGAAAAAATGAAAGTAAGACTTATAGTAATTTAATCCTCCAACTATTAGAAAAAAATATATTTACATAAGTTCTACATTAAAAGAATACCAACAAAACCAGTTTTTTTCAGAAAAAAGTTGAAATTTATGCATTTGCCTTTCTGTAACATAATTCGCCAATGGTTCAAATTGTAAAAATGTAATGGATGGCCAATTTGGAAGATTGCTCATGTTCTAAAATATTCATTAAAATTCCTGTTTTATTTTTAAATTTATGTAACTTGTAAAAATGTTGAATAATTCAAGCAGTATTCATATAATCATGCAATATGTGCTGGAAGTATCAAGTATATTTTTGCCCTGATAACATTTTTTGTGCAAGGCCTCAAGTCCAAAATTTTGCTCAATGACAAAATAAAAGTCTACCAGAGATGGAACTCTGGTAATATGACATTCAAAATAGCCATGAAGTCCTTACAATGCCAATTACTTGTAAATATATTCATCCTAGACAAGTCTTCCCTGTGTTTTTTTTGTTGTTTTTTTTGGTAGTATCAAGTGTGCTCTATAACTAATCAAAAGTATATCACAGTCTGACGATTGGAAAGGTATAATTTCCAAGATGGCGTTCAAGATTGCTGCCAAATTTTTAAATGCTCTTTACTCATATATTACTCACCATAGACAAGTTTTCCCAACACTTTTTTTTTATAGTATCAACTGTGTACAATAACATCAAAAGTCTATCATAGTCTCACCATAGGCAAGACGTAATTTTCAAGGTGGAAATATGTAATTGAGCATATTGATACTATAAAAAACTGTTGGGGAAATTTGTCCTGGATAAATTATGAACTAGTAGTGGGCATCTGATGGATTTGGCAGTCATCTTGGAAATTATATCTTTCCTGTGGTGGGACTGTGATATACTTTTGATCTTACTGAGCACCTTTGATACTACATCATTATCTTACCAGCCTTCCAGAAAGAGAACTCCTTCTCCCAGCTTCCTTTATTGTTTTTCTACAAATGCCTCCTTGGCATAGCAAGTTAAAATAGTATTCTGTATGAACTGTTTGGCCCTTCTGAAGATAGTCAGTCATCAAAATAGTGTTCTCATAAAAAAAAATAAGAAGAAAACATGGCTATGACCTGTCCTGCTGACTTCTGGGTTTTAAATGTTTTGGGCCATGGACAACATGACATGGACAGTCATTCGGTCTCTGGATCATAGTGATGTAACCATGTTTCATCAGCAGTGACAAGTCATTCCAAAAGATTTTTCACTATATCACTGAAAATCAACTTGGAGGTATCCACTTGATATTGTTTGCAATACCCCAATAGTTGGCTCATCAGTCTGAATCTCTTTTTTTTTTTTTATCAATTCTGATAGTATACTGAAATATGTTTAAAAATAAAACAAAAAAAACGTTTGGCATTTTTTGACCCTTTTTACCATACTTGGGCATCAATTGAAATTCAAGCTCAGTCTTCCATAGGCAAAAAATTTTAATGATACCAAACATGGTCATGTTAAACATCATTAAAAAGGTATTGATGAGCTGGTCATTCTCTACATGAAGTATGTGTCTGGAGTCAACAGAAATAAAGTTATAATTATTTGTGTTCATTGAATTCATTCATCTGCCAATATGATTAAAAAATAGTCGACAATCTATGGCTTGTAGATTTAATTTTTGATGGAGATATTTACGTATAAATATTGCTGAAAAGAGAATTTTATCCTCTTTGCAAAAGTGTACTATGTTGATTTTCATCGGTTTTACATGAAACATTACAACCAAAAATGTAAAACTAGGTATATAGCATTTCTTCAAAACAATTCTAAGTATGTGTGTACCTCACATTCGTCAATTTATGGACTGTTGATTTATTTCATGATGAAAATTTCAAGTTTGCATGTAACTCATCGCCAAATTCTATGAAATATTGATTTTATTCTTGATGGAGATATATGCACATACATACTGTTTGAAAGAGAATTTCATCAGCTTTCTAACAGAGTATTTTGTCAATATATATCTGAGCATGAAAAGCTACACTCAAAAACGTGAAGTTAGGTATTTTTGCATTTTTCAAGTTTTTCTCTTTTTCTGACATTTTTGCTGATTCCCCCCCCTCACATGCTAACCCTGCTGAACCAAAATTTGTGAAAAATTTTTTTAAAAACTTCCATGTGCTCAATTATTATGATCATTAGAAATAGAATTGTGGAACTATCTTATGTCAGAAGGATCATTTCCGAGTTATCAGTATTTTTCAATGCAAATTTTGAAACAGGCATATAATAAGACCATGTTTGGCGTTGTCATATTATTTTTGGCAAACAAGTCTTGAGCCAAATTTCAAATAATTCACAATTATGATAAACTTGGTCAAAAAAATGACAAACATGTTTTTCATGTACCTCCAATACACTAACAAAATCGATAGAAAAAATTGCTTTCAACAGCAAACACATGTGATAATGGAATAGCACCCTCCCTACTATAAATCCGATGCTGTTCCTAGATTTCTTGGATTTCATATGTTTTGGCCAAGATTCATCAATTGGCCCAAATTAGGTAATGATCCCGATTTCAGGAATTGACATTGTTGAAGTCCTCCCAGACCATGCTGCATCTTAGGTCTCAAAATATCCATGCTCGAATAGGGCACACCAGTTCTTCACTTTTAAAGTATGATGGGCACTTTTCATGCAATGTTTGCATGATACACTCATGAACTTCCTTTGAACTTTTCCTTTACGTGAATGAGAACTTCATTATGGCATGGAGTTTAACACTTGAAAATTCCACACTTTACATTGATATAGTTCAATCAATGTTCAGAAACAAATTCTTGCAACATGGCACTTCACACTATAAAAGAAGATTCATACCAGCTGCAGTGACAAATTAACGCTCAGATTTTGATTGGTGGGTTAGGTTGAGAACTTTTCAGCACCCACTTGTAGATGAATTACCTTGGTTAGGAAACTTGTTTGTAAATTTTGAGTTTAGACCAATAGTAATTGATGTATCACTCTTATATTCAAACTGAATATAATATGCATGAAAGAGGTAATTATGTTAATTTTGATTTCTCTAGTTGATCTTTGACCAGTGTCGATTGTTTAAAATTGCTACTATAAACAAGAAAGCTCTCAAAGCACATATGCCTTTGTTGGGGAAAGTAATTGTGCATGGATCTGCCCCCAAAATTCAATCACCTCTACTGTAGTCCTTGCCCATCCTTCCACTGGATTTCATGCAAATTCACTGAGAACTTTTGGAGATATTTTGTGGACAGTAATGAGCACACATAAATGTATTAAGGGAAAAAATGGAAAAATATTTTTTCCCATTGAAAAAAATTCCTAAATTTACCCCAAAATTCAACCACATCTTTGAGCCCCGATGCCCACCCATCCACAAAAGTTCATTGAAATCCATTCGGGACTTCTGAAGATATTGTGTGGAAAGGCAGATAGAAAGACAGGTGGAAAGATGTGACTAAATGCATATACCTCTCAATTTGAGTGATGAAAGTGAAAATTACTTTTCTTATAAATCCAAAAAAGAAACACATTTTAGCCATTCTTAGACCAGTGCTGATAGTTTAAAATTACCACTGTTAAAAGTACTTTTCTGTTGGATATTATATGGAAGCTCATAAATATTCAAAAGAGAAAAACATCTTAGCAATTCAATATGCAGATTTTTAATTATTTTTCCCTTTAGATCAAATTTATGATATACTTCCAACTTGATGTTTTTAAAATATTCACTTAAATGAAGAATATGGTGTATTTGATGAAATTATCAACAAAACATATTTATTAAATAAAAGTATCTCTATTGGCATCTCTGTAAACAATTTAGACTAAAAATATGTATTCAACATTAATATATTTTGAATAAATGGATATATAATTCAACACAATAATGTATTTATAATTGTACATTAAAATATACATCATTTCAAGTTAGAAATGTATGAAACTTGGCAAAATATTACAGTACGGAGAAACATTTACCGGGCACAAATTAATCTATTTATTTTTTCTAAATTCTCCTATATATTTCAGCTGATAACTCCTAATATTACCCTATTAATTCATTTTTCATCCCAGAAGACCTTGTGATGCTATCAATAATAAGATTTTACAAACTGCTAAAAGGGTATGTGCACAGCTGGCATTCACTGACTGGTTACTGGAGGTAATGTGAAGGGTGTGTGGTCCAGCCTTTGTTGGGACAGAAAGGGGAATTATTCCGATGAGATGGGCTTTAGAAAATGGTGATGGGTACAGGGAAGAAAAAGATTTTTTGAACTATTCAAAATCGGTGTTTTCTTTCAAGAAACATTGACACTTGGTGTCAGAACTAGTGGTGGCACCTACCTTATTCTAAACAATTTCAGATGTTGTGTGGGAAGGAAAAATATTTTTAATCAAATTTTTATAATGAGAATTGAAAACCATTCATTAGTTTTTCTATTGATCTTAACTTTGTGAAGCAAATATCTGTTGACTGACACGAAGCAGAGTCCAGTTTTGCATCATACTTACATTGTAAATCGAGCCTAAATTTTACAGCCAATTCACTGACTTCTACTTTGAAAGTTATTTTTTCTTAAAAATGGAAAACTTCTGTGAAAATGGTGAAATTTTGTCAAAGCAGATCAAACTACAAAGAAAAATTTTGTATGAAGGAAAAGGATTCATCTTTTTTTTTTATTCTCTCTTGATGGAATATCTTAGGCTCATTTATATAATTATTGTCAGTAAATTATTCTCTGCAATGCTGAACCAATGTTACCTTCATTTCTTCAGGTATTTTTAATTTTTGTCAGAAAAATCAGTTATAGTAACTATGGGACCAGATTAGCATTTCAAGCTAATCTTGCAGACTCTTACACTTACACAAGATTCCATGCGATGAAAAGTGAAACAAAAATTAAATTCACTATAAATGGTTATGGTGAATGTATTTTTTCATTCTTTATTTATTACTTTTATAAAAGTAAACTGAATACTTCATTCAAAAAAGAAAAATGGCTGCCATGGATGATATATTGAAAATTCATGATGGCTCAATATCCGATTTTTCAAAAATTACTTTAGCTCTAAGTGTACCAATTCATATGCTTTTATCACAAAACGCACAATTGGTTTGAATTTTCTGCTAAGCTGCATCACTATTAAGACATCTCTCTTTTATTTATTTTCAACTTCTTACGTGCTTAATAAAAAGGATGGATTCCTTAGCAATGCATTATATCATAAAAAGACAAGTATAGTCTATGTCTAGTGAAAAATACTTCACTCGGTTTAGATGAACTTTTCAGGATGCAAGCATGAGCACAGTTGTTCTCAAACCATGATACAGATCCCAAGTGTAGATCATTAGCAAGTGATGTATCACACATATGCTCAAACTAAGTGTAATGGAAGCTGACTTTCTTTTTGCAAACTTTGATACAGGTTTCAGATTTCGATAACTAGCGAGGGTCAAATCACTTATATATATTATATATTCAAACTAAGTATAAGTGGAATTTCTATTTTAGTCATTCTATTCATAAAAATAATGATTCTTTCTCTATATCCAATTCATGAGCCTTCAAACTGTTGTTAGCATTTAGTTGGTTTATTAGGATTTTTCTGCCAATCTACATGATTTCAGTTTTTTTTCCTTCAATTGACGCCTGAGTTTTACAAACTTTTAGATTACTGCTTTCTTTTTGAGCCTATATTACATCTGGTTGGTTTATTGATATTTCTCAGTCAATGTGCACAATCTCTGTTTCATTCACTTCATAACAATAATATGGAAAAGAATGACACGAATCAGTATTAAGAAATAGATGTACTATTTGCATTAATAATACCATTTTTTCGTTCACAGATATCAATTGCAGTGGAGAACAAATGAACTTCTCTAATGGCCATACATAAATATTGTATGAAGAAACTATTACAATTCAGTGGTGAATGCAAGAATAAGGAAATGAACCCTGCTACTACGAAAAGTGATGATTTGCATTTTATGGTGTTTATAAGACATAATTTGCAAAAACACCCTAGAAATAAACTGTTCTTTTACGGTTTTTGTTCAGTTGGGTTTTCTTTTTTCTTTTTTTTTTTGAAGACACATTCGAATACATGCTGGAGGGAAGCCATATTTCTGTAAAATGTGTTGATATAAGTTTTCAAGGGATTCAGATTCAAGAAAAACACCGATGCTGGTATTTCCAGAAGATTCAAATCAAAAAAGGTACCTGCAGATGCATAGTGAAGAGAAATCTCTGATATGTAGATGAGTATTTTTGAAGAATTTGAATTCGAAAACACAGATGGGAAAACACACAGGAAAGAAGGCATATGCTTGTGAGGTGTGTGGATCAGCATTTTCACTGAATTGCAATTTAAAAACACACATGCGAAGACACACTGGAGAGAAACCATATTCTTGTGAGTTGTGTGGATCAGCATTTTCACAGCTTTCAAATTTGAGAACACACATGGGAACACACACTGGAGAGAAACCATATTCTTGTGAGGTTTGTGGATCAGCATTTGCACTGAAATACAATTTAAAAACACACTTGCGAACTCACACTGGAGAAAAACCATATTCATGTAAGGTGTGTGGTTCAGCATTTTCACAAGGTTCACATTTAAAAACACATATCAAAATACACACTGGTGAGAAACCACACAGATGCAAAGTGTGTGGGAAAGCATTTTCGGAAAATACATATTTGAAAAAACACATGCAAACTCACATAGAAGAAAAGCCATATTCTTGTGAGGTGTGCGGATCAACATTTTCACTGAATTGCAATTTAAAAACACACTTGCGAACACATACTAAAGAGAAACCATATTCCTGTGAGGTATGCGGGTTATCATTTTCACAGCTGTCACATTTAAAGAAACACATGCGAACACACACTGGAGAAAAACCATTTTCTTGTATGGTGTGTGAATCAGCGTTTTCACAGTCTTCACAATTAAAAGCACATATGAGAACACACACTGGAGAGAAACCATTTGTATGCAATGTGTGTGAATCAGCATTTTCAGACAATACATCTTTGAAGATACACATGCGAAAACATACTGGAGAGAAACCATATTCTTGTGAGTTGTGTGGATTAGCATTTTCTCGGAGCTCAATTTTAAAAACACACATGCATATACACACTGGAGAGAAACCATATTCTTGTGAGGTATGTGGACTGGCATTTTCACAAGATTCATCTCTAAAGCAGCACGTGCGGACGCACACTGGAGAGAAACCCTATTCTTGTGAGATTTGTGGATCAGCATTTTCACAACTTGCACATTTGAAAGCTCATACACAAACACACACGGGAGAGAAACCATATACATGCAAAATGTGTGCATCAACATTTTCACGGAATACATCTTTAAAGAGACACATGCGAACACACACTGAAGAGAAACCATATACTTGCGAGATATGTGGATTGACATTTTCTTGGAAATCTACATTGAAGAAACATATGCAAACACATGCAACGGGGAAATCATATCCTTGCGAAAGGTGTGAAACAGCATTTTCTCTGAATTCAGCTTTGAAAAGACATATGAAAACACACACTGGAGAAAAACCATATACTTGTGAGGTGTGTGGATCAGCATTTGCATTGAATATAAATTTGAAAACGCATATGCGAACACACACTGGCGAGAAACCATATTCTTGTGAGGTGTGTGGATCAGCATTTTCACAGCTTGCATCTTTGAAAGCTCATACACGAACTCACACTGGAGAGAAACCATATACATGCAAAGTGTGTGTGTCAGCATTTTCACAGAATATATCTTTAAAGAGACACATGCGAACACATACTGAAGATGAACAATATTCTTGCAAATTGTGTGGTTCAGAATTTTCACAGGGTTCAAAATTAAAAGATCATATGCTAACACATTTTGGAAAGTTGCCATACACTTCTGAAGTGTGTGGATCAGCATTTTAAGAATACACACTTGAATTAAACTAAGGAGATGGGCATTTTCAAAGTGGTAATGTTAAAAAAATCCTCAACAAATGTGTGAGAGCAATCATAATCTTGTCCAGTGTGTGGATTTTCTATTTCAAAGAAATCCCATTAAGAGAAAAAAAGAGGACAAACTATAAAGAACCATATTCCCAGAAGTTCCCAATTGATATCAATTAAATTTTGTGGAAGGACATGAAAAAAGAATTTAATTTTAAGGTGGATCTAAGAATTTTTTCTATGATAGCACCCACACCGCCATCTTATCTAGATGTCTATATGATTTCAATGGAATTTTCTGATGGGTTACGCCTTAGGGTAAAGAAGAATTGGTTAAATTTCGAGGCAGATCCAGAAATTTCTCTTAGGATTGAGAGATATTTTAAAACCTTTTTTCAAACATTTATTCACTCTTGTTTTTTCTCAAATTTCTCAGTAGATTTCAATGACATATTGTCAAAGGGTAGCCTATTGGCTGTGAGAGAATTGATCAATTTTGGGGCTGATCGAGGAATTTTTCCATGCATCATGGGGCTATTGTCAAACTCCTGTCTAAATCTGGAGTTGTATTTATTTTTATACCATAACAACGATAACAAGAATAATACTCGCCAAATTTTGAGTATAAACTAACATTCCCTTACCATGATTTTAAATCTCAACCAATTGTTTGCTAGTTGTGTCTCTTACTGACTAAGCTAAATTGGCAAGACTTACATATCAACAAAAAATTCATATTGGAAATGAGCAAGGGCTTATTCCATCCTACTAAATATATATCTATAAAATAACCATTTCCGTGCTGTGATTGGTAGCTGGTTTCCTTACTGACTGAGCATATGTATGAAACATATCTTACAGATAAACATTGGTTTATTTCATTCTTATAAATAAGTGCATTTATACTGAAAAAATATTTCAATTTTTATTTATTATATATACGATACAAAAATTGCTGTGATCATTTTCAGTCAGAATAAGAGTTGGAATGGAGTTTGATTCTGCAGCAGCCAGATTTGTATAAACTAATTTTTATTCTATTTTTAGTAACAATGACATTGGCAGAGGCAGCGCTCTCTGGGTGCTTTCCTATTGAATCTGTAGAATGCTTGATTAAAACACTCATAGAATAAACAAAATGTGAGATAAAGAAAAAAAAAATTTAAAACAACCTGAATATCATAACTTGATTTTAAGGACTTTCATTTTCATAAATTGCCTTGAAACTTAAAAACTCAGAATTAAAATTAGTATGAAATATTCATATTCCATCCAAAAATTTCAATTAAATCTCTGTGGAAATTTTTTATTGATCCTGTAAGTTACATAAGCATAGAATAATTCAACTTATTCATAAAGCAAGATTTTAGACGTTTTAAATTTTACATTTTTGTCCACAACCAATTACCTCAAAATGGAAAAAACTAAACAGATTGCAATGTTCAACTGGAAATCTTCCAGAGATTGAGTAAGCTTCCAAAAATTGATTCAAAGATAAAAAGTTGATTTTATTAATTGACGAAATTTAGAAAAAACTGAATATATCTTGAAAAATACACCTCTTTACTGCAGGCGTCTCTAGTGTTTCAATTTAGATGTAATTCATCTTATATTATTTTGATTGAGTTTAGATGTACTATGTTTTTTGATGTTTAAAAAAAAATCTACCTGAATATATCAACTTTTTTAAAAAAATTTGATTAGTGTATTAATATTTTCATAAATGTTATAAGTATAAAAAATTGTAGATAACTTTTCAATACTTGAAAATTGCCAGGTTTCAGATCTCCAAGTTTTAAGATTCATTTTGAATAATTCTTCTGAGGTATGAATAATTATTCCATGACATCGAAGATTTTTGTTTTGGTTCAATGATTTTTTTCTATTATCTATGCTTTGCTAATGATGAATGAAAAAACATTGAGCAAATCCATTTTTTAATGTAAAACTTATGACAGACATCATTTCTCTTTAACTTTCAACTGAATTACTGTATTATAATAATCCATATGCTGACTGCTCTTTTCAAATATTTATTTTCATTTCAAAATAATTTTCAAATTTCCTTAAGGTATTTAAAAATGGGAAAATCTTTTATTGCGAGAGGAAAAAACTACTAAATATGTAAATATTTCATAAATCTAAGAAAAAATCAATCAACCTGAGTTATGATTTTTAAAAGAACCCAGAAGATTAGTTATTTGAACAACAATATCTGAGATGAAGAACTTTTGATGATTTAAGATTTTGTTTTTGATTTTACCTCTCATTAATCCTTGTTCATCCTTCTTTTAAAATGATTTTTTCAGTTAAAATATTTTTTGTAATCTCCCCAAGACGAAATATGTAAAATAACATCATTGCTTTGAGTCTAAAAAAGAACTGAGTAAGATTGAAATATTCTTTCGATAATTCTTCCAAAGGAAAAGGTGTCTCATTTTCTTAATAAGCACCTAGATACCAGATAGATCTCTAGATAATTATAAATGAAATCTAGAAATCCAATTGTGCATTATAGACTTTATGAAATGAACTTATTGAATAAGAGTTCGGAATATTATTTCATTAATTTGTTTTCAAAGGAAAAAACATCTTATTTTTTAGCCCTTGCCATTCACAGGGGTCAGGGGCATCAGGGGACCACAAATGTGCTAAATCAGCCAATAATTTTTCTGACCTCTCCCAACATTTTTCCCCAAAACCCATTGATTTCATTCTGAAACCAACACTTTACCATTCTGAAATTTCAATTTGTTGATACACAAATAAATAAATGGATACTGTAGAGCATACTATTAAAAATTTAAAAACTCTTCTACATTTTTTCTGGTGATGAATGGTTAAGGCTAGATAGATATACATACATATAAAAACATCAGAACACATGGATGACCTAAACCCAACAACAGTATCTAAACCAATGTTGTGGGTAACAGTGGTTAATGATATTTTGATAAAGTAAATGTTGACAATAAAATTCACATTTCATCTAAAGTGATAAAATGATATTTCAAGAAATATATATTAAATAGAAGTATCTGTCCCTATATCTACGTATGTCTTTGTGGGTGTATTGGTGAACTGTCTTAAGATATAACTCATTTTATAACTATGATTCAAATGGGACTTTATTGTGAAAATCATACAATTATTCTGATGTCAAATGGATGACTGTTACACTTAGATTGGTTGAAAAAGTGACAAATCAGGAAAGAGAGTATTTGGGAACTCAGAAAGTTACAGATATGAAGATACAAATGAAGAGCATCCTTTCTGAGTTCCCAAATTTTCATAGTTACATTGTAAATATGAAACCTCATGAAATATTGAAAAAATCTTTTCTCTGAAAACTAACAAATTTTTCGGTGGCTTTAGGGTCTAGTAGATTGATAGCATTAGAAATTGAATTTAAAAAAATATTTTCTTTTTGGTGAATTTGCTATTCATGTCACATAAAATTTACTTTTAATTCAATCCTGTCTCTAATATTTTGATTTGATTTAGCAATTTAATCTTGATGAATTTTGGTGCATTCAAGCATACATGTATTTGGTGATTTCTGCCCCTACCATAGCTGATTCCATCAATGGTTGATTCCACTGGTGATGCTCTCTGAAAGATTGCCACATTTACTTTATTGAAGTATTACTTTTTTGATTAAAAAGATTTCTAGAACTAAAAAAAAACTAGTGCATATCTATCCTTCCATAGAAAATATTGCCAATGGTTTTGACAGCTGATGACTAATTTGAAAGATTGCCTCATAATTAAATGGATTTTTTTTCGGAATTTTTTTACAAAGTAAATTCTAATAAATTTCTAATCCAAAACAATTAATTTTACTCTAATAGTTATGGATGCCCAGATGCATCAATCTACTTAATGCCTAATTTTTAATAACTGAATCTAGTGATCTGCACCAGAAATAGGGTACAATTCTTTGTACCTTTATTGTGAAAAGAAGCAGGGTTATTTTTCTTTTTGTGAAACGTGATTCACTTTTATATTTTCAATCAATTCAGGCAAATGGAAGTCCTGTTTCCCTGGAGTAACAGTATCAACTTGTAACTTGGAAGGATGCTTTTTAGCTCAAATTTCAAAATTCTTATTGAGTGTGTTTAATATGTTTCAAATTAGAATTTCCTGGATATCATAAATTCTGTTATAAGTTCTTCAAGGTTTTTTTATTGTTATGTTCTCATCAAATGAAACATTTTATGAAATATTTCCTTCTGTAATTATTTTAGACTTTATATATACATTAAAGTTAAAGACCATACTGTCTGGCTATTGGAAGCAACCTGAAGGCTCCACTTTCCCTTTGCTTCACTGTTTTCAATTAGGAGAGGGCACAACTTTTTCCTGTTTTTTTCCCACCCTAATACAGCTGAGGTTGTACTCAGCTGCTGAATGCATTGGCAGATGTGCTAATCATTACGCCATCTTAGCACATATATATATTTCAGACTTGAATTTTGTTCCAGAATGAAGTTTATGAAAGGCAATTTCCTTTTTTGTATAGTTGTTACTCTTTTGATGGTATTAAAATTCAATACAGTAATAGTATTGGGAGAAGGGAAATGATGGCACTGATGATCATGAATTGCACTTGCAGAACTTCATTTCTCTGAATGTTGACTGGTTAAATCTTTAGATATATTTTTAGTAATTTTGTGCTTTCATTTAATTTTTTTCTCACCTATGGTCACTCCATTAAAAATTCATTGAGGAAATACAGAAGTAAAGTAAAAAATTTTTGCCAAAATATGTCAAAAATAATTTAGACAATTTCTTGAAAACATAACCCTAACCCTTATTTAATAATTTCTTGAGCTATTTCGAATCATACAGAAGAAATAAGGTTAATTTAAAAAATATAAATTGATTTTTATGTTCAACAAAATCATGACCTAATATTAACAGCCTTTTGACCACTTTGATCACAAATGAAAATATTAAAAAATTCAAGTACAATAAAATTGCATTCTTAGTGTAAAGTTATCTGTAGCAGATCTGCCAACCTCCGAAGTGCAAAAATCTGAATATTTATGAAAAAAAATCTGGTCGTTTTTGAGTGATGCTAAATAAGTAAAAATAAGTCAAACTCATGATTTAATTCTTCCATAATTGTCAAATCTTGAATCAAAATATTAATTGACTTCATGGCTAAAATGCATGTAAGTTCATTAATGAGAGATTGTCAGTTTTATTTTTATGGACAAAACTGCAGTTTCTCCTCTTCTACATTAGTGTGTGGAAGAATCAAAATCAACTCTGCAGTTTTGAACAGAATAGGAAACTACAACATTTGTTTCTGGGAGTTTCATAAAGACAATGTACTACCACAAGACATCAAATCTGTAATGAAGTGTAGTTGGGACACCCTCTTCCCCACAATTAATGACTACAGTCTGTTCCTAAGCTTGAGTTTCTGTATGACTATCTCAGTGTTTTGTAGGCTTCATCATAGCGTGCATCTTGGGAAATACCAGTTGTACTATCCTTTAAATTGTCCCAGTTCCCTACTATCCAGTTTGGAATATCAACCTATTTTGTATTTGTAAGAAGCTCCTCTGTCAAGGGAAACTTCCTCTGCAAGTATTTCAGTGAATATTTGAGGTAGCGATGAGTAGCAACTAACATTTTATCATGGTCTGACTATTCAATATCTGTTATTTAGTAGAGATAGTTTTGTCTTGGTCATAACTCCAAGAAAAATGTCATCATTATATAAATTCAGGTCAACAATTGTAATATCTCTCACTGTGTTTTCCCCAAACTTATCATTGCATTTTGTAAAGTATGGATGGTTGGCTCATCATGTTGTAGAAGTTTATTATAATTTGTGAAAAGTCTGATTGAGGCACAAACCCAAAGATTGATTATGAATTGAACCCCCCTAATAAAAACATATTTTTCCTGACTCATTTGTGCAAAATTTGAAGTTTTTTCTATGAATGATTAGGTTTAGTCAACGTTTTGATAGATACTTGTAAATGTCAGAACACAAGAATAACCAGCAACAATAATTAAACTGGTGTGTTCTGTATAGCAATGATTATATTTCCTATATCTCATCAAGGCATGGGTTTGTAACAATAGGAAAACCATTTACCGTATTTTATCATGATTGTCAAGGATATACACACTATCAAGACAAAAGACAGCTAAAATCATGATAAACATTAATTTTTATGTTAAATATATCATGACCATTTATTTTTTTTTTTTTCAATAATATAAAAACTTCTTCCATCTAACAATATCATATATCTTTTATTTCCTGAAGGAATCTTTCACTTTTCTAAGAGTAGATAAATTGTGTTTGGGTACTGACAGATTTCGAACAACTTGTTTTTTTCCAACTTGTTGAATCTTTCTCTAAACACTCAATTTAAAAAAAAATCTACTATGTTGCTGATTATTTGACCGAAAAAAACCAAAACAAAGCAAACTATGGTATTAACTGTAATAAATTTTGTAATTTTTGATTTCTTCTATCTGTATATTTTTGTCAGAAAATCAATTTTTAAAAAACTTGATTACATATGTACTAAACAATTAATTGAAAAAACAGTATCAAAATTCAGATAAACTAACATCAACAAATCACATATTTTTTAATTGTTGAACTAATGTAAAGCTTAAGTTAGTAAATGGAATGCAGAAAAGATATTTATTTCTCTTTTTTTGAGATCTAAAATGATTTGACAGAACGTATTTTATATTTATTGAGTACATATTGGTAAATTTCCTCACTTTCCTCTTCATTATTTGAATACTGTTGTTTATTTTTGATTAATACTGTTTTATAATTGCAAATAGCACATGAGCCTATCATTTAATAACTTTTATTCATTTCCAGATACTGACTCCAGTAAAGAGCAAATAAACTCATCTGATGACAATAGATAAACAGTGTATAAAGAAACTTTAATCACCTATACAGTTTTCAATATGAGAATGCATAATGAAGAAGAATGAAAGTTATGACTTTAATGTTTATAGTTTTTTATTGTAAAAATACTGAATATTAACAAAGATATTCTTGTGAAATATGGTGATCTACTTCTAACATGTTTTTACTTGTGAAGACATTTGAAAAAACAAAATTACAAATATACTATATTTGCATAGTTTCAATACATCAAATATTTTTCTCTTAAAGACACCTTTGAAAAAAATGTTAATTCAAAAGAAAAGCTAGTCATTTTTGTATGGTTTGTGTTGATCTATATTTTCACAAAGCATACTTCTAAATACACACAAGAGACAAACCATAGTCTTCTGATGTGAGAAGATAAGCTTTTACATTAACATGCAAAACTCCATTCTTGTGAGGTATGTAGATCATCATTTTCAAAGGTTGTACATTTAAAAGTACATATTGAAAAACATGCTGTAGAGAAGCTATTTACTTGTGAAGTGTGTAGATCTGCATTTTGCTATAGATCACATTTAAAATTACATATGCAATCATATATTGGAGAGAAGCTGTATTCTTGTGAAGTATTTGGGACTGCATTTTCAAGAAAAAGGTGTTTGAAAATAAACATGCACACACACAGAGGAGAGAAACCATTAACTTGTGAAGTTTGTAGATCTGCATTTTCAGTGAAATCAACTGTAAAAGATCACATGCAAACACATACTGGTGAAAAAATGTATTTTAGTGAAATTTGCACATCATAATTTGCTCATAATTCACATAGTGAAGAGAAATATTCTTGTGCAGGTTTGCATTTGCAAGGATGACAGATTTGAAAAGACATATGCGAACACACACAGGAGAGAAGCCTTTTTCTTGTAAAATGTGTGGATCAAAATTTTCAGAGACTTCTAATTTGAAAATACACATACGCATACTCACTGGAGAGAAACCATTTACTTGTGAGATGTGTGGATCAGCCTTTTCGGATGGTTCAACTTTAAAAGGCCGCATGCAAACACACACCAAAGAGAAACCATTTACTTATGGAGTTTGTAGATCTTTGTGTGCAATGAAATCAAAATTAAAACTATGCATGTGAACTCACACAGGAGTAAAGCCATATCTTTGTGAAATGTGCATAGTAGCATTTTCTCAAAGTTTGAACTTAAATAGGCATATGGAAACACGCACTGGGTAGAAATAATAGAAGTATGTGTATTGGAATTTTATTGAAAACCAATGAAAATATACTTGTGAAATGTACATATCAGCATTTTCTCAAAGTTCACATTTCAAACTACACATGCAATCACATAAGTTAGAGATTTCATGTTATAAGATAAGTAGATCAACATTTATCATTAGTTCACATTTAAAAAAGCACATGGAAACATTCTTCAAGTGTGGAGATCAGCATTTTCAATGTAATCAAAAATTTCAAATGCATATATTGATACATATGAGTGGAATGTGTAGATCAGCATATTCTCAAACTAGAAAAATCAGTTCTAAATGAACTAAGAAAATTATGTAGCTGGAAAAAAGGGGCCTACGTAAATATACTGACTAGGAAAATCATCAATGTTTGAACATTTGACTCCCTCGCTTGATGCAGAAAAAAGTCATTTTGATCAAGATAATGGCAATGGATTTATTGCAAGAATCCAAATTGTGTGATGGAGTTGTCAGATTTTATTCCCATTGCAGTAATTCAAGTCAATATGACATTATTGTTATTTTGTGTATTTGCATTTTCAAGGGTGGTTGTGAATGGTTAGATTCAGGACAGCTTCCAAAATTCAAGCCTAAATGGAATCTACTGGGGTGTCCTTCATATTTGGTAGGATTCAAAGGGAATTCTCTGTTATGAATTGTTGGAACTTGGATAGTCTGTCACTGCACAATACTACAGTGAGCATTTAGTTTGCTTGAATGATATCCTGAAACAGAAATGACTTGTCTAGTCAGAGAAATTAACCAATGATTTTACAGCTTGACATTATCTGTCTATCTACACATGATGCAATAAATGATCATGGGAAGTTCTTTCTAATGCAATGCATTCTCCACATCTGCCACTTTTTAGACTGTCACTTACATCACAGCGAGCAACATCCGTCTGGTGCACAGGTTCAAGATATAAGAAAATCCTATTAATATTTTTTTACCAGTATTTTCTTTCAATTTAATTGCTTTTCATTGCAAATACTCAGACCGTCAGTCTGTGACAGGGATCAAACAGTGCAGATGAGAAATAGAGAATAAACTATAGGCAAGAATAAACTACAGGCAAGATTCCATCTCACATCTTTTTTACTTCAAGAAGCTTGCTCATGTACATTGACTATTCTACCAACTGAGTCCAAAAAGATGATGTTCCAATGCGAGACAAAACAGAGTGTAGATACCCAGGAAGAGAAAGAAGGGTACCTGTTGAATTGGCAAATTATGAAGCAGATGTTAACATCTTATCTGTAATACTTAATTGACATTGTGAAATTCATAGGTCAGTTTTGAATTTGGTAATCAGAGTTTTTGATAGAATATCTTTGCAATATTTCGATAATGAGAGTGTCATGTTTATGTTTTGACAAAATTATGAGTCAAGATTATATTGTACAAAAAGTAAGGGGGAGATGTAATGTTCTAGTGGTCCTCCCCATGCTAACAAATAAGATCAGGAAGCTGGGAGAACAAAACTGGTAACTTCCAAAATAGCCTTACTCAGATAAAAACATCTCTAATCTCAAGCCAATGTCATCCTTATAGTATCAAGTGTCAAAGTGTTATGATCATGTCTTACCTGGAAGTAAACAAATTCTACATGAAAATATTTTAGCTCAATTTTTTTTCGAAATGAAAAAATATTGATACTGTTATGGCTTAGAATAAATTTGACTTTTAAATTGTTTTTAAATTTTTTTTTCTATTTTGAATTGGTTTGAGAAGCAAAAAAATTACTTGCATCGAATATTGAATTTTCTAACTTTTTATAGTAAAAAAAAAAAAGGTGATTTTGGTGAAGTTATCCTTGATTATATTAGATTAAATTTTGATTAGATTATAACCACTTTTTTATTAAATGTTTTCATGTTGAATTTTTTGCTTCTATTCATGTTCATCTAAATTGTTGTTTCTCTTTATCACAATTAAAACCATGTTTGGTATTCTTCAACAGTGAGTAAATAAATTAACAGCACAGGTCAGAATAGAGAATAAGCTCCAGGTGAGAATCAAACTCAGAAACCTCTATGCTAGAGTTTGGCTCACCTAATGAGCAACCATTCTTATCGCTGAAATACTGGAACTCATTGGCAAGCACCAATTCAAATATCTCCCTTAAACTCAGTAAGCAACATGAATTAAGATGGAAGTAAATAATAGCTAAATATTAATGATAATGATTTCTAATACTTTATCTAATAAAATAGATTTTATTAGAATTGGATTGAACTGAACTAACAATTAATAACAAACATTGAATAGGCTTGAATAACAACATGGAATCGACTGGGATAGAGAATGAGTTTGAGGGTTTGATTTGGATTCACGCTTGCCAGTATGTTCCAGTTGTTCAGTTGTAAGAGTGGTTGTATGTTGAGTGAGCCTCTCTCCGGCATAGAGGGTCATGTTCAATTCTCATGTACTTATTCTTTATTCCAATCTGCTGCTGAAAGTAGCCAACCTGAGTTTAGTTGCAATAAATAGCAACGACAACCAAGATGAAAATAAATAGTAGCAAAGTTATAATAATTTACAATACATTATCTAATGAAATAATTGTTTATAGTTAAGTAATACTGCTGACATGACGCACAATGCTATATGGTATCATCTCAGTGCTTGACCCCATGAATTGAAACTATTCCACATTTGGTCTTGAAAAACGCATTCCTTTGAATTACTCTCACTTTCCTCAGTTTTTTTTTTTTTTTTTACTCGTTCACTTTCTTGTCAATGTGGAACTGGACAACAAAGACTATGTTCACCATTCAAGCCATTTTTGAAAAAAAAATGGGTGGTCTCATGTGCCATCAAATACGGTGTCCGATGTCATGTTTTATGTTTGTCATTATCAGACACTGAAAAAAAATTGTTAGATTCTTCAATGTACTTCCAGAATTGAGTAATTGATTTGATTGAAGAGGAAATTTTTCAAAATTTGAAAAAATTCTAATTGCTGAAAAATCAGTAGAGAAAATGAAATAATGGTGAAGCAAGGGAGATAATCGAAATAAAGCACTTCATCTTTCAATCCAAGGGACCGATTGTTGTTCAACACCGCGTACACATGTTATTGTTTTGTGATTAGACGAAACGTTTTCAGTAAAATGATTTCATGTTTGCATCGAGTTTTTCTGTTTCTTAATTCTGCCTTCTTTGTGCTTTTCAAATTCAATATCATTATCATGAATTTAATGAACAGTACAGAAATTGTTTTTTTAATGAGAAATAACCGACAGAATTTGGAAAACATGAAACCCAAGAGACAATTATTTCGCCTTTTTGTCTTTTTCAGATTACTAAGGTAAGAAGAAAAGGTAATATTTCAATTGAATTTAGAGTAATAAAATATTCTGATATTTTTATCGTCTATATTTACTTTATTAAGATATTACAACTTCTGTCCCATAATTGTTCTTACATTTGGAGGTGATTTCATAATGTAATGGCGATTGTTACCTTTTTCGGCGTTAAATTAGAAAAGCATGGACAACTTTGTCCATTTTTTTCAGTGGTTAAACTACAATACTGATGTGATGAAAAATTTGCTGCTCTGCTTTCATTTGTTATGTAAAATTGACTTAACCCTGAACAATAAACATTAAACCTAACTTATATCCTTTGTAGTTAAATTTAATATAATTCAGTTTTAAATGGTGAAATTTTCTGTTATTAGATGGAAATTAAAGTTTAGAAAATTAAATTCTCAAAAAAGGTTAAATAAAAAGTGAAAAAACTGATCGGAGAAAATTTAAATATTTGTGAAGGGAAAAAGGGGCCATTCTGAGGTTCCCATAAATGTTTTGAATTTAATGCAAAAAAGTAACAATCGCTAATAATGTGACGACTATTATGGGACAGAGGTAGAACTTCTTTTCTTGAAATTTTTCATATCAAAGGTGAGAAAAAAAAAAGAATATTTAAAAACTAATAATTCCACACTATGGAGGCCTAGGAACATCAATCTATTATTAGAAGATAAGAAAGAAGAAAAATGAGAGTATTAGTGATACGTGTTCATTCAAGAAATTTACTCCGCATCTACTTCGTTTTGTATCTAGACAGAATGAATTGCCTTCCGGTCCTGTTTTAAACAATTTTTTAAAAAGTCCCTTTCCTGTTCTTCCATCATTATTGACAGCATGACATTTGATTTACCACTGTTGTCCCATAAATGTTGTTAGATTTATATATACATTTGTATATGTAAATGTGAAAGTTTTAGGGGACTGGGGTTGTATTTTTAAAAATTTTTTTCAAATTCATCGTTTGCTTTCCATTTCTCATCTTTATTGACAGCATAAACATTTACATCATGTTTTAGTTCCTACACCTTTTCTCTAGCAAATTACTAAATACAACAAGAAGAGTAAAAATGTCTTCAGTTTAAATTGACATCCCTTCCCATATATTCTGTCCGTATGTCCACAATTTATCTTCAAAAGCATTCGATGAATTTCAATTAAATTTTGTGGGAGGTTGGATAATAGAGTACGGAAGAGGTGATAAAATTTTGTGATGGATTCAGGAATTTTTTTTTTGAGCAGGAGATATTTTTCCGTTTTTATCCGTTCATTTATGTATATGCTTATGCATGACTGACAACACAATATCTACAAAAGCTCTCCATGAATTTCGGTGACATTTTGTGGAAGGGTGTGAAATATAGCCACTCTCACGTACTTTTGGCAAAAACCGACATGTATTGATTAAAATGCCTGTGACTTGAGATTTATCAATCGTTATAATCTTAGTGTTAATCGATAGAAGGAACTGTAAAAAAAAATGGATTAGGTAAGATTTAAAATACCGGTATTCGGCAAGGGTGATAATCCACGGAGACCCTACAGCTATTACTTCTAACGGACCAAAACTTTAAACTGGCCATTTTTATTGGCTAGATGTGGCTATATTATTGAGATTTTCATGGAAAAAATGGCTAAAAGTTACTGTATCTTGAAGAAATTTCTTGGAAGAAAGGGAAGCAAGAAACAATGAACCTTCGGAATGAAAAACTATTTGATTAAATCAGGTGATAATTTGTTCTAATCAAATACAACGTCTCAGCCACTTTACTTCCCTTGCATGATATAGCAAAAACGTACATACTTACCAACACTAACCCCAAACCTACCGATTAAACCTAACCCTACCTACCATCCTTAATGGTGTTCCAAAAAACTATATACGTTTTGGATGTTATGCAAAAGGTAGTTCTAATAGTAAACACAACCCTGATGTTATTGTAATTACAAACCTCTTTGATCTGTGTCATCACAACTCTTACATAAAGAATCTTTGCTGTAACTACATGGTTAGTGGTACTGGGGGATCTCTTATTTCCAATTATTGAAACAACCAAGGACAGGTAGTTGTTACATTGAAGTGGGCTTCTAATGTCCCTTAATTCTTTCCTCATAATTGTTTGATCACTATTGATGACTAAAACCTGGTGTTGAAAGCAACTAACGTGCTTTCTCAACACAGAAAGGATGGTTGGATTTAAAGTTCAAATTTAATTCTGTATGCGTTGGTTTTCTATACCTGCTTGTTCAATATCATCATTCCATACAGGTATAAAAGTAATTGTGGTTTTTCATTATTTCAGAATTTGAAGCTTATTTTCAAATACACTATTATTTAACTATGGTCATGGAATATAACATTTCAAAGCATGAATTTTGCTCTATTTAAGCTGAACATGTTTTTTTCGCTATTCTGGTTTATTTGCAACTGTTAAATGAAATATGGGAAAAAAAGCAAATTGAGCAATTTTGTTGTATGAGTACTCAATGGGAAGTCAAGCAGCAGAAACTATTTGCAATATCAACCAAGTATTTGGCCAAGGGACTGTCAATAAATGTACAGTTCAACTTTGGTTTCAAAAATTTCTAAATGGAGACAGAAGCCCTGAAGATGAGGAGGGTCATATATGGCCTGTGATTGACGACATCTAATTGAGGGTCAATTATTGAAGTAGCTCCTCCCAAAACAACTCAAGAGGTTTCAGAGGCACAAAACATTGACCATTCAAAAGTTGTTTGATGTTTGCACCAAATTGGAAAAGCAAAAAAATTCGACCAATGGGTGCTGCACAAACTGAATGCAAGTGGAATCATTCACTACAACTTCTTGAATTCTAATGAAACCATCACAGCAAAGATGTATTGCCATAAAATCTACAATATGCACCATTACTGCTGTGTTTACATCCAATAATATACGTCAATAAAATAAAAAAAACAACTTCTTATTCACCATGACAATACCAAGTTACATGTTGTAATGATCCTGTAAAAATCGATCAAATTAGGCTACAAAACTCTATCTTACCAAACTTGCTCACCAGACCTCTCTTCAACAGACTATCTTCTTCTTCTTTTTTTTTTTATTTTCCCCAAGCATTTCAATCACTTCCTGCATGTGGAGGTCTTCAAGCAGCATTCCGAAGGTTCTTATTTCAATGATAACTGTTATTTCAAGTTGAGATATACTGATTCAAAATTGATGGTGAGAAACTATGATTATTTTGCACAAATCCAATATCAAATTCTTTCTCCACTGTGAAGTTGACATGATCTAGTAGGATCTGCATATCCTCCTGATACAGCTATAAGATTAACAAATCATCTACACTCCTAAGCCAGACCAAAGGCTTCTAAGGAGAAGAATATAGGGCTAGCTAAAATCCTATCTAGAAATATAGCCGTTTTTGCTTTGAACCTCTGAATGAAGAGACCAATAAGAGACTCTTTCCTCATGGATATTACCTTTTACTCCAGAAAAGGGCCATAGAAATAAATCATCCAAAATGTGTCTACTTCAGAAATAAAAGGTTCAATTGAAAAAAATTTGGTATTGGTTATCTGTAGCCTAACAATCTGATTAATAAGATGTTTCTTCCTTTGCTGCAGAAACAAGGCACAAATCTTGATTGAACCCTTAAAGTAAAAGCTTATTTATCTTTTTGTGAAAATTAATTTCCTGATTTTTATTCAATCAGACGAGTGAAAGTCCTATTTCCCTTGAATAACATTATTAACTGTTTATTAAATGAAAACTTTTTAGACCAAGTTTCCATATTTTTATTGAATGAGATTGAAATCTTGAAATAGAAATTTTTTTTATATTGTAAATTCAAGGTTTTATTATTGCAGATTCCGTGAAAGAAATTGACCAAATACTTTATATCTGCAGTTTCATATGTCAGGCAGAAAGTAAGGGTCCAATTTAGCATTATAGATATAAGTTAAAAGAACCTTCCCCTGAAAATAAACCCTAAAATATGAAGTTTTTTCAAAACTGACAAATTTTCATAAAGAACCAAGATCTTAGTTATTGAAGACACCTAAAGATACTTAAAGAGAATTTTTTTTTCTTGTGAAAACAGTGATGAAAACTAAACTAAATATCAACCCTATATGACGATATTTGATTCTATAAAACAGAAAATGAACAAAAAACAGTATATTTAAAAAAAGAATAAAAAGGCAAGCAACTGTGCATTCATATTATAGTAGGAAAAAAGTAATTTTGTATGCTATTGTGCTGTAGGAAAAAAGTCATTAAAAAAATGCTTTTGATCAATATTTGAATTATACCATTCCCATTGCTTGCTCTTTACCAAAATATATTTGATTATTTAGATTCAATGTTTTATTACAAAAGAAAATTTGACCTATTGTTAATTGATTCATTATTTTCTTTTTTCCTAATAGTTCGTCAATTATTTTCTCAGAAACACAAATCAGGCAAAATGTTTGAATGATTTTTCCATACTACTTAACTATGTAAATAATCATCAAGAAATTGTATAAAATTATTTTATTTATCTATTTTTCCTCTTATCAAAAATTTGACCTGATTATTCAATTTTTCATCATCTTTTTTCCTGATTTTTTTTTCTCAGTCACTCAAATCAGATGAATAAAGAAAGAAAAGATAAGTAAGTATGATTTTTTTTTTTGTTACAGTATTTTACTTTGTGAAAATTGTTCTTAAATTGTACCTAACACAGTACAGGTTTCCTATATATTATTGATCAGATAAAATTTAAGTTTTATCCAAAAAGACTTCATTCATTTTTGAAAATGTTGTCATTCCAGTGAATTATTCATTTCACATTTACTTAAACATTCAAATTATCTATCTAATGTTAATAATGAATTCATATTCTTTACCCTAACCCTAACCCTCATTATTCTAATATGCCTATTTCAATAATCTCCTAGATTTTAGGAATTGTACAAAAGGAATTAGGTCAACTTTTTGTAAGTCAAAAATAATTTTCATGCTCAACGAAATCACATCCTAATACCAACAGTGTTTTTTATTTTTATGATAAATACAAATATCATAGCTCTAAAGTACACTAAAATTGGGCTTTTGGGAGAGATTTATCCATTTTGAAAAAAATGAAATTGTATGAAGTTTATTCACTATGATGATGTAACTGATTTTACTTCAAATAGAACTCTTATGATACAGATGTAGGAAGAAAGTCATAGAACTCCTGATTAATTTTTGAAAGTGTTGCTTAAAAGTAGGGGGAAAAAACATTAAATCTGTTTGAATGGGCAGCGTGTATCAAGTATTTTATTACTACCCATACAAACATAGACACAAAGATATTTTCGACAGGCACTTTTATATTTAATTTTAATATATAAGTAATGCTGAGATATTATATAAATTATCAATGCTTATGTCATGTATTGCTGATAAATGTCAAACATAAATGGCCATGCATGATGTGCCCAACAAGCCAACTTTAAAATGTTGAGAAAATCAGATTAAAAGATTAACAAACTTTCACTCATGAAATTTTCATGATTTTCAGAGCTATAATGTTCATTTTTCTTTATTATGAAGCTTGAACACGGTGCATTATGATTTTGATGTATCTTACAATGAATCTTATGTGAATATCTTACGTTACTTGAATATAATCACTGATTTTGTTTATGTTGACACTGGTGAAAATTAAGTCATTTTTTGGACTAAGTTTCAACCACAATATTTTTGTTATTTCTATTGTTAGTGTTAGCATGATCAAAATTGTTGCCTTTCAGGACAAATATCTGCTGTGTATCAATGAGTCACATAACTTTCCAACCAAAATCAATATTGTACATCAAGAGGAGTAACTCAATGTAGGCCATTAACCAATCTCCCAGCACTACAATTGACAGGCATTGACATTTCTGGTCTTCTTTCTTTTTAAACTGATCGCAGCAGGAATCTGCTTAGTAAGTGTCCCTCTCTTGGTAAGACAATCGACCAATTGATTTGGAAAATCAATCCATGAGACCTTCTTCAGTTCTCCCCTCTTGATCATACCCTGCAACACAGCCAGATTGATTCTCAATCTTTTATCTCCCACATTTTTGCAAGAATCAAGCTTATCCACTAGGCCTTTATTGTCAACATGACAGTATATTTTGAAGTCGTCACATCCAGAAAGTTGGGATAAGATGGCCTGTATATACACCACAGCTTCAGCACATTCAAGCAATGTTAAGATCTCAGCAGATGTAGTTGACTTCACATCACAACTCACCTTATTTTCCTGGTTTGCTAAAATATTGTACATCTTACGCAACTAAAATCCTTCAGAAAGATTATGTCCCCTTGATGACCTACTACCAGGCAAATATTGGCAAATGAGGCATCTGAGAAGCATCTATATGATAATCTGCTTTATTTTTCTGTCAGTTATTACTCAAAGAATTAATGCATTTACCCTCAACAGATCAATTGCATGACATGCTCAACTTACAGACATCAAATGCAATATTGAAACTGGTGTGTGTCAAAATCCAGTTGAACTGTCTTATCAGGGTTTGGTATTCAGTCTTCCCTGTTTCAGATACTCTACTTTTTCGTAGGAATCATAACTGCTGATTATGATTTGTCTCAATTGAGATACATTTTGGAACTGACCTGCAGTGATGCTGCCATCAAAGCCAGAAACAATGTCTGGGCTAATATATTAAAAGGCCTTTGAAGCAAACTTACCAACAAGAAACATTTTGCTCAGCTTATTGACTAATTTTTCTCCTATTTCTCTTGTGCCTGCTTAAAGTCATCAACATAAATGCATACCATACCATCAACTGTGTTACTATTATACTATGAGAAAAGTGCTGCATTGATGACATGGTTACACCCAATTTCAACAGCTCCTCCTCACATGTAAGTACCACTGTCAGCTGGCATCACAAAAAACCTGAAAAATCTCATTTTATGCATTGTAACTTTGTGTATTCTGAGTCCTTTCACCTCAAAAAGGAAGTAATACAAGGTAATACCAGCTCACCCAAAGTCTTCACAGCCAGCCTCAAGATGTGCAAAAAACCTTCAGGATCTCCAAGTAATGCTAGATAAACTGAATGAAGAGAGCAAAAAAAGTTGGACCAGTAAAACAAAGGTCATGTACAACAAAGATGTTGAGTACAAAGATACAAAAATCAAAATTAAAAAGCAGACCTTGAAAGTAACCAATTACATCTACCTAGGACAACAAATCTCTTTGAAATCCTCAAAAGAAGAAGAAATCAAGTGAAGTTTCACTCTAGAATGGTAAGTTGGCAGATCAAGAGAATCCCATTAGTTTTAAAAAGAAGGGTCTTCAACCAATGCGTCCTCCCAATAGTCACCTATAAAGTTGAAGCATCAAACCTATCTAAAAGATTAACCCTCAAACTGAGAAGTATGCAATGTGTACTTGAGAGAATCTTGTTCAACATAGCATGTAGAAATCACAAATCAGCACAGTATGTTAGAGAATAAACAGGAACCAGTGATATCATAGAATCCATTAGAAAACACAAATGTCAATGGGCTGGTCATGTTGTAAGAATGCCAGTTAATTGCTGGACATTACGATCATAACATGGATCCCCAAAGATCATATGTGTAACTGTGGCTGGCAAAATATCAGATGGGGTGACAAACTAGATAAGTTCAGAAAGTATTGGCGTTGCAATGCCCATGATAGAGAAGTCTGACAACTCCAGGGGAAGTCTAATAATGGATGCTAAAAAGCTGATGATGATGAATAATATGCATCAGAATCATGCAGTGTTAAAATCTTAGAAATTTAAAAAAAACTGAGCATTGTAGCTCATAGATAACAAAATATTGAGAACAACAGTTCAACAAACTTCGAATCCCATTTTCTAAACTTCTTAAAAATGACTCGTTGAGCACTTATCAGACTTTCTCACTCGATTTTCTTTTTTATTACTTCCTTTCGTCTAATGGTATTGGATGAAATTTGATTTTTTACAAACAAGTTATTACATAAATAGTACCTTTTTAGCACTTTTCATATGATTTTTTTCCTTGTTAGATGTCAACATTGTGACTTTTTTCTATGATTTTGTTTGCATAATTCATGATACAGGCACTTTTTTTACAGTCTACCCAATCAATGCATATAACTACAATCATCAAATGAATACTTTCCCTGGCACTAAAAATATAAGAATTTATAATGTCATATATTTTTTACATTTTCTTTTTTCTCTTTTAATCATAGAAGAGAAAATGTCATAGAAAATGATCAAAAAAAGTTTTTGATGAATGGAGCATCTGGTTAGTGTCATGACTAATGAAAGGACCTGGGTTTGTAACAATAATCTCAATACATTAATGGAAAAACCTATGAACCCTATGTTCCAAACAAATGCTTCCTTTACTCTCTGTGAATCAGTAAGAACATTTGCTGTATTCAGTTATGATTTTCAAGTATTTTTACAGTGCTGAAACAAAAGACAATTTGAATCATGATGGCCATTAATTGGTTATACACTTGTACATTGTTTGGTATATTAACTAGTATGCTTTTTTTTGTCTTTTTTTCAATAATTTTAAGATGTCTCCCCTTTTGAAATCAATAAGATTTGATATATTTTATTTCTGACAGAAAAAATGAATGAATTGTGGGTGAGTACTGGCAGATTTCCAAGTCTTCATTCTTTTACTTGTTAAATCCTTTTTAAAACATTCTTTTTTTTGTAAATCACTGAATTTGCTGATGGCTTGATCAAAAATACTCTGAAATATATTTTCATATTTTCATTTTTATATGAATATTTTCATGACTGGATATTATTTTTAAATGTTTTACCTATGCATGTACTATGCAAAAAATTAGGAAAACCATGTGATTTTCAGAAGAACTAACAATGAACAATTACTTTTCTGATGGATCTGTTGAACCAATGTAAAGATAAAGTCCTCTTTTCTGCATTTCATTAGCTATTTCTTCAAAAGGATTTGATAGACTGTTTTATTTTATTCCCTGTTAAACAATTTTACTTATCTTTTCAGAGAATTCAAATACATAAACATGCAAACCTACACTGGAGCAAAACCTTATTCCTGTGAGGTTGGTGCATCATCATTTTCACAGGATACACTCTTGAAAGTACATATTCAAAAACATACGGCAGAGGAGCCATTTATTTGTGAAATGTGCAGATCAGCATTTACTCGTAGTTCAGATTTAAAATTACATATGCAATCACATACTGGAAAGAAGACATTTACTTGTGAAGTGTGTGGATCTGAATTATCAACAAAATCAAGTTTAAAATTACATATGCGATCGCATACTGGAGAGAAACCATATTCTTGTGAAGTATGTGAGTCTGCATTTGCAAGTATATCAGATTTAAAGAAACATATGCGGATACATACTGGAGAGAAACCTTTTTCTTGTCAAATATGTGAATCAACATTTTCATGTAGTTCACATTTGAAAGTACATGTGCAAACACATACTGGAGAAAAACCATTCAGTTGTGAAGTGTGTGGGTCTGCATTTTCGGGGAAATATGTTCTAAAAATGCACATGCAAACACACACCGGAGAGAAACCATTCATTTGTGAAGTGTGTGGAACTACATCTGCGAGGAAATCAAATTTAAAAAAACATATGCGTACACACACTGGAGAAAAACCATATTCTTGTGAAATGTGCACATCAGAATTTGCCCAAAGGTCGGATTTAAAATTGCACATACGATCACATACTGGGGAGAAACCATATTCTTGTGAAGTATGTGGGTTTGCATTTGCAAGAATATCAGATTTGAAAAGACATATGCTTACACACACTGGAGAGAAAGCATATACTTGTGAAATATGCACATCAGCATTTACTCGTAATTCACATTTAAAGAGACATATGCGAACACATACTGGAGAGCAACCATATTCTTGTAAAATATGTGGATCAGTATTTTCCTATAGTTTACAGTTAAGAAAACACATGCAAACACACTGAATAGAAATGCTTTACTTATAAAGTGTGTGGATCAGTATTCTGAAAGAAATGAAAATTCAAAATTCAAATGGAAACACAGTGGAGTGAAATGTGCAGATCAACATTTTCTCATGATTCAAATTCAAAATCACTCTTGTGATCACATACTTGTGAAGAAGGTGATCCACATTATTTGATTGGAACCAATGATGTATCCATCTATAAAAAGCATAAAAGTCATGAAATATTGATGTTATTGTAATAATTTTTATGGCGACAGGGAGAGGATAAGAGAAAATTTTGAAGATAGAAATTATTTAAGTTTACCATATAAACCTTGATATAATTGTGTTTAAAAACTTGTCCCACACAAAAAAATTGGTGAAACATTGTATTGTGATGGAAGATAGCCCAAAACAAATTTTGGAAATTCAATTTTATAATTCAAAATTTTTTAGAAGTATTAACCAATGAACTGATTTCATTAAAAAAAACAGTCCGCAAATTTTTCAATTTTCTGGAATTTCATAGCCCAAATGAAAAAATGTTCACAATTTTTAAAAATCGATCCCTGAAGAAATTCAATGGGTCAGGAGCAGGGTTGGCTAGATCTGACTGATGTTTTTCTATTTTAACTGATAAAAATTATGGACAGTATCAAAAATTCACATCCTAATTTTTTGTTATTCATTTTTCCTTTCTATTTCCCCAACCCACTAAATAAATGATTAAATGAACATCATTCAATACACAGATACATTAGTTATTTGTTTGTCTTGTTGTGTACAAGTTTTGGTAATTATGCACCAAAGTGTGTAAGTTTAGGGGTTGGCCAAAAGTTATTTGTGGAAAATCTATTTTGTTGAGGGTCTACGCCTTGATTACCCTGCAGAATTTGAGGGACTATTATACTTTATTTCATGTTTTTGACTGAAGGAACAAAATTTGTTTCTCATCTTGACAAAAATTTTGAAGACCAACTTTTCAAATTTTGTTTTCTTTCTTGAATAAAACTATGAAAATATTATCACTGTCTCATGCCTTTGGTTGATTTTTGTTTTGAGTTTACACTCACACACACATTTTTCAATTAATAATCTGTTTCTGCAAATTTTACCATGAAATTTCAATCCATGGACAATATTACAACACCTCAAACTTTTGACATGGAATATTTCATTAAAAGTTTATTTTAGCAAAGAAAATAAATGGTTACTTCAAACTAATTTCTCTATTCTTGTTTTTTAGCCACTAATCTGAAGGGAGCAAAACTTAGGTTTGAAAAACATGATCCAGAAATGGTATAGGAAAGTTCACTCAGTTCACTGGAAGGTCATTGGTCCAGCATACAGGTAAGGAGGAGACCGTTCCAAGAATTTGCAAGCACAAACAATGAATGTGACATGTATCTTAGGGGAAGTGCATGCTTTCTTAGAGCAAAATTCAATTTTCAAATATATCTCATGATTTTACGTAAACTTATCAAATACTTTTAAATAGAATAAAGCCTTTTCACTGAAAAAGCTGTATTCCTGATTTCTTGGGGAAAATCAAATAATTTCTTCTTGTATGTTTCATTATTTAAGAGGGGGAAAAAAGACTAGCTATGTGTTTTATTTTCTATTTTTCAATACAAATTTTCATGTCATTTAATTGAAATCTGTCTATGTATAGGAAGGAGATGAAGATTTTTTTTTGTGTGTTTTATTTTTTTATCTGATTATGCAATCGTATTAGAATCCACCTTAAGTTTCTAACAAAATTCACACAAGATTACAAAGAAAAGTTAAAGACATTTAGTTATAAGAAGAGAGACTGATAGATAAATGCAGAATTTTACATTTACATTTGAAAACAAATAAAAATTTACAGGATTCACCACCAAATTATTTCTCAAGATTTTTTAACCATTTTATTTCTATTTCAAATATCTTGAACCATTTTATCTTAGTTCTACTTATCCATGATATATATGTATATAATACATTATGATAATGCTGTACATAAAATAACAAACTACATGTAGTATGATATGTTATATATTAAAACCATTGCTGTAAGGGAGGTTGTATTTGATCAGCACTGCTGAGGTGCCATGTTAATTTAACTGTTAGAATCCTCAAAACTGTTACATGGTAAACTGATTACCCTAAAAAGAAAAATATAAACATAGTACCATAATATCAAGGTCTGGATAAAACCTAGAAAACACTGGAGAAAATTACATAAATTTCATTAACTGATTCTGTGTTATAGATTTTTTCAATTCATCTAGTGTTTAAATCTGTAAAGATTTCTAGACTTATATATATATATATATATATATATATATATATATATATATATATATATATAAGGTAAGCTATTAACATGATATCAAATAAATTTACATTTAATCATTAATTTCATGCTCTAACTTTTTGTAGGATAAATACAATAGTGTCTGTCATACACCAGCTTTGTAATATTTGTGCTATATTCTTTTTATTTTTAATGCAAGTTCAGATTTTGGGGTAATTCATATAGCTCATACAAATCGATTATGCCATTATCTTAGTCTGATTTTTTTTTTAACTTATATTACTTTCAGTTGCTTTTCATCACAACTCTCAAACATTCTATAACCATTAGGAAGTTAGTTAAGACATACTTTTTCACCTTGAGAAGTCTGAGACCAAGTCTTGTTGGAAATTCATTCATCAATTCCAATCTACGTTACTTATTGATGGTGATCTTTAAGCTGATTTAGGCTGCAGAATCTGGGACTTCATCACCAGCCATCTGTTATACCTTATATCTTCAAGGATCTATATATTAGACCATAGCACATCGCTACAACTACTGCTGTTCTCATGGACCTAACCAGATAAAATACTTGATATTTTTACTTAATCTATCTTCATGGATATACATATTGGAGCGTAGGGCATACAGACAACTACCATAAGGTCTGAGACCATCATGTGTCCGTGACACGCATAGATATAAGCATAAATGCTACCCGTACAAACTGATGAAAGAAGCATACCATGACTACTGCTTTGCTGAATCTGGCCGATCAGATGTTTACACTAAAAACTGGAGAGAACAATGGAGGCTAAAGACTCCACAGTTCTAGTTCTGGAGTCTGGTGCGGGACATGGAGCTTACTATTTTCCCCCTAATCCACTTATTAAGAGAACTTCAGTCTGTATTATGAAGTGCTCTCAAAACTGGCCCCTTATTTCTTTGCAAACATCAATGTCGGTTATGCACAGTAAATATCAGTCGACATCAGACTTGATGTTGCTTGAGCAACAACATTCAGAGGTAGTTCCACAAACTTTGTTGTTCACAAGTCTAGAAGAGAATTCTCTTTCATGGTGATTGACCTATTCCATGAACAAAATAATGCAGTCATCAAAGGTGATTGAGGAGCTTTTGGATATACAGAAGATCCAGTAGCACATTGTCAATGGTTGGTTGCAGGACCCAAAGTTAGCTCTCTAGTAGCAGGATACAAGGTTGTGTCAGACGTGAAAGATGTAATGGCAGCAGACATCATGAGTAGACATTGAGTGCCCGGAGATCTTTCTTTGAGGAGTGAGAAGCATTCTCTGTGGTGTTGCAGGGGATGGACAAACCATTCCAAGAAAAGTCAGCCAACCTACTGGTACTGGAAACCTAGAATATTGCAGACTCAGCTCTTGCTAAGACGGCGAATGCACATCGACAGTGGGGTAAAGAGCAGTTCCATTTATGAAGGCCTACAGAATGGAGATGAGTGTTCATCCTATCACAGAATCAATAAGAACGCAGTCTCTTTCTTTTAACAAGTCTCAAAGCAAGCTGGGGGCAGTTCAAAGGAGAAGGTACTGAAAAATGATTATCATCTTTCACAACTCTCCATCTCATGTCAGAACAGGTATTGTGATTTGCAAGAATCCTTCAAACATGAGAACTAGTCATCTCCTACCGCTCTCAATGATAGTGGCAAGCTTTATACATGTCAGTTGAATAGAATTCTCTATGCACAAGTAAACATTCCAAATAAAACCAAAGGGTGATGCAGTCATCATAGAAGATTCAGCACTGCTTAATGCTCTACCTCCACACACCTCAACGATGATGGAATCCTACACTTAAAAAGGTGGACATTGTATTTGATGTTTACAAGGAGTCGAGCCATCTTTAGGGGACCTTTCTCTTGAGAACATGTGGATTGCCTTTAGCCAAGGAGCTATGTAAACAATGGATTTCAGACTATGTGGTAGTTTCAGCAACAGAGCCTGACAGAACCAGTAGAATACCTTACTTTCATCTATTCACTGGATGTGATGCTGTGTCTGCCTTCCATGATAAAGGGAATAAGACTGCATATCAGACTTGGAACATCTGTGATGAGGTTACTGTAACCTTCATATATCACAGTCAGCATCCAACATCAGTTAGTGATCTTGACTTTCAATGGCTGGAAAGATTTGTTGTTTTCATTTATGACAGATCAAACGCAGCCAGTGGTGTGGAAGAAGCAAGAATGGTTCTGTTTGCCTGCAAGCAGAAGCAGTAATACTCATTTCCACCTATACAGGTAGCCCTCAGTGAGAATGCTAAGCATACCGCTTATCAGGCTGGGGTTATCTAGTGTCAGGCTATTATTTCCAGGCCAGTCACCAGCAGTCATGCTAACTGAGGGTGGATGCAGGAAAATGAGACTTGGTAGATATGTTGGTCAACATTACTCCAATTGTTGGCAGCTGTCAGGAACTGATCACATGTTCCTGTAAGAAAAGTTGCAACTAGAGATGTAAATGCTCTAAGTCAGCACACCGTAGCTACATATGTGAGCAGTAGAGGTTTAAAGAACATTAACACATGTGCAATACATTTATATTGGTCTCCTTTTTGTTACTTTTCTAATAAAATTATATTTGCTATCTTTTGTCAATTTTCCATTTCTAATTTCATATCATATCAGTACAATCATTATACCAGTATTAAACTAGTAAAAAAATGCTCCAGTAGGTTTTGAAATATGTGTATGAACACTTGAATCATTCATTCATACAACACATTTCTATTAAAAAAAAAAATCAACTTTTGGAGGCCAATCAGGTAGCCATTTAAAAAAATTGGTTGCCATCTTGGATTAAAGGATATTCATAGCAAAAAAGGAAATTCATCTGTCATGGCTATTATCAACTACCTTCTTTCACCAACACTCATAGTGACGTGGTTAATTAAAAGCACATAGGGACAAATTTCTTCATTCTCAGCAGCTACAACCATCCAATCACTATAAAAAAAAACTACCAATACTAATCTCCCTCACACAATATAGGAACAATCATACCTATAACATCAATCGCATGGATCACACAATCAGATTCATTATTAAGAGAGATGTTTCAAATATCTCCTACAGTAGTGTTTCAGCTCTGAAACAAGCTCTTGTTAAATCCTGGTCCAATTTGGATTGAGAAATGGAGCAAACTTTGTGCATGGCTGGTAGATCTCTTCCAAAGGACATGATCAAAACAAAAAGTGGTCATTTTGAAGAAAAAAAAATCTTTAAATTACCAGTATATCATTACTACAACTATTGATGTTCCAATAGATCCAGCATACCAAAATATCTAATATTTTACTTAGTCTACCCTTAAAGGTGTACATATCAGATCATAGGGCACACAGTAATCCACCAGTATATCACCACTACAACTATATCTGTTGTGCCATGCTTTGATTGGGCGATTGGATTTAAGCTGATATTTCAGAGGAATCCTCTATCACCAAAGAAACATAAAAAGAATTGTAATAAATCAGATATTACTTTTAATGAAAAGTGAATTTTTTCTGGTTGGGTGATCATATAGACATATATTATTGAAACTTATAAATATCATTGCGAAATCCACAATTATAAAAACAAAGACCGAACAAATTGGTTGTTATATATGGAATGCCATTTTTTGAGAAGGAATATGGAGGTTAATATAATAATAAAAAAATGACAAATAATAAAAAGAATATGACTTATCTGGAGCAATAACCTTTCCCAAATGATTTTCTAATGGTAATATGCCATGTTTATAAATCTCTTTAGGTTCAGCGGTCGCAAATTCAGTGGAAGCATGAATTATGACTAGCCTGTTGAAACTTTTATAATAGACATGAAATTCAAAATGTTTGAAAAGATCATGATTAGTCAGAGAAATGTTGCAGGACTTCATATCTGAATTTTCTTTGTTTAATCACAGTCAACTAAGAGGTGTGTGGGTCTTATTCTGTCATCGAAAATTTTATTCAGTCCATGTGGAATCCATTTTCGAACATTTTAACCTTTCTCATTGCCTTGAGATGATATATCATCAGATGGAGTCTTAGAGACTTTAGAAAGTACTTGAGCTATTGCCCTTGGCTTATTGGCATCTAATGCTGACGATTCTTCATCCTTAAGAACTGGTTTGAGACTCCTTGAGATGTATTATCGGTATCCATTTTTCCTAATCAGCACTGTACTGTTTGCACTGTAGTAGTATTCACTCCAAATGCTTTGTTGAAATTATCAGCAGCTAGAGCAGCATAATGTCTAAATTTGAAATCATACTTGAAAATTGGTCTAATTTCCTAGGTAGAGACAATAGCTGTTAAGGACTCAGAAACCTTCAATATTAACAAATTATTTTACTGTTTATACTGAACCAGCAAAAATGCATTCACAATAGTAAGTCTTTCCTTTTCAGCATTGTTCCCGATTATTTATTTCGTGTATAATAATCTAATATTATAAATCAGATACCAGACTTAACAGGGAATACATTTTGTTCCGGTTAGGTCAGTTTAGAACTTAGTCAGGGCAGATTCTTGTAGGAGGCCAAGACTTTCAATACAAGCATATGATGATGAATGTTGATAAAACTACCTTGGACAAAAGTTCCTTACTTAGATTGCTAAGTAGGACAACAACAAAAAAAACAGTACAAATTGAAACATGACAACAATTGATCAGAGCATTATTATTTTTACTTTTATCATTCTTAAAGAGATTTTTTTTACATTCCTGAAATAATAAAATATATAATTCAACATTATGCATGGATGAAGCACATGTAGATTTAAGAGGCTTTAAGAAGGTTGCTAGTAGCAACTAAAACAAAGGAGTCCACTCGTCGAGTTCGCCACCACATGCATGACATCACAAGGGCTTGAGGAAGAAGGTTGAAGTTGAAAGTCAGCCATGACAGTCCCAAATGTAAACATCCAATAGTTATGTGGCTTTTGTTGGAAGCACGAGTTCTAAGCATCTTAATGGATACATAGATTAAGCAGAGAGTTCATAATTGAAACGAGTTTTTTTTAATGATAAACAAATAGAGCATACAATTAATATATGACAAATAGAATATTTAGAAGCAGTACAATCAAAGCTGAAAAGAAAGATGTCAATATTTACACGATCGTGTTTGAACGAGCCTATTTACATTAGATTACTACATAGCTACCTTACAAGGAAGGATATGTTGAGAGGAGATCTGGTTATCCGGGTATTCTTCTAAATTAGATCTATGATTATTTAGAGAGACACGTGACTTCACGGGTCGGATGTTGTTTGGATTATCTGTCGGATAGAGGCTGATAAGGGTTGCTTTACTGATGAGTGGTAGATTTGACCTAGCTGAATAATCAAAATGAGCTTTGATCAGTTTTAGGGGGAAGGAGCTAAAAGAGTCGAAATGAAATAGGTGATAGGCAATGTTAATGTTGAGTCGTTATAAAACTTTTACGGATTCTCTCATCAAGAAAGATGGTTGACAAAAGACAATGGTCATGGTAAAAGAATGGGAACCATGCTGGTTTCTATGTTGGGGAGCTACAGAGGAGGTGACTGGCTAGCCAGCCAGTTGGGGCATATAGAGAAAGGATTAATGGATGTATGGACTTCTATAGGCGGTAGCTAAAGGAAGTGACGTCACTAAATATGTAATCAGATTTAAGGATTTGTATTCAAAGCTATAAATTTATTCAAATTGATTCTAACAAAAAATAAATGAGTAACTACAAACAATTATCTTTTTTAAATACCTGAAGAAATTTATAAATAAAATCCAAGTAATAATAGATTAACCTAAAACACACACAATATTATTATATCCATTGTCTAATTAGACAGAAAAAAAAATTGGAAACCCCCCTTGTTGAAAATCTTGGTTTTGCCTCTAAGTAGCAAACGTTGTTCAAACAATTGTTACCCAAAATATATTTTTTACAAGTATTATACAAAATTATACAGTTAATCAATTATATTTGTCTTACTTTCCGGTGAACATACTACTTCAACTTTTTTACTGGTGATATTCATTCCGGCCTTGCTGGTCAACACCATTTTCAAAACGAATTAGGAACATTACATAGATGTCATTAAAACAATTAAAATAGAAACATGAAAATTATGTACTATAATCGAAAATTTGTCCATGTGTATCTCACAATATGAGGCAAAGCAATTATAGGATGTAGTTTTTTTCTGTTGGAATCCGAACAGCGATGGATCACCAGTTTTCGTGCGTAGTGTCTATTGTTGAATCCGAACAGTGATGGATTGTTGAGAGACGAGGGAATTAGATCTTCGTGGTTTGACTGTAGCGCGCCGGCCCAGTAGATGAGGAAGGGAAGGATGCTGTACGAAGAGAATGGAATGCGCGCCAAGTATGAAGTTTGACATGCATTGAAATAACAAAGTAGAATGAACACATACAAGTATTATTTCCAGACAAGAGACGTACGTTTGATTCAAGAATAAAGATGAGGTACATGTAAAGATAACATTAGCTCAATCGATCGTGAGAAGTAATGTTAGGAGAAGAGATAGTAAAAGGTGGGAGCTTTCTTGTTTTGATAGTGCCGGCATCGGAGTTGTCTGAATGCGTGGATTCAGTATGGTTGGGTAGCTCCCAGATACATGGAAACCGGGTTCAGTGTGCGAGCCTTACTGCCAAGTAAGTGAGTTAACTTGGAGACTCTGTTAGACTCTCGACGAACAGACAATGAAAGATATAGAACATGGAGTTTTATCCAAGCGTGTTTCCCGAAGTGAGGATCGTGGTTAAGATCGGATTGGCCAGTGGGTTGCCAAAATGATAACGATCTTAGCGAGATGGGAAGAGAGTGGAAGAGTAGCCGGCCGTGAGGGTCGGGGCCAGAAGCGTAACCAACGATTCATTTCTCTGACAAAAATAAAATTAGTTTTGTTCAAGAAAAGGTCAATTAATGATGAAAGGTACGGGTTGTTTTGCTTTGTCAGTCAATGTCACTAGACCCCAAAAACTAAATGCGAAAAGTTCCCTCCCCATCTCATTCTCCTGGTACATGTATTACTACTCAGCCCGATTTAGTTAAAGTCAAGACGCCCAACCTGGTAAGTTCAAAACAATTAGACAAAATTCTGCTATATTGGATTATTGGTTCAGGCCAAAACGTTTTGTATATTTTTAGATGAATACCTAAACATTTTACCAATATCTAAAAAATACCAGTCTCATTAAAACTATCTGTCTGGATGTGAAATATCTAAACACATTTTTCTTTAGATAAAAAATATCCACACCTGGATGCAAAATATCCAAAGTGGTGACAATATCTAATATTGATGGTACTTTTGTTGAATAACACAACTTCGAGGATATTTTAACAGAATGGACAAAATCATGTTAAACACCGTTGAGCGATTCACCTCTTATACTGTTTTACTGAGAGACGGCATATTTTATGAAACAAGACTTGTTTTTATTTCGAATCATAGCTTATTTCTGTCATCATTTTCAATTCAGTATTATTGTTTTAAATTGAGCAAATAATACAGAAATTGATTAGGTTGACTGAAGTGACTGGGAAATTCGAAAAGAAAATAGTAATTAATTATCAAGCCTAGTATTATTACTAACTTCCTCCACTTTTGTTTTGTTTTATTTCACATATGAAAAACGTAAGTTGAAGAACCACTTTCTCCTCTCTTGCTTAAGATTCTGGAATGTAAAAAAAAAATCAAGTGCGACAAAACAACTTAATTTATTCAAAGTAACAATTGAGCAATATTTACTTTCTGTTTTTCTTTCTTATCTCGTTTCTGTTTATTTGTGCGCCGTTGTTGACGTAGAATGTGCGCGGGTATGAAATCAGAACCAACTTCCCCATATTGTACAAGATTCTGGTTATCAAATCAGTGTATTTTCCTTTTTAGTTCGGTCTGCTTTGAAAAAAAAAAATTGACTGAATCTGACCTTCCTTTCTTAATTCCGAAAATCTTTCATTTTTATTAAAAGATGAGTAGAAAGTAGCTTTTATGTGTAGAAAGTCGCTTTTAAAGTGAAGTGCATTGGCTCCAGAGTGAGGGTCCGATTTATAATATGTATAATGTAAAAAACTGGACTAATACTTTGTGTCCTTTTCGACAACCGATTTTCAATTTACTACGTACTACCAAACTGAACACTTATTTTGTGCCCATTGCTGTAAGTCACAATGTGCGAACAATATTGATCTGGAAACTTATTTTTTGTCCGTTAGTGCGTTCGTAGAAGGAATTTTGGTATTTGTAAAGTGGGGCGTCTTGTATTAAGGGAAATAACTGTTGTATTGGACATAATCTTTGTTGTCAACACTCGTGGAGTTTTTATGGGTTCTGCTAGTTATGGGGTGACACTGAGAGGGAACTTTGAAAAGTAAAATTTTTGTTTCCTTTTTCATGAGTCAATTTGATAGGGAACTTTTATTTTTCATTGTAAAGGATCAAAGTCAAGTTGGAATTTTCTTTTCATTTTTAGGGGTCAAAATCGACAGGGAGATTTCTTCCACTTTTAAGGATCAAAATTGAGAGGAATCTTTTTGCTCTCTTGTTGAGATTGAAATCAAGAGGAAATTTTTTAGCATCCAGGGGTGAAAATTGTGGGGCGGGGATTTTTTTTCTCTGAAGGTTCAAATTTGTAGGAATTTTCTTTCACTTATAGGATTAAAAATTGGAGTAGTGGGACTTTTTTCCACTTTTTCAGGTCAAAACAAGGGGGATTTCCCCTTACCCCTTGAGAGGTCAAAATTGTGGGGAAATTTCACATTTAGATGTCAAAATTTTAGGTAGAACACATTTCATTTTTCAGGGGTCAAAAGCAAGGTGGAATTGTTTTTTTTGCTTTCAGAGTTCAAAATTTGGGAATTGTTTTCATTCATGTAGGAAGACTTTTCTTTCGTTTATATGGATCAAAATGAATTTTCACTTTACGGGGTCAAAATTGAGAGGAGAATTCTTTGTTAGGACTTTTCGTCTTAAGAGGGTGAAATTAAAGGGGAACAATAATCTTAATATCTTTACACTCCAATCTAATGATATTTTACATAAGAAAATTTTCCAAATTTTTTTTTGCCGAAAACATTTCGATTATATAAATTGAAATATTACTTATTTTCTTTGGAAAGAAAGAAGTGCACTAATATTAAATTCTATACTAATTGAGTTGAATATTAAATTATCTTTTTTGTTAAGTTAAATATTTTTTAAAGTGTGGCCTGTAACTTTAAACAGGTTTTGCAACTGTAAGCCGAAGTGATGTCCATTCGAGGAGAATGAGAAGAACATAATCACAAACTTTCACAAATATGAATGTATATCATATGATTTAAAATTCCCTTTCTCCCCCTCTTTCTATCTTGATGAAACAAGTGATATTTCAAATGAAATGAATAGTTCTTTAATTAATCTTCAGTAAAATTTAAATAAAAAATTCCACAGCTATAAAGACATTGTGCCTTTTTTTGCGACAGGGGATGGGCCGTCTGCATCAGTCATTTTAAAACAAAGTTCTTTCTTTCTCATCCTTGCTATATTCTCTTTCTTTCGATCTACACGTGCTTTCTTTTTTTCTTTCTTTCTTCCCATAGAACTGAATGCTAGGCATTTCACCATGACAAATAATACATAGATGTATTTATCTGTGTATTTTATGTATCATATATGTACATATATTTGTTTCATTGAGATGTAAAAGTTATATTAAGGGTTCCTTGAGTCTAAAATGGTTTAGAAAGCCTGGATGATACTCTTCTACATTATTAAATATATCATTTATTAATTTTTCAATTATATTAAAAGTTTTTTTTTCTGCAAAAATAAATGGTTTCTCTTGTCTTTTTAAATCAATAATGATATTTGATATATTTCATTTCTTGCAGGGGTCAATCTCCTTTGCAAAAACAAGTAAATTGTGGTTGAGTACTGACAGATTTCCCACTGTTCTAGTTGAATAAATTGAAGGGCAGACCAGGACTAGTTGGACTCGGAGTGAGTTGGACTACAGGCTTTTATTTGAAATCTATGGGTTTTTCAGCCCTTTCTTTCTCATGGTTAAGTCACATGATTCCCTGCTCTCTTGCACTGGAAATCTGGTGCATAATGAATTGAGTGCTAAAAAAATTATTTTTATCATCAAAAGTAAGATTTAAGATTTTAGAGCTTGTGAATAGTATCAAGTTTATGAAAATGGTTCCATTGTTTTATTTATGTAAACAATATATTTAGATTAATTCTATCATTCAACTTAGTTTGAGGTGGGTAATAAGGACTTCTGTTCCCTTGTTTTATTTTTCAAGTCATATAGTGCCAAGTTGATGCCAAAGTTTGGTTTTATTTTCTGTTTGTGCTTGTTTAATCATGTATCCTGGTCACAAGAAAATGATGCAAGTCTGTTACTCTTGAGTTATAGTCTTAAGGAATGTAGTGAAATACTTTTATTTTGATTTCTTTTGGGATTCTTTACTGTGTCAAGTGGAGGAGTGCAATATGATTAACTCTGTATGAAGATCTTGACACTGTTAACATCACAACTGAATGTTTCTTATATTGTTGAATTGGTGGGGCGGGGGACATAAAAAGATGCAAAAACTATATTGCTCATTATTCTTGTAAATAGTTTCTGATTCATTGTAAATTAGGGGGCAACTTACCCCAACTTGAGACAAATTGGTCTCTGTGACATTGAGCCAAACTGTGAGTTAGAACAGTTTCACTCTATATTGATGTCACAAATTCAGGCAAAATATTGATGCTCAGTTTAAACTATGAATGTTTCCTCTAACTCTATTAAAATAATTTCCGCACTGCTTTTAGAGCAAGAGGAGGGCCAACTAGTCCCAGTCTCCTCTATTTGTTAAATCCCTTTCTTCCAAATCTCCAATATTGCTGATTGCTTGATGGAAAAAATACTCTATTGATTGAAATGTATATTTTTTCATATGTATACTATTCCATCAGAAAATCAATTTTTATGCCTATTAATTACATAGTGCATGAAAGAACCAATATCTGAATTCATATGAATGTTGAATAATTATCTTTTTGATGAAAATGTTGAATTTAAATCTCTTCTACATTTCATTTACTATTTCCCTCTTCTTTTAAATATCTGAAGAGATTTGATAGGGTGTGTTATCTGTTTTTTCAAATATCTAATTATAAACAATTTTTCTCCCTCTTCACAGAATTTGAATACATAAGATGTGCCAAACTACCCTGGAAAAAACGCCATTCTTGTGAGGTGTATGGATCATCATTTTCACAGGAAATACATTCAAAAATTCAGCACTTACTCGTAAATCATATTTCAAAATCACATATTGGAGAGAAACCATAAATTTGTAAAGTATGTGAGTCTGCATTTGCAAGAATATATCTAAAAATACAAGAGTAACCATTTACTTCTAAAGAGTATTGATCAGCATTTTCGATGGAATCAACTTTTAGAATGCGCATGCCAACTTTCAATTGAGAGAAACCATATTGTAAAACATCAGGATTTTCAGATTGTTCACATTCAAAAAGATATGCAAACATACTCTTGGGATAATCCATTGACTTGTGCAGTATGTGGATCTATATTTTTACAGAAATCAAATTTGAAAAGACATGCAAACACACACTGGAGAAGTGTCTAACTTTTGTGAAATGTGTACATCAACATTTCTTAATTGTTCAGATTTAAAATCACACATGCAATTGCATACTGGAGAAAAACTTAATTCATGTAAAATATGTGGATCAGCCTTTTCAGATCATTTAATTTTGAAAAGTCACATACAAACACACACAGGACAGACACCATCTACTTGTGAGGTGTGTAGATCTGAATTTTCAAGAAAATCATATTTAAAAATACACATGCGAACACACACTGGAGAAAGACCATTTACATGTGAAGTGTGTGGTTCATCATTTTCAGATAGTTCAAATTTAAAAAGTCACATACGAACACACACTGGAGAAAAACCATATTCTTGTAAAATATGTGGATCAGCATTTTCAAATTGTTCAACTTTGAAAAGACATGTTCAAACACATACTGGTGAGAGACCATTCACTTGTGAAGTATGTGAATCTGCATTTTCCACAAAAGGGAATTTAAAAATGCATATGCGAACACATACTGGAGAAAAACTCTTTACCTGTGAAGTATGTGAATCTGCATTTTCAACAAAGGGAAATTTAAAAATACACATGCAAACACACACCACATGGAAAATCTTTACATGTGAAGTATGTGGATCAACATTTTCAATGAAATCAAAATTAAAAAGTCACATGCAAACTCACACAGGGAAGAAACGTTTTTCTTGTCAAATATGTATGTCAACGTTTTCTCGAGGTTCACATTTAAAATCACACCTGCGAACACATACTGGAGAGAAGCCATTTACTTGCAAAGTGTGTCCATCAGCATTTTCAGATTATTCAACTTTGAAAAATCACTTGCAAACTCACACTGGTGAAAAGCCATTTGCTTGTGAAGTGTGTGAATCTAAGTTTTCAAGAAAATCATATCTAAAAATACACATGCGAACACATACCGGAGAGAAACCATTCACTTGTGAAGTGTGTAGATCCACATTTTCAGATAGTTCAAATTTAAAAAGTCACATACGAACACACACTGGAGAAAAACCATATTCTTGTGAAATATGTGGATCGGCATTCTCAGGTCGTTCAACTTTGAAACGACATTTGCAAACACACACTGGTGAAAAACCATTCACTTGTGAAGTATGTAAATCAGCATTTTCAACAAAAGGAAATTTAAAAACACACATGCGAACACACACTGGAGAGAAAACTGCTATATGTAAAGTATGTGGAGCTGTATTTCCAATGAAATCAAAATTAAAAAGGCACATGCAAACACACACTGGAAAAAAATCATTCCCATGAAATATGCACATCGACATTTTCCTCAAGTTCAAATTTAAAGGGAGACATGAAAACACTCACTGCAAAAAACAAATAAAGTATTTGATCTGAATTTCTGTTCATGTTCATGTGTTTGGTAGTTTTTGTTAAGAGTTTAGGGCATGGATAGATCCAGGACTGCCTTTGAAATTCCAATCTAAATGAAATCTACTAGGGTGTAAAATTTCCTGGTGTTTGTTATGACTCAATAAGAATTCTTCATGAATCGCTGGAACCTGAACAAAAGTTATCGCAAAATGCTACAGTGAGCAACTGGCTTACTTGAATGATGTATTGAAACAAAAATTACTCTTTCTTTTTGGTCAGGGAAATTAACTGATTATTTTACTGTATGGCGGCATCTACCTTTGTATTGTATATGCAATGCAATAATCGATCATATAGAATGTAAAGTTATTCTTCTTGCCTGTGAATTTTAGACTTATCTCTCATTTAACCCCATGCTACACTCTTGGTCTGGCTTGTGGTTCTAAAGAAAAACTCTATTGAATCAATTAACTCTTCCTATCAGTAGGGGTTGACATATTTTGTTTTGATTGCAATAATTCCAGTCAATCTGACATCATTGTACTTTTGCCAATTGACACATGTCTGGTTGTTGTTACTCATGATTCAGTGAACACAAGTCTTCCTAAATCTCCAGCACCTTCCTCAGTATCCTTTACGACCTCTGCACTGTCATTGATCTAAACAGTGTCAACCCCTCTTCAAATCTCCTATTTGCATTTTTTGCATGGTTCCAAATGTGCTAGATATTATGGGCAAAACATCATGGTCTACAGCTTTTTACTTTTACTTTTGAAGGTCATTATAGGATTCAAAATTAGAGTGCACAACAATAAATTTCAATTTTAACAACCGAAATGTACTGATTGATCAATGATGGGGAAATTGATATGAACTAAACAGAAATTCTCAGATTTGAACTTCTCAAGAATTCAGACAAGAGGTGATGAATATAATTTCTTTATGTGATTTTGCATATTTGTCTAAAATGAAGTCTTTTTCTTATCTAAAAAAAGCTGAGTTTCCAAGTTTTATGGACATATAAATAATATTGAGTGGTGTTTTTAATATTTCAAGAGAGGAAGCATAAAAAATTTATATTTTTGGCTTTTCATAGAAATTTTTGTATATTAAATTGAATTCTATCCATCTGTTTACATATAGGAAAGAACTAAAGATCTTTATTCTTTAATGTTTCATGTTATCTAGCTCTACTAAAATGTACCTGAAAAAAAGCATTCTGTATTTCTCACACATTTCACGCAATACAAAATTTTATCCAAAAATTTATGAAATTTTATAATGAAAAGAAGGACTTCCATAGACAATTGTAGAGTTCACCTAATGGTTAAAAGTATAGGAAATGGAATTGGTGAATTGTATTTACAAAGGGTTGTGGCAAAAGTTCATGGAAAATTTGTTTGCATGGGTGCTGTTTAAATTTCTTGACCTTTTGGGTTTATGTCTTGAGCAAAATCTCATATGGTACATACTTCACACCTTGTAATTAATCACTAGGTCACGTGTTTAATGATCGAAAGTTTTTCTGCCATGAACCTTAGAAACTTTATTAAATGTCAATATCTCACTGATGCAGACAGAGTATATTATCTCAAATCAACCATCTACAACCCTAATGGTACACAAAACATAACTACCCACTATGAACTTATTCAATGCTATATTATATTGGTTATCATTGTAATGATATTACCTTTGAGTTAAGAATATTATTGTGTGCTACAATTAGAGTTCCTCTTTCTCTAAATTTTCTGGAACTTGGTCATCTTTCAATGAAATATTCCTAACATTCTTGATGAATAACACTATAATCATTGAACTCTCTCAAATAACTCTATTTTAGTGTTGCTTTTGTCACTTGAAAAATAAATGACTGTAAATCAGGATCACTAACTTCAAGCTGTTATTTCATACATGCTAATCTCTTTTCCTTGCAGCCATATGCAATTATAATAAGTTTTAAAACAAGATTTCTTGTTTTAGAGAAGGTGTTTTGGTCATTGTATAAACAGGCTTGCTCAGATAAATATCTTCCTTCCTGATCGCAGTATGTGTGCAGATTCCTTCAACTTTCTTATTCTTCAATGCTGCCGATTATTTTAACCTCATTCAATGAGGGTTGGTGTGTCTGCCTCTCTTTCCATACATGATCAGCCATATCTGATTTTCAATTGTCATCACAGACTTCAGCTTTTGTCAAACTCCAAAACTGGAGATGATTATATTTCTCTACCATAATAAGAACAAGAACAACCAGAACAATCCTCACCAAAATTAGAGATGTAAAATGATATGTAAATTTTGTATTCCTTACTATGATTTGAACTCACAACTGATTGCCAAGAGGCTATCTTACTGACTGATCTAAATTGACAAGTCTTACATTATAATGAAAATTCATCTTGCAGATACACATGGCTTATTTCTTTCAAATTATATATTCTAATATTTTTTATTTATTGTATAAACAGTACAAATTCCGCTGTAATCATCTTCAGTTGGAATAGAAGTTGGAGTGGAGTATGAGCCTACTGCAGCCAATTTGTCCTCAAGGGATGATGGGTCTTGCTCTTGTACTCAATCATTATTGAATGGAATGTTATACAATTCTAAGTCATGCTTTCTCCCAATGGGATTTTACTTTGGTGAGGTATCCTGCATATTCTAAATCATCAGAAATTATAATTATCAGAGCATTAATCAATTTTTATTGTCTAGTGTTAAATTCATATATGCAAAAAATAAATGCTAATAGGAGTTTTACTTTGGTGAGTTACCTGCATATTTCAAAGCAGCAAATAAATACAAAAAAAAAAAAGATTCTTTGTGATAATAGCCCTTTGCAAACTTTGCTTGGTCTATTGATCGAGTGCAGTATATGTACAAATTCTTTTAACTTTCTAATGTTAAGTCCCTGTTAGCAATAAATAAACACGAATAAGAGTTTTACTATGGTGAGATATCTGCCATTTTTTATTGGAAATTCTCATTATCAGGACAGTTATTAATTTGATTGCCTTATCTAATCTTCCCACAAGAAGAAAATAAACAAAAGTAAAATAAATAATGCATATAAACCTTTTTTTTTGCAATATTTTCCTAGTCTCAACTGATAACCTCTCAAAGAATACTATTTGGTTGTTTGGAAGAAAATGTCCATTCCAGATGCCCAGTTAAACAATCTAATAAAATATGGTGCAAATGTTTTAATCAGTCAAAAACAGAACCATGTATATATATACACTTTTGGTACTGAGGACAAAGACTATTTATGCTTACATGATGAAACTTTGGAGTTTTGGACTCAAGAAATGCTTTTTCTGCATTTACCATGCAACTGAATTTCTTTTGTCTTAGAAAGTCATCTAAGTGCTTGAAGAGATGGAAATCAGATCCATAGAGTATGATGGGTGAGGCAAAGTTCCCTAGCCAAAGTCAGTGAGCTGCACTGTTATCAGTGTAGTGTGTGGCTGAGCATATCCGTGTAGCGATATTGGACCTCATCGATAGACTCATGTCCATTTCATTCATTTTTTAGCAATAAACCAGTACATTGATACTCTTATAGGAGTTGTGGGAGCTGTAATGGATGATGGCCATTGCAGACCACCATACTCTCACCATAAACTTCAGTTGGTGTAACTTCAGTTCTGGGAAATGCTTATGTGCCTTATAAATGTAAAGCCATTGAAATTATCCAATAAAATCTTTTCATCATATTCAGAATTCGATAATGAAATGGATTATTTTTCTCAGGCAGATGCAGCACCCATTATCTGTGACATTTCACTGATGATCGGATGTGGATCTTTCCCCTTATGCTAGGTTGATATTGGGAGCTGTTTATACTCATGCAAGAGGATTATATACAACTCTTCTTTTTTCCATCAGTTTGAAAGTTTTACACTGTCTATAGATAACTCAGAAAATAAATGGTGAATATTGTGAAAAGAACATATTTCAATCATTAAAAACAACTATATATAATTAGCATAATATACTATAGAAATGATGTGCGATACCTGTGTAACCCCCATTTTGGCAGAAATACAAGTGTTTATATAATGTTTTAAAATGAAAAATAAGAATAATTTTTTTTAATGTCTTTCATAGATAGAAGGATCAAACTCTATATTGTCTTAACATTATTTGTGAAGTGTACATTTGAGCTTCTCGACAACTCAAGTTTATTTATCCGAATAAAACTCCAAAAATCAAGTTGAGTTTTAATGTATTGTGTTCTTTTCTCTCTAATATAGTTTATTCTATAAGTCTATTTCAACCATGAGTTTTTCAAAGGATTCAACTCATTGTTGTTTGTGTTGCTATCATGACATGTCAGCCAATCAATTCTACGGCCTTCTTCAGGTGTACTATCGAAATGTGATGGTGGTAAACAAAATTTTTCTCCGTTGGTAGCTGTAACTATATCATCTGGACTTCTCAGAAAGTGTTTGCTATCTGTTTTCAGATATGGCTAGCCATCCCAGACTTTTTTTTTACTTTGATTATGGCTTTTTTATGCTCCTTGAGTCAGACTTTGATAAGCCTGCCCGTTTCTCCTGTACAGGTCTTCCTGTTCCATCAGGCAATTACACCAGCTAATAAATGCTTAATATTGATTGGTTACTGTTGTTAATAGGTGGTTTTTGAATATATATATATGTATAATGTTGAGATGTGTTTTTTCCTTATAATATTTTACTGTGATATTTTGTCAAGAAACTATACTTTTAGTCGGTAATTAAATACAAAACCCTCCTTTTAGCTAAATATAAAAAACGTCACTTTCTCTATAAAAGCCCTGGATACATGGTTGAATGCACATTAGTGCCAGTACCCCAAGCTGGTTACGCTTTTGGCCCCGGCACTTGTTGCAGGCTACTCTTTCTCTCTCTTTCCTCCTTCCTAAGATCATTATCATTTTGCCAACCTCCCAGCCAATCCGATCTTGGCCATTTTTTCCACTGTGATCTATCTCTGTACCAACTTTGCCCACTTCACTTCACTGATGTCGAGGCATCACATATATGCACAGCTAAGCAGCTATGTCACCATGTCTTCACCATGTGCTACAAACACATATACACCTCTCAATCTTGTGAATGAAATGACAAGGCTTTTTAATATCCGATAGTCATGAAAATCTTTCCTAAATTCCTTTACTTTGGAAAATATACATGGATAAAACTCCATATTCTGTCTTTTATGGTCTATCGGTTGAAAGTCTATCAATATCAGAGAATAGCCCCCTAATTTGCGCACAACTTCGCAGTATGGCTTACACACTGAACCTGGTTTCTACATATCCCTTGGTATGATCCAAGTCATATGGATTCACAAGCAGTTCAGACACCTCCGCTGCGACTCCAACGCCCCCACCTTTTGCTATCTCTTCTCATCTCTTTACACGATCGATCAGATTCATGTTATTCTTATATGTACTTCATTTTCATTTGTCATCTGTCATTAATGTCCTTGTATTAAATGTACGTCTTATTTGTCCATCCAGATTCTTATATGTGTTCTTTTTACATTGTTTCATCTCCGCGTCTAAGTCCATACTTGGCACGCATTCACTTTGTACATCTCTTTTTCTACACATCCACAGTGACGTCGGCACTGACATCAAACCAGGAAGAGACCAAAATACTTTGTCTCCCAACATTTCCGTCTCTCCAACATTCATCATGCTATACATTTTCTCAACCAAAAAAGTCACCTGCAAAAAACAAAACATGGTATCAGATTATGATCTTGAATCCGTATGTGACTGAAATGCGAAAATAAGAGAAACCTTTTATTTAAGAAAAATCCTTTCCCTGGAAAAAAATTAAAAAAATGTTAAAATCAAACTTGCCAAAATCTTTTGACTATCACCAACGTAACAAATTGGGAAAATCAGCGCCAAAAGTTTGAAAGATTTCGTGGTGAACGAGTGATGAACAAATAAGAACTCTTGTATTGTATAAGAAATGACTCTGAAAGTATTTATGATACTTTTTCTTTCATAAAAAGGAAGGTGAAACAGATTTTGAAACAATTTTGGCCAAGTTTGATGCTCACTTCAATCCCAAAAAATCAAATCTATGAAAGTGCCAGATTTGATATGTGAATTCAACACTGAGATTAATCTGTTGAAATGTTTGACAGAACACTCCATGAACTTGCAGAAACTTGCGTATTTAATGATGAAAAAAGACCAAATTTATGATAGGACTCCAGATTGAAGAAATATCTAAGAGATTTCTGCTTATTTTTGATTTAAACTTGGAAAAGTCAGTCGAGATAGCTAGAAGTTTAGAACAAGTGAAATCATAAATGAAAAAAAAGCACGTCAACAAATAGAATCAAGCATAAAAATGCACATAAAATGGAAGACTTCAGTATTCCCGAGGTGTGGGAGATATAACAGGTATCACGATAGAAATCAATGAGTAGCTAATGGGAAAATATGAAAAAAATAGGTGGGAAATGGATAAACTTTCTGTATGCAGCAGGACAAAAATTAAAAATGTTCTTGAAATACAGCAAGAAAAATGAATATTTTGGAGGTTCGGTAAAACAAGAACAAACAGAAAGAAAGACCGATCAGTGGTACAGAAAGTTACAAATCTGCAATACACCAGTAACATTTAAAATTGATAATGAGACAGACATAAATGAAATCGGCTTTAAAACATATGAAGTTTTAAAAAATAGCAAAAAAAAACTGCTACCAGACAGAGGAATTTTCAGATCCCCTGATGGTATTTTAGTACGCAAAAGAATTATTCACAACTTCAACGGAAAATAAAGGTGAGAAATTCACACTTATCTATAATTGAAACCCAGGACACTAAAAATTTGTTGTGGAGAGAGACAGCACGGGAAATGGGTCTCATGGACGCATGTGAAAATATATTCCGTCAATACAGTTACAGATGCCATTATCTATTTTACCCAAAGCAAAATCAGAACTACAATGACTGGAATGTGATGGTATTATTGAAAAAGTCATGTAATCAACAGGCTGGTGCGATGCTTTTTAACTGAAAATTTAGTTGAAATGCTGATCCATTCACCAGATAAGAATAAGCACCAGTGAGAACTCACATTTTTTTTGTGAATGCTCTGAAGATGCTGATGTACACACCTCAGTGTGTTTGCATGTCTATTTAAATGTGAAAAGCTTTGAAAATGCTTGCATACACATCTCACAAAAGAAAATGATTTCTCCCCGGTGTGCATTTTCAATTGTGATTTTGATGAAAACTGCTGATCCGCAAACCTCTCCAGTGTATGTGTGTGCGTGATGTTTATTTCTGAAATTAAACAATGAAAATGTTGATCTACACTCTTCACAAGAATATATTTTTTCTAGGGACTGCAACGCATTGCATACTTCATGTTCAGTCTAAAAGTTGAGCTTATACACTACTCCAAACAAATATAATTAAATCAATAATAATTTAAATCTACCCTAGGCAGAATTCTGTTTGAAGGGTGATTAAAACAATCATTGTATGCAGTTTAGTCTAACAATTTCCCCTATCATTGCTGTTTATTATCCACATTTCAGCCATGTACTAAGTTTGAATATACTGATAATACATCCTTTGCTAGTGGTCTACACTTGGAATCTGCACAAAGATTGACTAAGAAGAAATTTATTTCATTCTGCTTATTCTGAACATACCAAGGATATGTCCCTTGCTAACGGTTTAGGTTGAAATTTACATCAAGGTTCAAGAGAACATGAGCACAAGCTACTATTTTTAGAAAGCAAAACTATCATTATACTATGCAATTTTTTGGTGAAACACGTGTTATTTTCGGATTGTATCTAAAAAGTACAGAAAATGACTATTATTCCAATCAAACTTTGCTTTTGTCATCAAACATTGATATTTTGTAATTTACCTATTTTGCCTCAGACAAAAGTTACTTGAAGGCTGCAAACTCTATAGAGCTGTTTGTTACAAATTGTTTCATGAAGCCTACTTTTATATGCTGTCATGACATCAACACCTTCTGGGGTTCAAGCAATGGCTTCAACTTGATGCTTTTCATTCCCACATAGAATTTGGATGACTGAGACCAGCTCCGTCTTTTGTAGTGCACCAAGATATCTGATGAGAGTGGGTGCCTAAAAAGATAAAAAATGGGGTAGTGTGTCCATTCAATCCCCCACACCCTGGCACCAAACAAAGCGGGGCCACTAAAAGCTTCATTTTTAGTGGTTTACATACTGCATTTCCACTGACATTATACAATAACAAATCTCAATAAATTTTCGAGAGACTCCTCAGGAAGCTATCTTCCCTAAGCCCTGAAATCTCCTGGATTGCTTTTTATAATACGTCAGATGAAAAACAACAACTTTCTGATCACTTTCTTTGTGAAAGAATTGATCAGAATATAATCGGGATCGGATTTCCGCTAAAACACTAAGTATTTTTCAAACAAACCCATCTTAACTTAATTACTTCTATGCTCTTTGCTTCTTTTAATAACATTTCGGATATTATAACAAAACTAGGATCTTTGTGTCTCTTGCTTCAGGCCAAAACGTTGAAAAGCGTTGCTGGCCTAATCGCTCTTAAGTGAAATGGAGACATCTAGCGAAAAATTTATTAGTGAACTTGCTGGCCAGATTGAAATATTTGTAGTGCCCTCTATACTTTCACTTAAGAATTAGATACAAAATCCTTTTTTCAGCTAGATATCAAAAATGTCACTTCCAACGACAATCCCTCTAAAAGCCCTGAACACACATGGTCAATCGCTCATTGGCGCCGGCACCCCTAGCTGGTTACGATCTTTTTGGCCCTGGCACTTGTTATCATTTACTTCCTCTCTCTCTTTCCTCCTCCCTAAGATCGGTATCATTTCGCTGACCTCTCATCCGGCCCAAACTTGACCATTATTCCATTGCGACCAATCTCTATACTAACTTTGCCCAATTCAGTTCACGAATGTTGAGGCATCACACATACGCACAGATATACAGCTACTCAACCATATCCTCATCATGTACTCCAAACTCGGATACACCTATCATATTTCCTGGGATTTTCAACTGAAAATACTCCGATGAAGTAAAACTATCATATTTCAATGTGAAAAGAAAATCGAATATATCAACAGACCAAATCTTGGGTGCATAAAAGAGAGAAAACTTTCATACAATCCTACCCAGAGAATCAAGAAATGGAAAACCGTGAGCTGCAATTCATTTCTGATTATCAATTTTGTGAGAGACGTACATATTTCACTAAATGCATAATATAATTGTTTTTTATTGATAGAATTAGTAATTTTAAGAATAGTCAAATAAATTCAAATTGATCCACTTCGTAGTCATTATTCAATGTCTCGTTAAATTGAATCTTATAGTTTACCCTCTCTTAACTAACCTTTCAACTGATAGTTATTAGTTATCTCACTTCACAATGGCAAAATTTGCCAGTATTTTAAATAAGCAGTAAACATTCAACTAAGGACTTGTTTGTTAGATACAAAGAGGCTGTCAAAAATGGTTGAATATGATAGACTAGATAAACATGCGAATTGACGATAGTAGCATGGACAACGATACAGACGAAAACAATGAAGATAGGCAAAGGAATGTCAATTCAAATTTTGCTCTAGCATGCTGGGAGAATTAGTCAAAATGACTTCTAGCCTGGGGCTCATAGAAGCCTCTACTACAACTGTCCCACTGGGTAACTACTGCCTTTTCCAAAATCAACATCAACCCACTGAGACCCGCACTTAAATGTTCCGTCTTCAGTGGCAAAGATCGTGAAATGGGTAAATTTTGGATTCAAAGATTTTCTCAGGCAGTTTGGGAATTGTGTTACCGGTGTAAAATCAGAGGCGATAAGATTGCAGCATCTGATAGAGCATTTGGCGGGTTATATGCTCCAGATCGTTTAGCATTTATCAATTAGTGATGAGAATTACTATATTGCTTTGAATCTATTAAGGGGTGAAATTTTGTTTTAAATTTTTTTTGTCACAGAGATTTTGAAATAGATTCGTGAAGTGAAACTGGATTTTGACCCATTAATGATGAAGGATTTTTGACTAAAATATGCGTGGGCCTGTGTGAATTAAAAGAAACATATGAATTGGATTCTTTATAAGATGGTTAACCGGGAAATGTATACATCAGTTACACTATATTATCTGAATTAACTAATCCACTAAAAGAGGAATTGATTCATGCTGCTGGAATGAACTATCTGTCTATAAACTAAATCTTTGATGATTATAGCAAGCTAATCAAAACACTGGTTAATACCAGAAACAATAAAATTAGCCATTCTAAAAATCATAAAAACAAAGCCATTCGATTGGGTACCTAGGGTACAGATTAGGACGAGGATAAAAACATTCCTCCAGCATTGAAGAATTTGGCCACTAGAGTGGAGATAGAAACTGTGCTGTGACATTGCAATGCTGATGAACATTCCTCATCTCACTGTGCTAGATACAGTAGATATGAATCCAGATTGGATCAGTGCAAGGAACTGCAATTGCATACATTGTGCACTAGCACTAAACATCCAACTAATAGATGTGCCAGCAAGGATGATAAACTCCTCTACAGCTGTAACAATTGTAGAGTGAGCAGTCACACTTTGTGTCCCAGTCTGAAAAAGAAATCATGCTTATTAACAAATACCTGCAACAACACTAGAGTAGAAGAACAACTGTTTATCGTGAGTATCCATATCTGTCTCAATGGATAATAAAACATTCAAAATGAACTGTTTACTTGACATTGGCAGACGGAAGTCTTACTTTTTGAAACTAGTACTTAAATAGTTAATGTATAGCAATTCTGGATTTTTCTCATTGGGTTCAACGTTGAAATCTTTTTTGGCACAGAATGTAAAAAATTAGTACAGTAATTTTAGGCATCCTCTACCCATTCTTATTGGTGATGATTTTAACATCAATTTCAAAGTTGATAATTTTTGTCAAATTTTTAGAAATCTCAAGAGCCAGAACTTAAAATTGCAACCGATTTTGAAAAAAGCAGTAATTCTATCCAAGTCTATGGTTTGATAGGTGTGGTCCTTATCCAATTCATGTGGACTATGCACCTGATCAATAATCAAGTGTATGTACAGCTTCACTTGGCAAGTGCCAACTGGAATTATTCCTTTTGGAAACAGCATTCATATTTTGTACTCCAGTCAAATAACATTGGTCAAAATACCAAAGGAACATAGGGGGAAATATCTTCAACCCAGTGATTTCCCACTTTTCCTGTGCCAGTAGTACACATGTCAATTTTGTCAAAAACCCAAAATTAGGACAAGGCAAAATTGGTTCAAAGTGTGCGTTTAATGTGTGCCCACTGATAACGATAAATAGGATGTGCAAATACAGAAAAGCATCCTTGGGACACCTCTATGGCAGGTGTTGACGAAAAACATCCTGACGAGTGTGTTGAAAAAAAGACATGCTACTTCTGCTTTCCTGAATGGAAAGCCGGGAAAACAACAGGTGTTTTTGCTGGAAGAAGCCATATCCAGGTGGCCGGATACATCCAAAAGCATAGATGGATGTGGATAGAGACCCTAAAAAGCGTGGGTTGATCCGCCAGATGTGTAGGCATAGATCCCTTATAAGAAGGTGATAATTGCTGTCTTGGAGAGACCAGATTTCTGGTGATCGCTGACCACAAAGCATCAAGGTGGCTCTCATGTGCCCATCTGTTGTCCTGAGCACTACTCTCTCTATCTGCTCCTCAGACGCCACTACAATCTATACCCCAAAATGAATATATATCGATATTTTTATGAATCAGCATCCTGAACTCAACCTACAAGAATGAGAACATCTCCAGAAAGAGGGGTATACAAGCATTTTCAACAATCTGATGAGATGTTTTGGAACAAAAGTCAGCGGGGAAGGTCATAGCCATGGTTTTAAAGGATAAATAAAGTATTGTGATGATCTTCAGAAGGGCCAAATAGTTAATGCAGAATATCACACTAACTTGCTGTGCCATTTAAAGGAAATGTTGAAAGAAAAATGGCAAGGAACACTGCAAAAAGATGTTTTCTTTTTGCAGGACAATGCACCAACTCACATGGCTAAAAATATCCTCTTTTTCAAGGGTTCTGTGGACCTCTGGTTGGGAGCCCTGATTAAGAGTCTCTACCTTATCTGGAGTTTGGAGATGGCCATTCTCCTCCTTCCACTGCAAAATGGACTCAAAAAGTAAAAAGTAACCCTTGTTCTCCAGACTCTCATTCGCTAAAACTTGAGAAGGAGCTGCAAAACTAAAGTCTCATAAGTGACAGAAATTTAAGGAAATGCGTTATTCTTCTTTTCAATATTCCCAGCTGAAATAAGGGGGCAGGGTAGGGGGTCATATACGATATCAAATATGGTAACTTCAATTATACTTAGTTTTAAAGTGATATATTCTATGTTTTTTATTTATCTAAAAAGATGGAAATCAGCTTGAACAAGTAAAAATGTCCAAATGGTCGGGTGGCAAATAAACAAAAGAAGCAAGAAGCGGATCGGGGTATAAATATAGTCGGTGATACTTATTGGCTTCCATAAATAGTACACAAAAAAATAAACATCGAGCGAAATCATTCCCAATATGTATTTTATGATAATGTAAATACTGTCGGAATTATTCAACAACATTTTTTCAAGGTACATAAATTTAAAAAATGAAGAAGAATCCTAATCAATATGCACTTGAAATTAGACTTGAAAATTTGAAATAAGAATAGAACATTATAACTGCGATAATAGGAAAATGTTCAGATTTCGAAATTCCAATTAAAAGGAAAATTAACAAAATTCTTACCTGATCGTTCATATCTAAAAATGGTTATTCAGGATTCATAGACCAAACGTCGAATTATCAAAGTAGAATATCTAGACTGGCTGCGAGAAAAGGAAAATCGGTGTTAACATGATTTCGTCTCTCTAGTTAGAACATCCACTATTTACAATATTTGATTTGTTAATAAAATGAGAGGAAGATAGGAAAGTATACCCATTTTAGAAATTAAATCAAGAATATTATTTTCGGGAGTTGGTACTGATGAAACTTTAGAAATGAGTTCCGAAAGCAGTTAAAAATGAAATGTTACAGTAACAGGATCGCGCTAATATGAATGATGCCATCTGAATGAAGGAATTCCCCGACTTGAAACCAAAGATTCTGTAAAGTTATTTGTAGGGTCTTTTTTCGTTAGTCCCCACCAAAATCTTATGTCCATAAGAGCACCGGAGGGAAAAAAAAGATTCAAGTTGCCCACTTAGGGTCAGAAAATCAATTGGGATCAGATTTTAACGGGCGTAGGACAAAAATCCCAAGGGAAAAATCATCTAACGATAAAGACCCACTCGGATGAGAAAAATGACTAGGACCCCTTTCCCACACACACCGAATGTGCAAAACTGGACAAAACCTACCAAATTTCAGTGATTGGTAACAGTATATATTTTAAACCTCGTCTCATAATCTAAATAAAAAACTTCTAATGCTTGAGAAAAAAACCGACACATCCTGTAGCTTTTTTACAACAAAGAAATACGACGCACTTCGGAGCTCACATGGAGTGCGAGAAGCCGCAGAAGTAGTGCAGAACCAGCCGCACTGAAAGTAGGCGGGAACATACAATCTCGCGAACTGGTGCGAGAAGTACACCGTCAAATCACAACAAACACTCAGTAAAAAAACTCGCGTGCTTTCACCCTCACCGAGTTGTAACAACTGTCACATGTTCGAGCTAATTCTTCTAGGAGTGTAACATGGATATGTACAATTCAATGGTTATTTCTTCCGGGTAGGCGCGCCCTGACAATTACGAATGGCATAACAGCAGACACATACATTTTCTTCGTCACACATCCAAAAATTAAAGAAGTGATACCATGTCTACTTGGCTATTGTTCATCCTTTCACGTGATACTGACTTTTTTTTTTTATTCCAACGACAATCTATTTATTTTTCCTTATACAACACTCACTTATATTCTTCTGCTTTCCTCCAAAAAAATAAAATCACATTGTATCAATTTTTCCAGTATAACTTTGTACCTGGTCTTATATTGTGAATATATATATATATATATTTAAAAAAAAAAAAAAAACAAACTTTTTTTCAAGCAAAATAATTCAGATATAATACAACATGGTGATATTTTTAACTGGCCTCATATTCTAAACACGTCACGCACAAAATCTTTGAAAAAAATGATCACATTGAATTCGTTTTTTTTTTAGATTTATTTTTATCATGCATTTTCAGACCATAATATTTTTCAGGTATTCATGTATTATTATCATTATATTAGAAAAATACCTCACAGTATTCAATTTTTTTCGCTCATCACATCCATGTATTAGAAAATAATACCACAGTGCTTTTTTTTCTTTTACCTTGCCTCAATACATTTTTCTACCTTGTCAAATATGGCAGATGTTCATTTGCAAAGTTAATTTTCTTACTCATCTAAAAATCAAGAAATAGTACCCAAAATGTTGATTTAAAAAAAAAATTACTATAGGTTGCCATTTCTTAATTTTTACCCTGTGTAATTAAAGGCTACACAAATGTGTGATTTGAATATGAGGCAAGACGAAATCCAATACCATGTATTTTTATTTTTATTTTTGGATGCGTAAAAAGGGGGGGGTAGAAATATATATTTAGAATATTATGAGGATACGTAAAAAAATGTCACCAATCAGTGAAATGTCTGTCCTGCGGGGATTCTATTCGGACTCAACTTGAATTAAGCAAACTACATCAAACTGCCGTTTAAATGCTGTTTAGTCTTTCTGAAGGGGCAAAAAACCCCAAACAAACCACCTGTACCAAACAGCAGTTTTATTTGAATGTACCATTTTTCCTTGTTTTCCACTTGTGCCAAATTTTGCCGGTGTCAAAATTGCTGGCACCATGGTTGGAGAGACGTATTCTGGCTCAGTTAATTTCCCTTGTCTGAGGAGGTGGACTGGAGTGATCGGTAATTTTCGCCACCGTAAATTTCAACTAGAGTAGAGACTTCTCGTAAAAAAAAAATGGTTTGATTTTCCAGTATTTCCAGCTACTTTCAACTAACGTTATCGCTGAAAATATCAAGTCCACTCAAAAACATTGAAATCTTTGATTGTTGGAATTTCGTATTCATAAATATATTATTTAAGAAACGCTAAATTCTCTGGATGTTTAAATTTTATATTCATAAATATATTATTTAAGTAAATGTATATTCATAGATTTCAGGATCCAGGACATTTCCGTCTGGAAATGAAGAATGAACAAATCTAGCCCCTCCAGAGAGAAATCCAGCTACGTTCAGACTTCTTCACTAAATCCAGACCTTTTGTGAACCTCTTTCATCTTCACTTCCCTTTTAACCTAGCCCTGCTATTGCTACCACCATATGAGGGACCAGGGGGGATCTACCGTATTCCTTACTGTTTAGTGTTTTTTTTTTTTTGGTACATGTCTTATGTTTATGGTTTACTAAAAAATAATTTGGGGCGAACCAAGATTTTAGGGGGTATTATCAGGGCATACTGTTGTCTCAAAAATTGAGAAATCGGAAATATTTCTCTTGACACAAAATTGTAACACAATCAGGAGCAGAGCTTGAGAGATGGGAGCCCTGTGGGCATGGTTTCTCAAGAGCCCTCTCTCTGATAGAGACGCAATTATCTCCCTTGATATGCAGCTTTATATCAAATGCATACAGCATAAAACAGAAGATACAGGAACGTTGAGTCTCGTGTCGACAGACTTCTCACTGTTTTCTGCTAACCTTGAAGCCGCTGGTAAGTTTATTGACGAAAGCGGAATGAATCAGTCTTTTGTGGAAGCTGATATACATTGCCCAACAACTATTCAGCAGACAAAAGAAGGGAGGCCTTAGGGTCATAAAAAGATGTCAATAAATATCTAGGTAGAATACCAGGAAACCCAAGCATCTATGAGATACAGAAAGTTGTCTTCACAGGCACCGTCTATATCGTTCGCAAAACACCATCCATGCGAATATTTTGACTGTTATAAAACTATTCACTGTTTCTTGTCTCCTATATTGACCCCGCTGTTTGTATGTATGAAATGAAAAGAAAAAAACAAACTTCCCGAGCCTACCAAGTCATAACATCGTTGCCTGTCCTAAGTTTCCTGCCTAAACTCGGTGTGCAATGAATACAACTAGACATTAAAAGTAGTAGTAGTAGTAGTAGTAGTAATAATAATTTTCCCCTCCTCCACCTCATTTGAGAAGATATTTGAATGAGAAGCGATCTAGATAATCTATTTATGAAATATTTTTATTTAACGGTGAAATCGGAAAGTGCTGGCTTCTATAACGGTGATATAGATTAATCATGCAATATTATTGAAGATGGTGATTAGGTTAATATGTAAAGATTATGAATGTGCAGTGTGTGAGATGCCATTGAGCAACATCTGTGAATGTGTTGACAAAGTAATATAAATCATAAATTGGTAGATAGGAAAAGAGATGTGACATCAATTATGTAGGAGCTATTCTGTAGCGGAGAAAAGTAAAGATATTGAATGATTTTGGTTCCCAGACCACCAAAATGTCAACAAGGACGGGGATATGACACTCCAAATATTTGCTGAAAGCTGGTATTTTAGGAAGCGTTATTTGCTCTCAAGGTATGTTATGATACTCCAAATATCTACCAGAAGCGCGTGACATGGAAGTATAGAATTAAGAGATCTCGTGCTAGAAAGAAATATAGCTTGTTACGCAATGTGAATCACGGTGAAGAAATTGGACACGCATGAGCAGACGGAATGATGCGTATGCCTAGAAGGAAAAACTAATATATAAGGGGAGAACACCGACCTTGCAAATAGGGCTGCACATAGCTTAAAAAAAGCTGACAGGTGAGCACTGACAAAAAGAAGTTAGGACTCTTGGAGCTAAGAACGAAAGAAAATGACATCCGTAAATACGACTAGTTTCGGTTTAGAGCAATGTATTTAGCTGGTTAATTTCGTATGAATTTCAACCAAATGGATGTGAGGCACTACTCACCCTTTCTGGTTATGTGTCATATCAATCGCCAGCCTTCTTTAATCTTTTCTTACCAGGGCCTCTCCTACCTTATACATACTCGGTGCGACGTCAATCGATTGGCACGTGTCGTAACCTTTTGTCGTGTATCCGGACAGCCTCTATGGTGACATGGGAGTCTATTTTCCTCCTAAACTGCACATAGACCTAGCAGCTACTCCTCTTCCGGATTTCCCTAGTGCACCAACCAGTGAGAGCATCTACCTTGTTTATTTTTTTTCCTCTTATTTTCGCCGGCAATCACCCACACACTGTAGCTAAATTAGTCTTGATATCAACGCTCCTCAACTTCCAACCTCAAGGCCTAACCGAATCCTTTCAACATAGCATCCGCTTCGGATACGTTGATATGAATAGCAGTTTTTCCTCTTAAGCTAAGCTGCTACCTCTGCGTCGACCCACCTGTGTCCAAAACAACGAAACCCCCGTCTCCACACTGCTAACATCACATCGTACGAGCCCTTTTCTTGAGTTCCACATCACGGCAACGGTCTTCTTAATACACCTTTCTCCCAGCTTATCCCATCCGCTCACCAATTCAATAAAAGTGCGCGCAGTTCGAAGCCATTCAGCGATTAATACGATAGTGTCCAACCAATTTACTGCTCATAGGGAATATTCGTGGGCCCTCGTCCCCACTCCGAAAGACCACTTTGTCCTTTCTCAGTTTGAACCCTAACACTGCTTCACTTCTTCCAACATTCCACACATACTCCTCGTGACCTATCACATCACATAAACAACGGTTACGTATTTGAAAAAGTAATATCAAAATCCTGTCTAACTTGATTTCGTTAGCTCAAATTGTCAATTTTACTGGAATACATATGCAGATCCAAGGGGCCGACAGCTTCCCTTTTATGGTAAAGTTCAATTGGATATTTGGAAAAAAATGTAAGGAAGTTTATAAATGAACAAAAAAAATCCCAAGTAATTCCGTGACAATAACTTGACGTTAAAAACAAAAAAAAGTTATTACATCCATCGTCTAATTGGACAGATGGTATAAAAAAGAAAAATCCCCCCCCCTACCCTGCACAAAATCTGCTGAGGAGAGGGGGGTACCCAAAACTTCATAAATACTAGTTCACCTATAACATTTCAACTGACTGATTCGCACTTGCAGCTAAATAAGGAGATTATTTTACGCCAGGGACGAGATCGGCTTCTTCACCGCTTACCGATTTCTGCTATGTCATCGGATGAGACATTTTCTCCAAGTTTAATTGTTTTTTATTTTATTTACTGTTTTTTTTTAAATTCTGATTTTTTATGTCATTTTTTCTTAATTTCAATAATATTGTTATGTATTGGATGATCAATACAGAATTTGACTGATAAATCCTTACAAACCGACCAAATTCGGACGAAACTTGAAAACAAACGTAATTATCACCTTTTCTTTTTTTTTTGTCTTTCTTAGTACCTTTCTGTTCCATTAAAGTTGTTACATTTACATATAGTATTGAAAGATTGAGTATAATAGTTATTATGGAACAGGTTACCTGCTTTTTGTGTCTTTCTTTCATTACTGCATCTAGGCTAGGCTCTGTCCCATAGTAGTTGATACATTTACATATAATATTCATTGATTAATGCAACATCTCATACGTGATAGATTACCTACTTTCTTTTCGTCAGTGTTTTGTCTTTCTTACAGGGGCGTGTAACCGAAGGAGGGGAGAGATTTTGAATTCCTTCCCGGTACCCTAATTTTTTTTTTGGCTCTACAAATAGTACCACTAACTGCATTTCTACTGACATAATGCAGTATAACAAATCCCAATAGTTGTTGTATCGTTGGTGTCCTTTTCGTGTATTCCCTTCAGTTTCCTTTATCCTAAACATTGAATCCAAACTAATTTGAATCTGTTGAACTTTCTTCTAAAGAAAATTGAACTAACAAGCAAAGCACACTTTCACAGTCATACTTGCAAATACGGACACAAAATAACATAAAAGTCCAGTTTAAAAGTCCATCATAATCCGATCCTCACACCGCACACACTTAGTAGCCAACTGACATGCTACAAGAGCAGAATGACCTGCTTCAAGTGAATCTGACCTTAGTTTCATGGAGACTTTCATCATTTTAGAGGACAAGTAACATTTTTAGGGGAGCTGCCGGAAGTGCATCAAAGAGGTCCTGAACCTTAAAAGAATATCAGAATATGAGTAACATCGGAAGTAACCAAAATACCACAAAGCCGTTTTTTTCATGAGATGGATGGTTGTAAAATGGACAGAAAGTAAGGGTCCAGTTCAGCATTATAGTTACGTCTTAAATAGAACCCAACCTCCCAACCTGAATTCTGTTTTCTTCCTCTTTCCAATAGTGACACTTTTCCATGAAATCTAGAATATACAAACATTAGGAAGTTTTTAATAGAAAATATTTTTCTTTTATTGAGACATTCATAATTATGTGAACTTGGTGGATGAATACTCTTCATAATTGTGGCTACTGTCTTCTAGTGTATAATTAGCTTTATTGATGTTGCACTTTCTTTTAATTCTTCTTTGACAAGTGTTGGATTTTTACTGCAATAATTACGCAGGTTTTCTATCACTTTTGTCTAGTGGGGACTTGAGCATTAAGGTTCACTAGAAAGAGCTTTTTCTATTAATGCATATATTATTATTTTCCCAAGTATAATAATGGTCCCATTGATTTAAAGCACGAAAATGTCATCACAAAAATTTTCTTATACAGATTTTCAACTTTTACTTTTATTCCTAGAATTTCAGTCAGTATGCACAATGAAATAGTGCCAAATGACACCCACAAGAAAAGAGCAAAACACAATATATATTGTACATATATCATCATAAATTTTGTATCATTAGACAGGAAAAATTTGAGAAAACATTTAGGCACTATCAGAAGGTTTTTTGTTGTGGCCTTTAGTACAAGATCAACTTGAATCAGTGTTATGTTTTGTTGGTATGAGAAAAGCCGATACTACATTTTGATCTTGAACAAAAAGCGCATTCTGATTGGGACCCTGCTGCTCTGATTGTGCCAAAAATAATTCATGTATGATGTCTAGAACCAGAGATACTCGTAGTTGTAGTAGTAAATTAAAATCAATTAGAAATTTATGAATTTATTTACCACGCTTAACAATATAGCAAACGATAGGTTTTGATTTTCTGGCGAAGGAAGCATATTGTGATATTGTTGTGCTGATAGTGGTTCTTCTTGATGTGGTTAGTTATTCATTAGGCAGTTTGTGAATTAATGTTCTCATTCGGTGATTTTGTACCACATACTGAAGCTAATTTCCTTTTACCTAAAGTTGATAATTTTAGTTTTTCTTCTTTTTCTTTTTTCTTTTCTCTGTAAAAAATACATATATACATAAGTTTTAAAGTAAAAAAGGTTTCCTTTTGGATGGAAGAATACCTCTAAGGTGAGATCACACTCCCTGTATAGTGCTGGTGTTTTTTTTCCCATGTATGTTATTTTCTTGAATAAAAATGTTTTCTTCGTCTAATATAACTGAATTTTGTATGAAATCAAGTTCAACTCTTAAATTTATAAACTGTTTGATGCTTCTCCTATTAATAGTAGAACTTCTCTCTGAGTAGAATAAAAAGTAATGGAACTCTTCTATGAATAGAATTATGTTTTTTTCAAATGGACCCTAACCCTAAGATCTGGTGGTTTCCTTTGAAATATAATTTTTTTTTGTGTATGATTTTGAGAGTTAAAACATTGTTTGTTTTTTTTATCAAAAGCAAGTATTTTCTTATCAAGGATGACTAATTGAATTAAGATCTTTTATTGTTTCTCTTACTACTAAAAGTTCTGATCTTTTTGTTTCACTTATGCTTGGAAGTGAAGGCTCTCACTTTATTCAAAAAAATACATTTTTTTTACCCTAATTAACAAATATTTGATGTTTGTAGGCAAAGTCATAATGAGGAACACCGATAATTATGGTGTATTCAAAGTTTCTTTAATTCATGCATCACTTTGGAACTCTTTAATGAATAGAATTTTTAAAAAATGGAGCTCATTTGTGAATTGAATTGAAGAGAAATTTTGAAAATTACCAAAGTGCAAGGGAAGTGACTTTTATCAGGAGTGACAAGATAAATTTAAGAGTTATTCCCTGGAAGAATCATTTTAAACTTCAATAAAATTTCTGAGTCTCATTACAGACCCCATTAACATATCTTTTCTAATGGTATTTGATTAGGTAATGGTTATAAACTCACAAATACTCGTAGTCATTGCTAAATCAGGCTGAATTAAAGTGGAGCCCATAGCATTTCTTATAAAGGGGCCTGAGATTTTTAAATATACTCGTAAATGTTAAAACATATACATTCTTTTATTTGCATAGTCAATTAATTGAAGTTTTTTTGCTATTCAGCCAGATGATATGACATATGTCTGACATTTTAGTAATAGTATTACTTTGATCTTAGCGCAGCGTGTATGACCTAAGTTTTAAATACTGAGGTATTCATGCTCCATATATCTATCACATAGATACCACACTTCCATTAATTATTGTGTCAAGCTGATAACTGGGCTAAAATCTTTGAAAGATTTGAGCTAAAGACTTTAAACATCTAGTCATTTATAAAAGTTGATGGCAGTATAGTAATAGAGCACTTGTGCAGAATTATTGAAGCATTTAGCATGGGGACCCTGAAATTGCGGGACCCGTAGTATATGCTACTTTTCCTACATAGTTATTCCTGCACTCTTTATAGTATTTTGTTATTTCAAATCTGTAAATGTTGCAGATTCTTTTTCTAAATTTTGCCTTCCAATACAAAGATGGGTGCTCCAGCCTAATTGATGTGACTTGTGTGTTCGTTTGGGAAAAATGAATGATAATTTATTTTTTTACTTAGTTGCAACCTTCTGATATATGCTGACAGTAAAAGTCAACTTTTTAAGCATCAAGTATTTCCCCTAATGTATTATATTAGTCTGTTTAGACCCTATTAATTTAACAGTTTGGTTGAACACAATACTGCCTTTTTTTAGAGAGTCAACCTCTACTGCAAATATTGGACTAAGCCTGAATTAATATATTAGTTATTAACTTATACACTTATACGTGCTGTATTTTCATTTTAATTTTCAGAATGATTATTTTCTAAGTAAAACTATGTAAAGAATATAAATTTTAAGTAAATCAAAAGAATTGAAGTACATTTACATACTGTTAACTTTATTACTGTACCGTCTTTAAGAGTGACTTTTACTGCCATATTGATGTGTACAGAAAAAAGAATCGTCAGTCGTTGATAGAAATTAGACCAGCAATTTATGCAAGAGGAGTAAATTTTCTGAAATGCATACTTATATTCACCATGTGAAAGTATGTAAGAGAATTGTTTCTTGAAGAATAGGTTGATTCCTAGCGTCTATTCATAGAATGAAGATAACTTCTGTTAGCCTTTAGTGAACTCAACATTATCACCCCCATGGAAGAAAAACAAAAGTATGATAAATGAATTATATTGTTATAGCTTTTAATAGATAGAAATTTTAAAATGTTTTTATTTGTGTGCCATTTTCAATATCAATGGTGAAATATTGAAGGTCAGTTTAAAGCATTAACTGTATAATTTATGTATATATACTTCTTTTTCTTTGATAGGGGAGATAATCTTCAGTTCATTTTAAAATTAACAAGAGTTATCCTCGTTTTTAGCATGGTAAGTAGGAATTGACCAAAAAACAATATTGTCTATGTTGCATCAAATCAGCGAAATTGTCTATCTTGTGAAGTATGGAAAATTTTGCCCAATTTGAGAAATAAGCAAGCTTGCTGCTGAAATCATAAACTATTCATTTTAATTATTGTTTGTTTGTTTGAGTGATAACGGTCTCGTCTGTCAATTTATACTCTGCGATTTTGTCTTTAATATTAGAGAATTACCATGTTTATATTTTTAATTTCAAGTTAACAATTGCTAAACATTTGTTTAAGTTTTTTTACTTTAGTTTGTAGAATTTATCAATTAACAATACTTATGTACAATATTGAATAAATTTCATTTCATTTCCTATTCAAATACTTATATTTTAATCTAATTTTTTAAAGAAAACACTAAGGTCCTTTTTCAATGCTTCAGATAAATATGAGGTATGGAACTAGATGTGTTGTGAAATAATGATATTTTCACTTAATTTTTTTTTCAATGTATTATTTTTTTAATTGGCTTTTATTTGGTTTTTAAACCAGTCTGTATGATCCATGTAAGCAAATGTTTTTTATGCTAAAAAATTTGAAAAAAAAATCAAACTGAGAGTCAAAAGTAGTCATATAGTGTTTTTTTAATCAAAAAAGTATAATCAAACAACACATCCACACAATAATGAATTCAAAAGCCTGTTATGTGTCTTTATTTTGAATCTTAGCAGAAAAAACATCATAAAACAGCAATGTTGCCATTTTATCTCAAATTTTTACATCTAGAATTGAGTTGAAAAATTCCTAAAAATATTTAGAGTTTTCTGAAAAATATCTAAAAATATGTGTATTCATTTAGACATTTTTCACACTGTTTCCAAAGATAAAGATAGCTAAGCATATGGGATTGTTTTTTTCACAGGATCATGAACTGATATTTATGCAAATCTGTTTTTAGTCTAGGTTTTTTTATGATAGATATTGATGAATTATGTTATAAATAAAACTGAGTGATACTAAATAATACATTGTTGAATCAAATCAATAATTTGTTTCAATCTTTTGCAATCAACCCTGTTCCGAAGTGCATAACAAGTGAAATGAGATTATCAATGTTTGAAAAACTAAACAAAAATCAACTATAAAAGTTGAAAAAAAGATTCATGAATGAAAAAAAACATGAATTAACTTATCATTATAAATTGCATTAAATCATTTTAACTACTTACTAATTTTCACCTTTAAAAACAAAACACAGTGAAGTTGTTAGGGTAAAAAATTTAAAGTGAAAATGATCAAATTTGACTTGTCTGTAGCAAAAATGTCCACCTACCCTTCTATTTTCACTATGAGTCAAAAATAGTTTTAATTTCATGTATTGGTAATTTTTTATGAATATTATTTAATTATGCTTTTTGATAAAAACATTTTTGACCCCTGTATGACTTTTTACCTTCAGCTCAACTTTGAAAATTTTTTCATGCATGAAAATGTTACCTTACGTAGATTGTAAATTCAATTCAGGCTGGTTAAAAAATTCAAAAGCAAGAAAAATTAAGCTGGAGGTGAAATAAATCATAGAACCTAAACACAATTCATAATAATACATCAAATAAGATTGAATGAAAAATATCTCTAATCCACCACATATCTTCTATACAATGTATTCATTCAAAGGGTTGAAAAAGAACTTGACTCGAGTGTTTTCTTCAAAAATAGAAATGAAAGAAAAGTTTTAGAATTGAAAATAAAATGAAAATAATTTAATTTTGAATGAAAATGTTGTTACTTGATGAATTCTACGAACTACCGTAAACGGTTGTTTACTAATTTTCAATTTTTTTCATCATTGAAATTAAATTGCTATTATAAAGTCATCACTTGAACAATAACTAAAATGAATAGTTTGTGAGTTACGCAGTAAGCGTGCCTATTTATGAATTGGGCAATATTTTACTTTTTCCATAAATTCGGCTATTTCGCCAATTCAGCACAATATAAGAATTCACTAAAAAATATTTCATGCCTATGAACTGATTGAAATGTAGAGTAAGTTACAGTAATAAACGATCAGATTAATTTATAGTATCAGATTGTAAATATATATGTATTTTTCTTTACAGATATTCCAGCCCCCCAAAATTCTAAATACTTCCATATTTTCTTCATATGGTGAGTTGAATGGTTCATAATTTTCTTGCTGACCACAAATAAAATACAGTAAAGGAAAATTTTAGCTGTTAATTGTCTAAAGTTCAAATTTTAAAAATGACACATGAAAACTGTCATCGGAGAGAAACCCTATTCTTGTGCAATGTTTGACTCTTCTTTTTCATGCAGGCCACATTTGATGAAAGATATGCAAACACATATGAGAGAAAAACCATATTCTTGTGAATTGTGTGAATCTTCTTTTTCACGGAAGTCACATTTGATGGCTCATATACCAACTCACACTGGAGAGAAACCATATTCTTGTGAAATATGTGACTATGCTTCTTCACGCAAGTCAGATTTAAAGCGACATATGAAAATACACAGCAGAGAGAAACCATATTCTCATAAATTGTGTAAATCTTTTGAACAGAAGTTAGATTTGTGGCCAAATATGCAAGTACACACAGGAGAGAAACCATATTCTTGTGAAGTGTGTGACCTTTCTTTTTCAGAAAGGTCACATTTACGACAACATACGCTAGCACACACTGAAAAGAAATTATATTCTTGTGAAGTATGTGAATCTTCTTTTACATGGAAGTCACATTTGAGACAACATATGCAAACACATACTGGGGAGAAGCCTTTTACATGTGAGGTGTGTGACTCTTCCTTTTCACGGAAGTCACATTTGAGTCGACATATGCAAACACACACAAAAGAAAAACCATATTCTTGTGAATTGTGTGGATTGTCTTTTTCACGGAAGTCACATTTGGTGGATCATATACGAACACACACAGGAGAGAAACCATATTCTTGTGAAGTGTGTGACTCTTCTTTTTCACGTAAATCCGATTTAAGGCGACATATGAAGATACACACAGGAGAGAAACCATATTCTTGTGAAATGTGTGGGTCTTCATTTTTACAGAAGTCGGATTTGAACAAACATATGCAAACACATACTGGAGAGAAACCATATTCTTGTGAAGTGTGTGCCTCCTCTTTTTCTCGAAAATCACATTTGGTTCGACATATACAAACACACACAGGAGAGAAACCATACTCTTGTGAAATGTGCAACTCTTCTTTTTCAGAAAGATCACATTTGAGACAACATATACAAACACACACTGGAAACAAACCATATTCTTGTGATATATGTGGATCTTCTTTTTTACAGAACTCTCATTTGAGGCAACATATGCAAATTCACACTGGTGAGAAGCCTTATAATTGCGAAGTCTGTGAATCTTCTTTTTTACGGAAGTCTGATTTGAGGCGACATATGCAAACACACACCGGAGAGAAACCATTTCCTTGTGAAGTGTGTGGGTTTTCTTTTTCACGAAAGTCACATTTGGTGCAGCACATGAGAACACACACTGGGGAGAGACCATATTCTTGTGAAGTGTGTAACTCATCTTTTTCACGAAAGTCAGATATGAGGCGACATAGGCAAAAACACACTAGATAAAAGGTATATTCATCTGTAGCAAAACATGTTAGTGCCCATTTGAAAGCAATGATAATTTCTATAATGTTTTTGAATCTTCCTTTTTAATGGAAGATTTGATGCATCACATCAGAACACTAGATTGGTTGAATATCTAGTTTGTGAAATGTATGACTCTTCCTTTCAACAGAATTCACCTTTTAAGTAACATATTCAAAAACTGCAGAGAAACATATCAATAGTATATAGAACTTTATATTTAATGGAAAAATGTTTATAAAATATACTTTTACTTATTTCAAAGTTTGTGATTCTTCATTTTTTGACAATTCAGTTGCAATAACATATTTGAACTGACATTGAATGGAGGCCACCTTCTTTTGAAAATTTTTTCATTTTCCTTTTCAATAAAAGTTGTATTTAACAGGTTTGGTTAGTCACTGAATATGTGTGACCAACATCTTTTGTGATTAACAAATAAGGTACTTTTTTCACCTTTAGTTGGGGGGGTGATTGCTGAAAAAAATCTGAATTTTTGAAAAACAAGTGTGGATGTTGCTGGACACAAACCATGGCATAAACTAACAACATAAATTCCCCCTCTACCAATTTATTTTGGGAGGAATTTTTTCGAAAAATGGTTTTTCAGCCCTTTAGCTCCATAGATGCAGCCTGTACATGTAATACATGGATAACCAGCTTAGATTTCTTCAGTTTATGAGTGATTCTGCTATGCTGACTGTCCTGGTTGACAGTTTCTTATACATCATGAAATAATCAATGAAAGAAATTTGAAGTTGTTAGAAAAGTTAGACGTAAATTTTCACCAAGATAAGATATAAAGCAGTGATTCTCGAACCTGGTTATGTGTACCCTTGTGGGGTATGTAAGAGAAATTTTGGGAGTATGCAAGCTGCGTAAAACATTAAAAATTTCCAAGTAATCACAGCCAACTAAATGACTCTCATGTCTTGTAAACCTGATATACAGTTGGCAACACTGCGTGAATAAAAATGATCATTCCATGAAATCAATTATCCCTGGTTTGCACAGTTCTCAGCTTTCTTTCGACATCCTTGCATGCTCTTGATGGTGTTTTTTTAAATAATAACCAAATTTTATGCTAGAATGTCAATTGAGAATGATGTGTGGGTGTACCTCTCTGGAACTGCCTTGAATTGAGTTACTCATTGGATAAAGCTAAGCTCATCCATCTCATTAAAAATGTAAGATTAAATGAAATTACCTACAATTACTGCATGTGTTTTGTCTGTTCTATAGTATCCATACATCTTAGACTATATTCTTCCCTAGGAATAAGTCAACAGTGCTAGACCTCACAATGGGGTACACTGGAAGAAGTTTTGATGATCCCTAGTGCAAATTGACAGACATATTCTGGAGATTAAGAATGCTATGAAGATATTTGTGGTTATAGTTTTTTTTACACAATTTACATTTCATAACAATCAAGAAACCACAATTCTTTTGAACAATTCTTCCCATGGAAGATCTGAAAATTAATAACCAGGCTGTAGCTCAAAACGTCTTTGAAGAATTCGTTTGGTCCAGGACCCTAAAATGCTATTCATGCTGCATGCTTCTCAGTTTGTGGGTCAGTCTCTTGGTTAGGTTTTGTTTCAGTTCCATTGTTTGTTTTCTGGACAATGCAATGGTTTTATACTTGTCTTTTTAGGACTGAAGGGATTTTCTCGTTCTCGAAGGTTGAGCTTATTCTGCCAAAGGCTTGCCATCCTGGAGTGATTCTTTGCTTGATTGAGGATTTCATTGAGATTTGTTGTTCTAGGTAGATGTGGTGGTCTACTTTTTTCAGTTCTGTATTTTTGATTCCGATCATTGTGTGTTTATTTTCAATGTGATTGTTGCACATGACCATTGTTTTGCTGAAGTTCATCTGAAGGCCAGCTTATTTGCTTCCTTCATTCAGTTCATCTAGTTGGAGGTTGTGGAGGTTCTTGGCAAAGGGGACAATGTTTTCTGCAAATCTGAGGTTGTTCAAATATTTACTGTCTATTCTGATTCCTTTATTTTCTCAGTCTATGTTTTGGAAGATAATCTTGAGGCAGGCTGAGAAGAGTTTGGGTGAGGTGGTATCACCTTGTTGTACCCTTTATTGGAACTGAAAGGGCTCCGAGTCCCTATGTAGCCTGATAAGGGAGCTACTGTGACTATATATATTGCAGTATTCTGATGTATAAGAGGTCTACACCTTGTAGAGTGATAGTGGAAATTCCCATGGTCATTGAGGCTGGGTCAAAGGCCTGTTTGAAGTCGATAAATGCTACAGCAAGTGGCATTTTATAATCTACTGCTTTCTCTTTAGCTGATTTATTGAATGGATATGGTCCATGGTTGAATAGCTTCTTCTGAAGCCAGCATGCTTCCGTGTATGGTTTTCGTTTAGTGTTTTGGTGATTGGTTTGGTGATGATTTTTGTGAAAAGTTTGTAGATGCAGATGAATAGACTTATTGGTTGGTAGTTGTTGAGGTCTTTCAGGTTTCCTTTTTTATAAAACTGCAATATGTTCCAATCTTTCAGGACTTTATTTTGTTTTTAGCAGAATAGAATAGCTAGTTTCTTAGTGATGATCTCAACAGCTTTTTTGAGTTGGTCAATTGTGATGTTATCTGCTCCAGGGGTCTCTCTTTCTTTATTTGTTTGATGGCTTATTTCACCTCCATGAGGAAATCTTGATTGCTTGCATCTTGCATATCCTATTAGTTGCTTTGTAGTCCTTGTTTGGAGGAGTAAAGTTTTTGGTAGAATCTTTAGGCATGTTTGACAATCTTGTCTCTGTCTGTTGTTAGGTCTCCATTTTTCTCTCGTTTACTGGTTATTTGTTTCCATCCTCTGCTGAAAGTTTTGTTAATAGCTTTGAAAACCCAACATTTTTTGAGAATTGTTTCTATGATTGCTGTCATGTATCTTCTTTTGTCTTCTTTTCATTATTCTTTAATTGTTTTATTCACCTCAGTTGCTTCAATTTTTTCTCTTGTTGGTAGCTTGAAATTTCTGCATTTTTCAATGAGGTTTCATTTGAGATTTTACTAATGGTTTGTGTGCTCTTTGGTTCAAGTATAGAGGCAACTTCGATTAGATTCTCAAAAAAGGTGTTCATGATTTTGAACCCATATGTGGTTCACATGAGTTTACAAGATCTTCACCTCTCTCATTCCATACTTTATATCTGAACTTGCCAATGCAATTTTCATTTCCTTGTCCTACCTGTGCGTTGAAGTTTCCCATGATGACATCAAAGTATTTTCTGGTATATTGGAGTAAGGAGTTCAAGTCATTGTAGAAGTTGTCTATTTCCTCTTCAGTCGACAGTGAAGTTGGAGTGTAGACTTGGATGATATTCCGTTTGTATCTCTTTTAGAGTTGCACGGTGGCATTGGCTATGATCCAGTGGGAACAGCCGGTGTAATTTTGATAGTGCAAACCATGGGGAGTTTTTGGCTGTGCCCTTCCACGCTGGCTCGTGATGTATTGGCAGGGGGCCTGGTGGACTGATCACAGCTGCAGTCAATCAGAGTGGCTTTAGAGCTCCACCAGCTCTTAGCACCCATTTTAACTGCTTTTGATAAGGTAGATAGGGGTGTTTACTGTGCCAGAAGAGATTTTTAAAAAATCAGGTATGGAATATGGGACAGCACAAAAAATTATCATTTTTTTTTTTTGTCGTATAGCTATGTTTTCCACGTTTTTCAACTTGTATGTATTAAAGTATTGAAACAAGAGGTAAGATGGGAATGTCTACCTTTGCATATTTGACATCACATTAAGATCAATCTTTGAGTGAGTGATTCACCAACTAATTTGGGTTTAGGTTGACATCTCCCTTATTTTTAAAAATTTTTTCAACAAAGTCCCCAGGGGTTGCATATTAAGAAGAATTGGAACCTTGTCTTTTGATTGAAGAGAGATTCTTTTAACATTGATTGTTTTGTAAGAATGAAACTATTTTGATTTTTGTTAAAAAGTATAAGCTGTTCCATTCAACTTGTTCTTTTCTGATAGCTGAATGATTCCCTTCGTTGCACCAACTTGAAACATGAATTATATTGTAATTGCTTTAGATAAATTAAATTGTTTTTATTTGAGTGCTATTTCCAATATCAATGTGTGAGGGCATCGAACTCCACAATCAGAACTACCTTCTCTACATTGTGCCTTTCAATTTATCATGAAAATTTTTTTCAATTTATAAAAACATGAGCCGTTAAAAATTTTATTCACTGAGAAGTGCTATCAGAATACTATTTCAAATTATTGTTATCAGATTTTTTTGTATTAAAATAAATGTTTTGTTTTGTATTTTTCATAAAAACTTTTGCGTCTATGCAGATTACTGTCCTGCAAAATTTGAAAAATATATGATTCAGGAAGAAAACAACCACAGACAACTATGGCATTATTCAAAATTGAAAGAAAAGGGGAGCTACTGGCATGATACTCTTTTTGGCTATCACTGACACAAGACTTTGCTAGTGACCTGTTGGAACTCCCATCTTCTGATAGAGCAAGAATGTTTAACTTATCTGAAATCTTTTGATGGATTGAGTCAACATTTTTTGTTGCATGATATATTTAAGAAGTTATTTTTGTACATTGGCATTTACAGGGAATACCTGGAACAAAGAGGTTCAACCAAGAATAAAGTGGTTCAAGATTTTGTGCAAAATGACTGTAATGATTTTCTATTCCTAATCTTATTTTCAATCAATGATATGGTTTTTATAGTTCGAAGCCCTTTAAACGGGAAAAGACAAACTTGTTTTTTGCTTTTTTTTTCTCTTTTGTTTAAAAGAAATAAAATTAAAACTTAATTCAGAATATGAAGAATGCACTAGATTTTAGATGAAAAGCTGAGACAATGGCTTTAAGTGGGAAAAAGGGGATAATATCAACTTTTAGACTCCAGTTAAAAAATATATTTTTGGAATAGGGAAAGATTTGGAAAATGGTTAAATATTTTCAAGTAATACATCTTGAATTTCAGTGAAATATTGATGAAAAAATTTCTTTATCAATTAGAAGAATTAGAACCACTGCTGTATTTCTTAACCTTATCTACTTGAGAAAACTAAAGGAAATAATAAAATATCTATTTTTATAGTCAACTGCCAAAGGATCTATTCAGATATATATGACCCTATTGCAGTCTCTCTTGTTAACTACTATGTACTTCTGTTGCAAGGAGAACAACTTCTATATCAGCAATGATAACAATCTTACTTTACTTTTTTGAGACTATGGGAAATCCCCATCATTCTTTCTTTTTTCTCACCTTTTCTTCCTTTATATAAAAAAAATTGACCAGAATTCAAAGTAAGTATCAGACTTAACAAAGATTAGAAGGTTAGAAACAAAATCTGTTTAATGTATTTTTTAACAGATCCATCCTGAACAGATTAATGAAGTTAAGTTAGTTTTCTATCAGGAAGATAAGTTGACAAACAATTTCATAGAGATAATTTGTAAAAGCTGCATTTAAAAAAAGTGGAAATGCTTGTTGGAGTTTTTCATCAAAATAAATGGATTAAAACACTTGCAACACAAATCTATTGCACAAACAGTATTGTTCAATGTCAACTGTAAATCAATTACTTTTTTTTTTCTAACAAACTCATCCTTCCTTGATTTTTTTCTATCCTTTTCATTCCTCATTGTCAAGCTTCTTTTTTTTTTCAATTCTTCCTACCTGCAAGATTTGTTTCTGCCACTTTTCCCACCTTATTTCTGTTTGCTAGCCCTTTTTTGTTTTATTTCATGAATACAACTTTTTTTTTTAGTTCACTTCCAATGGCTTTTTCTTTTAGTCTACAAGTCCTATAATTTTTTCTTTTAATTTCAAGTATTTTTAAAGGTATCCAATTAAACTTATTCCAAAATTAAATACGTTTCAAGACTTAAAAATGAAATATATTTTCCTGCAGATTTTTCATTCAGCTATTCAATAATATGATGTCTCCAAGCTCAGGAAATATGATGTCTCCAAGCTCAAGAACCACGAGCCACCAAAAAGTCAGCATTTACAGCATTCCAGTTACTATAAATGCTAGTATACTGTAAATAAGACTTATAATTTGCAACTTCAGCATTTTCTGTCAGTTTTCATTTCGACAACCTCGTGTCTATTGTGACCACTCACAGTAATGGTTTGTTTCACATCTCATGACTTAGCAATAGGTTTCCCCTATCTCTAATGAGCCCTGGTGTTCATGGAATGGCAATCTCACTGGACATACCCAAGATTCTCATTGTTATAACAAGCTCTATTATTGATTTCCTTGTCACATTGACAAACAATATGACCTGGCTAGCTGCAACATCAGCAGCGATTCTTCAAAGAATAACAGTAACAGCATTGAATCTGCAGAGAGCAGTATTTATGTGACAAGTGACCCACACAGTAACATTTGGGTCACCAATTAATTTACCTGCTGAGGTGATATGACCAAACATTTATTCCTTAATGTGTCTTGAAAAAAACATTACAAGAAAAAGTAAATTTTATAGCAAACAACTCAACAAGGCATGCATTTACTTCCATTTTGTAGTTCTGAATGCTGATTCTCGGATATCTTTCAGCAGCGTTAAATTGTAAAATGAATCAAACCAAATATGTTCAATCCAACTAAAATCTTGTTCAGAATCAATCAAAGAGATTGAAAAAGTTATGCGGAAAAAATTGCAAAACTAGTCAGTTAAATAGTTTCCAACTATATCAATACACATTTTGGAAAGGATGCAATCATAGGCAACAAACACATAATTAGAGCTATTTCAAATATTTATGCACAGGTACATACATACGAACATTACTGTATGTGTTAGATATGAAATATCTATTTAGCTATGACCAATGTATTGGTATGCATTATGGTTGATCCAACAATATGAGAGTGAAATTACAATATTGGAGGGCCAATTTTACTAATTTTTTCTCATCTCTTATTCTGATGTTTGGCTTATTGTAGTGGAGTGCAGAAAAATTGCCATAAAAGGTTTCTGAACGTTTTTCTTTTTTGAGCATCAAGTGTTCTCAGTAACATACTAAAAGTCCAAGTTGGCTGCCAAATCCTAAAAATGCGTATATAGTTGAGTGCATTTATGGTTTGACTAAAATAAATTCTTACAGAAGGTTTCTCAACGGTTTATGTTGTATCAGGTGTTCTCAATAAAATACTAAAAGTTTACCACAGTTTGACCACTGGAAAGATGTGATTTTCAAATCTTTTAAATGCCCATTGCTCCATCATTCATCAAGTTTTTCCATTGGTCTTTATTTGTATCAAGTCCACTCAATAGCATACCGAACGTCTACTACATTCTAACCACATGGAAGGTGTAATTTTCCAGATGGTGTACAAAATGGTTGTCAAATCCTTAAAATACCTATTTAGCAGAGTGCATTTCTAGTCCCCCCCCCCCAATGCTATGGGTGGTTTCTCAACATTTTTTTCAGTAAAGAAAAGTAATAGCAGCAAGAACCTTAAAATGCTATTTCAGATGAGTGGAAAAAATCAAATTCTTCCAGCAGCTGCATCATGAATGTTGTATAACATTCTGTATTTTTCTTCTTTCAGTTGACAATTTTTTTCCTGACAGTCTTTTTGGTAGAAAAAATAGTTTTTTTTAATCAAACAGATTATTTTCTTTGTTTCTCTTCACTCCACTTTTGACACCATGCCGCATTTGTTAATGTAGAAATCACTGTTCATCTTGTGGCTCTCTTACTATTGGGCACTGTATTCTATCTCCCGTATTTATAGCAATCCGCACTACTACTGTGAGCGGTTTTGTCTGGTTACCTAATTTTCATGTGGCTTTGGAGAGAATGGTGTACAAATGGAAATTTTTTTTCTAGATAATTTCCAGGTTGGAGTTATTTTGTTTCATCCTTGCTTCTGTTGATTCTTGGTATTGCCCGCTGGTAGAGTAGCAGGGTCATTGAATTCCTCCTGCATATTGTTGTTGTACTCAGATACAATGGATGTGGACACAGTCTACATGCTGCGCATGAGTCAAGCCTTAGCTACTCTTAAATCCTCGTTTCTTTGCTCGTTGACAAGGTCAGGGTTTAGGTCTGCCCAGAACTGGTTGCTGCAGCGAATCACAGAGAAACACCAGGGGAAATTTGGTATACTATAATGGAGAAAATCTTTGAATTGGTAATTTTTGAATGGCTAGAATTGGGTAGTTTTTTTACTTATGTTCAAATTATGTTATTTTTGATAGGGTTGGTAGGTAGATTAGAAAATAAGGTTTGGAATTAAAGTTAGAAGATTAGGATTAACCCATAACCCTAAACTGTATCCTTTCTAGTTAGATTCAATGAAATAGTCTCAAATGTTTGTAGGTTTTTCCTTTCTTTTCATCCATGAAATTTCTTAGAGAATTAAGCCATTTATCAAGTAACATTTCTTGGCAATTGAAAATGGCCAGTTTAAAAATTTGATCTGTAAGAAGTAGCAGCTATTAAGTCTCTGTGGATTGTCACTCTGGTCAAATATCAACATTTTATCAAATCGTAGCTATTCCAAATAATAAACTGAAATATTTTTTCTTAAAAAGAAAAAATAATCATCAACTTCAAATTTTCTAAAATTTTTTGCATGCTTTCACTCTAAATTGTTCATTTCTTTTAATAAAAAGGCTCATTAAGCAAAAGAAATTTACATGTATGATCTTCTGTAGCAAATATTGCCAATGGTTTAAATAACTAGAAATGGCATAGACGGCTAAAAGATAATTAGCACAGATACTTGTCCAAAGAAAACAAAATTGTTACGAAAGATGAAATATTGCTACAAATCAATGATAAAAGATATGATTATGAAAATCTAGGATGAAAAAATAAAAATCGATGATGGAAGATAAAAAATGAAAATTGATGATAAAAGATAAAAAATAAAAATCAATGATAGAAAAAATCAAAGATAGAATCATAAAAATTGATAATAAAATGATAAAAATAGATGATGAAGGATAAGATAATGATTTTAGATAGAATAATTAAAATTGATAATAATATAATAAAAATCAATGATAAAAAATGAAATGATAAAAATCGATAAAAGACAATAAAAATTGATAATTAAAGATAAGATATTATAAAAATTTGAAAACCCATCATTACTGTCGACATTTATAGTCAGTAGAGAATAGATGTGTTCTTGAGGGTTCTTAAATATTTCTCGGAAAAACTAGGCTGGTCACGTTGCAAGAATGGCAGATAACTGATGGACATCATGGTTCACAATGTAGATACCCGGGGATCTCGTGCACAATGGAGGCCTGCAGATTATAAGACGCATTGGCTGTATACACTTTTTTTTAGGGATTAATGGGATTTTCTTGTTTTTGAAGGATGAGTTTGCTCTGCTGGAGACTTGCCATCTTAGATTGATTCTTTACTTGATTTCTTCTTCTTGTAGAGTGATGGCCTTCATAACCATGGGAATTTCAAGAGTTGAAGGCTCTCTTGAAGTCTATAAATGCTACAGCAAGTGGCATTTTGTACTCTGCAGCTTTTTCTTTCAGCTGATACACTGAATGGAGATGGTTCATGGTCAAGTAGCTTCTTCTAAAGCCAGCTTGCTCATTTGGTTGGTTTTCATTTGTTGATGATGATTCTTGTGGAAAGTTTGTAGATGCAGTTAAGTAGAATTATAGGTCTACAGTTTTTGAGATCTTACAGGTTCCCTTTTTTTATATAAAAGCATTGATTTCCTTGTTCCAATCTCCTGGAACTTTACTTTGTTTTAGGCAAAAGTTGGATTTGAATAGCTAATTTCCTAGTGGCTAGAATTATGAGAGATTTCTACTGAAGAAATTTCTAGAAGTTGCTACAATGTCAAGAAATTTTATGCAAGAAAAGAAGCAAAAACTATGAATATTTGAAACAGTATTTTATCAAATTTAACAGGAGAAGATAGTATTCAGTGTTAACCAAGGTCAATTACTCCCCTTGCATAGTATGGCAAAAACATACCAAGCTTACCTACTAACCCTATTGAAAATATAATCAAAAGTAACGTTATTTCAACATCAATGAAAATTTAGCCATTTGTGATCATTCAAAAGAGTTATGAATACAAAATTTCCCAACAGTAGTAGCACAAATGGAAAACTTCTTGTTTTTTTTCTCAATAATAACATATAAGATAATATTTTATATGTATTTGATATTTTTGATTTTTTATCTTGGGTGTCAAGTTCTCAATGAAAGTTTTGGTCATACTTATTAACTTACAAGTAGAGAAATTAACACTTGAGGGAAAAAACAAACAAACTCAAAGATGTATGAAAGATTATTCTATTGTGAATATATTTATTTTTATTATCAAGGAAAAAGATTGGGAAAAAAACTGATAAAATCTTTCTCTGGGAAAAATCTATAGAATCAAAGGTTTGCAAAAAATTAACAGTGAAAAGTTATCCATTTGTGAATATTAAGATGATGCAAATTTGGTATTCAAAATTTTTTCAACAGTTTCTGTTTTGAAAAATATTATTTTTCATATATTAACAGTGCTTTAACAGTACGAAAAAATAATTTCACTGGCTATTCTATTAAAAATCTTATTTCATCAGTTCTGCAATTTCTAATATCTTAACAATCAAAAATATAAGAATTAAAAATAATGATATCCCTTGGTAAGAAAAAATTTTAAAAAAATAATTTTGCAATTCTAATTATCTTTACTCAAAATTAGATTTAGTGCTAATTATAATAGTTTAGACAATCTGGGAGTCAACTAACTGCACATGAACCCGATATCTTGGCTTTTTTTATGACATTTTGTACCAAATTGACAACAGATATAAATCATGTAGCCAGCAAAGGGTAATAGTCATTGAATTCATAAAGACAGAATAACTAAAATTATTATTTTATTAGAATAATTTTTGCCAGAATGAAGGTCAATCCTTGCTAGCTATTCACATTTGCTGCTTCTGCTAATCTGAAGCAATAATGATTTATGTATCTTTTTCTATCTCTCCATCTCTACAGTATAAACTGTGATTAAAATATATAAGAAAATCTTGACACAAGTAGACATAAACATTACAATAACAAGAAAAAGAACAGCCTCTGTTTAAAACCAGCTACATTATTTATATAATTTTTGACTGCACTCAATATTATCTCATAATAAAAATATTTCTTTCCAGTTGAGTTCCCAAGTTGAGCCCTATCAGAACATCCAAAACAAAAATAAGTGATCATTACATCAAAAATAAAGATCTTGTACAAAATGCAGTATAATTCATTGTGAAATGAGAAATATATATGAAGTATCTACATTAATTATAAAGTAAAGTCTGATTTCTTTTTCGTACTCTCTCCGATTTATTCATCTCAAGAATAGATTTAAAAAAAATACTATGATGCAAAAAAGAAACATGAGAAAGAAATGTTCATAACTAGTAGGGGCTATGCAGGGGGGTGGTGTTCACCTTCTTTTCAGTTTCTGAGGGGATTCAGGGTTCCCTTCCTACCTACTGACTCAAGTGTACATCTAGTTCCAATTTCCAACATTGTTCCTAAAAAACAAAGAGAGCTGTCTATCTCTCTTTGGGACACCTGATTCCTTACAAATGCTGTTAACTGATTTGAATTGGGTTTTGAGATGAAATTTCTGGCATTATAAGAAGTGCAGACTTACGCAGCAGTTAAAAATGTATAGACAGAAAATACAATGTTTATAAAAAGATCCAATACACAAGTCAGAGTAATGATAAGGATAAATTATATTCTGTTCATGATTTCAAAATTATCAAAATTACAGTAAAAAAATTAAATTGTCTTTATGAATAAAGGAAGATGGAGGTTTATTATCTTTTTTTTCATACTATATATGGTAAACAAGGTTATCTGCAGACAGAATATATAGACATTTTTATTTGTGTTCTACATTTATTTTTCAAGAGTTTTGTTTCAAATTTGAAGCAGTCAAAAAATAGATTTTCGGAAAAAATATTTCAAATATGTTTTGCAAACATGAAATTACTTTAAACAAGTATTTACATATTTTTTAAAAAAAGGGTGTTCAATTTATTTCACTGCAAAATAATTTATTGTTATCTATTTAGTTAGTAAGTTTATGTCTCAGTATTATTTTTCTCCACAGTACATTTCTAAGTTTTTTAATGGAAAATCAATGTCAAGGCTAACTTACATACTTTAAATCTTTCTCACCAGAGTGCTTGAATACGTATCTATGAATGTGCATCCTGTGAAAATGCAGTCATACAATTCAAAAGGACATTCTATCTCACCCATATCTATTCCCATGTCTGAACTTTTGTCAAATGACACTCTGCCTATGAATACAGTTCATATTAAGTGGTTTTTTTTCAAATTTTTATAAACACCCCAAAAAACGGATCAGCACATTTCACAGAAATATCTTTTCCTGATTCTCATATTCAACACAGAATTTTTGAAGCAGGTTCTTCCAACTTGTTAGAATTGAATCAATATTTATTGATTATTTCTGTTGCCCCAAACTAAGCATAGATAAAATGAATCATCTCCCTTGTAAGATAGATATATTTCCCAACCAAGAAAGTAAAACAAATCTGCCTCCTAACTTTAAAATTATGGCACTAGATCATTTTTTATGTAGGTACCCACACGCTATCATATTTAATAATCAACTTGACACCAAAGACACACCTTAATGTAGAGCATTCAATAAAGATTATATTCATTTCAGTGGTAAGGTTGTGCTTACTAGCTTGCTACCTTTTCAACAAGACCAGTTATTTGCTTCCTTAAGCGGTTTTGAATTAATTCAAAAGAAGTTATTTTGTTGAGTTAACAAAATCAAAAATAGCAACTCAAAGAATCTCACTGACTTGAAAAAAAAAATACTCTGAGATGGGCGAGTAAAAAGTGGGGTTATGTGTACACAAATTACATTTCCTTGCACCATGGATTATTTCTTTCATCAGAAGGAAACAAAAGGTCCTTGTTGCTTTTAAGAAAAGAATTGAAGATTTTAAGAATAGAATCAACATGTTTGACTCTGGGATAATAGTTAAATATTTTGAATTATTATTTGATATCTAATAATTTGTAATTTTTCCATTCTCTGAATAAGATGAAAAGTAGGCAAAGTTTAATGAAATGCCCAGTATATACATTCTATTTCCATGTATATGGTGTAGCGGTGGATTTATCAAACTATTTTGAAGATAATGTTCAAATCCATTCATAGAATGAGTTGGGTCAAATCCTTAAATCTAAGCAACATCAAAAAAATATAAGGTTTTGTTGAGAAATTTTGATAGTTCTCTCATCATGAAATGAAGACACTATTTTGGAGATACTAGTGCAGGAATCTCTTCAATACTGGCATTCTGTGGTCCAGCAACTTCCATGGTCTGGTACATTTTGAATCTGCTGCCGTTAGTTTGTGAATCTATCACTGAAATGAGGCTGTTAGCAGTGCTAGGGTGCCAAACTATGATTACATCTCAGCTGAGTGTTTATATGATTGTCGTATTCATTTCAGAAGTTCTGGTGTATTCTAGCCCTTCAGGATGTCATCCAAGAGACCAAGAAGTAGAGAAGATGGTACTAGAACCAAAAAGCATGAAACAACATCTATGCTTGAAAAAGTGGAGTTACTGAAAGAATTTGATTAAAGAACTTCTGTAAAGAGTTTGCGTGAATTGCTTACTGTGAATGTTTTAAAGGAACAAAAGGAGCAAGTTTTTTGTTGAAGAAATCGGGTCATTTTCTGTTCTCCAGCATTGGCTAGGTTTCAAGTTTGCCAGGTTAAAGAGGTTCAACCTCTATTCATTAAAATGAATCGGTGATGAAAAACATTTTCAAATTGATTATAAGATGAGATTCTTTTCAAACAATAGTACTTTATGGGAATTCTCATCTACCTTTAAACAAGAATATAAATCTTGTAGAGAAACACAGATTTACACATACCATAAAAATAACATTAAACAAAAAAAGTGGCTTCACAAGCAGATTTTATTAGATAAATACAATAAAATACCTTTTAGAATTGGAGTATATGTCTATATATCATTTCAGTCAGTAAACTCTGGACAAGAATATGTTTTTTTTTGAATATGTGTCAGAGTAATTGAAAAAGTTGAATTGTACAAATAGTGTGCACATACACACATATCCAAAGCATTTTTCATCTCTATGGCGTGTGTGCATTTGTATTCTTGAACTGAAATCCATTGATAAACATTGCTTTCAGAATTTAAGCTTCACAAAATGCTGTGTTGGCTTTGTGATTAATGACTTCTGCCTTGGAAGCAGCCTTAAACACGGGCTTTGCTTTTACCAGCTGAGCTGACAACATTGTCATGGCAAAGCAGGAATTCAAAATACTTGAATTACTCATTTCCTTATCTGACAATCTCCGGCATAATTATGATCACCACACAATGCTCATTTCTTTATTTACTTACACAATCTAAGGCCACTCCTTTGGTACTGTGTGAAATGGTGCGAAGCAATTAGCTCATAATATATTGTCTTTATAATTATCCCATTCTGTCAGATATAAATAATCAATTTACTTATATTTCAATTAGTTGTGTATATAACACAGCAAATAATTGAAGTTCATTAAAAAAAAAAAAATAGTCACATATGATGACAGATGACTTAAGAATAACTAAATGAATTCTGTCATCTCGAGCAATATCTGTGGGGAAAAATTCAGGCCTATGGCCAACAAAATTGGTATGCTCCCCCCCATGCCTAGATTATAGAATGTATTCAGGTATTAGCCTTAGTTCCTAGCTGAAATGTCATTGACAATTTCAATGAACTGACATTGGAGGAAGTTGGACGGCGTAACTGATGAAAATTTGAGTGATTTACTCATCTATTTTGGAAACACATGGTTAGGAGCCATTCGAAGAGGGAGGTAAAGAATACTCCTACTTTAGCATAAATACAATAATCAACTTTAATTTTAATACTAACAAGCTGATATTTTGTTAGTGATAGTAAAAATCCCCTGATATCCCAGAGAAGCTTCCCGAGATATTTATGAAACAAATTGAGATTTGAAGACTGAAGAGTGTGCCATAATTTTACTTTGAGAGTATTTGGTCAAAACTTTAATACTATTTGTAACAAGCTGATTTTTGTAGTATAGTTACAATATGATACCAGAAATACTACACTAAGAATTCTCTAGAATTGCATTGGAGCTTTGCAAGAAATCCAAGATGGCTGCTGTTTTTAGACAAAATATTGAAATAAGTCACAAAATTGAAACCATACCTGATAAGAAAAGGGTTTGAAGGTATGTTTCTATCTTTTAGAGGCTGGAAAATTGATAAAAACCAACCCAGATATAATATTTTTGAAGGATAGGGAATGGCTTGCAGGATGGCTACCATTTCTAGCAACTATCCTACATAAATCAGCTTGTTAGAATTATATTTAATGTTCGGACCTAATACTCCTGGACTAAAATTATAGCATGCACAACAGTCATCAAATCTCAATTTGTTTTGTGAATATCTAATGAAGTTCACTGGGATTTTTAGTATGTTGATCTGTACACAATTAAACATCATTGACTAAAAATCAGCTTGTTAAAATTATTTCGATATTCAAGCTTAATGTTCTTGCACTAGAAGACCTCATTTCAACATTAAAATGTTGAACGTACCAGATAGATCAGTGAGTGAGCATCATTGAGAAAAGAATAAAATTGCTGGTAATTAACAAATGAACAAGCTTTGGCTGGTATTTTGCCAAGAAAGAGTGAAAAATAATTCATCAGATGAGAATCTTGAAATTTCATGCTATAATCAGTCGATAGCCCACAAGGTGTAGAACCTGTATATGTCAAAGTACTGCAACATATCTACCAACAAAACAGTTCCTTTGTCAGGCTACACAAAGACTCTGAGCCCTTTCAACTAGAAAAAGGAATGAGACAAGGTGATACCAGCTCACCAAAACTCTCCACAGCATTGAGATGATCTTCAGAAACTCAGAATGGGAACACAAAAGAATCAGGATAGATGGAGAATACCTAAGTAACCTCAGATTTGCTGACAACATCGTTCTCTTTTCTAAGAACCTTCACAATCTCCAAATAATGTTAGGCAAACTAAATAAAGCAAGCAACAAAGATGGCCTCCACAAGAACTTCAGCAGAACAAATGTCATGTATATCAAAGAATTGAAAATGTAGAGCTGGAGAAAGTAGACCACTACATTTACCTAGGATAGCAAGTCTCTATGAAGTCATCAAAAGAAGAGGAAATAAAGTAAAGAATCAAAGCAAAGAATCACACTAGGCTGGCAAGATTTTGATAAAGCAAGCTTGACTTTCAAGAACAAGAAAATCCCTCTAGTTTGAAAAAGAAGGGTATTCAATCAATGTATCCTTCAGATAGTCGCATATGAAGCTGAAACAGAACCTAACCAAAAGATTGACTGAGAACCATGCAACATGCACATGAGAGAATATTGCTCAACCTCATATTGAGAGATTATAAGACAGCACTGTATATCAGAGAAAAGAAAGGAGTCCGAGACATTACAGAAACTGTTAGAAAACTTAAATGGCAATGGGCTGGACATGTTGCTAGAATAGCAGACAACCACTGGACATTACGACTCTCAATGTGGATTGTCAGAGATTAGGTGCAAGGCTGTAACTGACTGTAGGTGAGATGGCATGACGAGCTAGATTAAATCAGAAAACACTGGCTCTGCAATGCCCATGATAAAGTGGTGGGGCAAATCTTAGGGAAGGTCTATATCCAATGATGGACGCTAACAGACGGATGTTGATGATAGCTCACAATTCATGAGGTTATTTAATCTTAATCCTTTTTAATGAGGGCAAACATACAAATTGTGTAACAAACAAGTTTGTTGTAAAATTTTAAAGATTTTTTGAAGTTTCTATTAATCACTCTAGAACACCTGGAACAGAATGGTTTAATCAGTTAATGGGTTTAGGTTATTCATGCATTTAGACATTATATATATATATATATATATATATGGACTATGCCCAGCCATAACTGTTTATAGTGGAAACTTGAGATTTTACCCATACCCTAACAAGTAGAGGGAATGGGGGGGGGGCGTGGGAGGTCTTTCTTTCTTTGTACCTTAATGGAGAGGAGTGAGGTTTTTCTACATTTTTGACCCCTTAAAGTGGAAAAAGTCCTTTGCAGCAGGGGGAGTTCTCATTTTTGACAAGTCAAAAAGAAGGAACAAAAAATCTTCCTCCACTTTTGAAGGTGGAAAAGGTCTCCATTTACTTTTGACCCCTTAGATGGGTAGGGGAATGATTTGCCTTCACTTGTCACCTCTTATGGAGTTGTAAATCAACCTGTAAAATAAGATCTGTGTCTGAAAATTTGCATAAGGGCACAAAGTAAGGTTCCACTTGGACATTCCCTTCGACTGAAATTGCAGCTTTTTTCTTTTTAGCAAAGCGTAGAAAACTTAAGTACATTTTTTATAATTTTAATTACATTTTTAAAATAGTCAATGTCTACTGGAATATTCCTCTGATCATTTGCAAAAATTCATTTTATAATATATGTGTTCCATCATCCTGTTCTTCCAGATGTAAAATATAAATTATTTTCCTGATATTTCATTGTTTTTTCATTTTCTAACCTCTAAGTAGTAAATGAAAATTATTCAATGAAATGGTGGTTGGTGAAAAGCCAAGTCAACAGAACATCACTTTGCCAATGTAGCGTCTGCATGATGAAACTGTTGTTGGCTGTTGAGTAAACTGAATTATAATTCTGATACTTTACATACTTGTAATAACAAATATGAAAGAAAAAAACAAAATTTGTTTCACAAAACAGTTTTGACTCATGTTTGCTTCATTCAAACTTCCATATTCCAAAATTCACTCTCTTGTGAATGGTGAATTGGTCCAAAATAACCAATTTAAACATAACAGACATAATCATGACAAGCAAACTTGTAATAATTTTCTTCTAGTATGCGTTTGTGAGCAATCCTCGTCGTACTTATCTTTGGGGCAAGATGCTAGATGTAAGAAGTAAATCTCGGAATCAATCTTAAGCTGCCAGTGGTATGAGTGGTTTAAAAAGCAAACATAGAAATACACAGATGAAGGTAGTATATTGTGTGTGTGTTAACCAAAAATTTTCAGAGAAAGAAACAGGAGCATCCATAGCAGGTGAATATCTTGAAAATAAGAACAAAGTCTGAATGTATTTTGGAATAAATAAAAATTTGTTTTATCTTGGAAATTCAAGAACAGAAATCAACCAGATTGAGTTGAAGAGCCCTTTCCTGTCTCTTCCAAAGGAAGCTTTTGAAGTTCATTGAATTTTCCAAAAGTCTTTTAAATCATTACTATTTGAAAAGTCCACGGAGTTTCCACAATATATTTGTTAAAATCAGAAAGAACACTTATTTCTCTTCGAACAGAATGATTTTTGTAATAATTTTCTTACATATTTCCCTCTGAAAACATCTTTCTGGAGAATGAAATGGTACCACAACTCAGATGTCAAGTCTCTTGTCTAATATTGTCTGCTTTGAATTTAGGGAGGAAACAATACTGCTTTGTCACTCTCCAAAATTCTCTACACCATGGATTAATGATGGTCTTGGAAAGAAACAATATCAAAATAGGTTTTTTACTGACTGGAAGGAACTTTGATTTTTATTCAGATTTGCCTTCCTTGGCTTGAACTTGAATCTTTTTTGTTGAAAGGATCACACTCTCTCACATGTTTGAGTCACATCAAATAAAATTTTTTGCAACAATAGGGAACTACATACTCCACAAGAAGATGGTTTCTCTCCAGTGTGGGTTTGCATGAAAGGGCATAACAGTTTGGTAGATTGCTAGTCCAAAATGTATTAATTGGGCATGCAGTTCTTTTCAATGTCCAGAATCTACAGATGGAAAGCATTAAGTCTGTGTTACTGGCAGGAGTTGGGGCCAATGTGACACACAGGCCTGATCAAATGAGTAAAAAAATAAAAAATGGGGAATTAAATAAAGAATTGCATCTTGGCCTCCAAAACTCCTGAATTACTAGCTTCAAATTGATATGATCCTTCCAGACGTTGATCAACACACTAGGCAAGAGAAAGGTTTCTATCAAGAGTGTGTTCGCATGTGTTTTCTCAAATTAGAATTATCTGAAAATGCTGATCCACACACTTGACAAGGGAAAGGTTTTTCTCCTGTGTGTGTTCGCAGGTGTCTTTTCAAAGCTGAACTGTCAGAAAATGCTGATCCACATACTTGACAAGAGAAAGGTTTTTCCCCAGTATGTGTTCGCAGGTGTCTTTTCAAAGCTGAGCTGTCAGAAAATGCTGATCCACATACCTTACAAGAGAAAGGCTTTTCTCCAGTGTGTGTTCGCATGTGTCCCTTTAAATGTGAATTTTCTGAAAATGCTAATCCACACACTTGACAAGAAAAGGGTTTCTCTCCAGTGTGCGTTCGCATATGTTTTTTCAAATTCGAATTGTATGAAAATGCTGATCCACACACTTGACAAGAGAAGGGTTTCTCTTCAGCGCACGTTTGCATGTGTTTTTTAAAATCTGAATCACTCAAAAATGCTGATCCAGACAATGGATGAGAGAAAGGTTTCTCTCCAGTGTGTATCTGCATGTGTCTATTCAAATGTGAATCCTGTGAAAATGCTAATCCATACATTTGACAAGAGATGGGTTTCTGTCCACTGTGTATCCGCATGTGTGATTTCAAATAAGAATTACATGAAAATGCTGATTTGCACACTGGACACAAGTGCTCCTGCCCAGTATGTATTCGCATGTGTTTCTTCAAAGCTGAAATGTCTGAAAATGTTGATCCACACACTTCACAAGAGATGGGTTTCTCTCCAGTGTGTGTTCGCATGTGATTCTTCAAATTTGAACTGACAGAAAATGCTGATCCACATACCTTACAAGAGAAGGGTTTCTCTCCAGTGTGTGTTCGCATGTGATTCTTCAAATTTGATCTGACTGAAAAAGAAGCTCCACATACCTTGCAAGAGAATGGTTTCTCTCCAGTGTGGGTTCGCATGTGACTCTTCAAAGCTGAACTTGCTGAAAATGCTGATTCGCACATTTGACAAGAGAACGGTTTCTCTCCTGTATGTATTCGAATATGGCTCCTAAGGGCTGAACTGTCAGAAAATGCTGATTCACACACTTGACAAGAGAAGGGTTTCTCTCCAGTGTGTGTTCGCATGTGTTTCTTCAAATTTGAATTAACTGAAAATGCTGATCCACATACCTTACATGAGAATGGTTTTTCACCCGTATGTGTTCGCATGTGTCTCTTTAAATCTGAATTATTTGAAAATGCAGATCCACACACTTGACAAGAGAAAGATTTTTCTCCAGTGTGTGTTTGCAAATGTCTTTTCAGAGCTGAACTGTCTGAAAATTCTGACCCACATACCTCACAAGAGAAGGGTTTCTCTCCATTGTGTACTCGTATGTGTGTTTTTAAATTGGAATTACTTGATAACACTAATTCACACACTTGACAATAGGATGGTCTCTCTCTAGAGTATGTTTGCATGTGTGTTTTCAAATGAGAATTACTTGAAAATGCTGATCCACACACTTGACAAGAGTTGAGATCTTCAGGGATTGTACCCACATGTCTTTTGAAATCAGAACTATACGAATATACTGATTCGCACATTTTGCTCAAAAAAGTTTTTGCTCCAGTGTGAGTCTGCATGTGTACCTTCAAATGTAAATTTGAAGAAAATGCTAATCTACAAACTTTGCAAGAATAATTTTTTTTTTATTTACATGTGATGATTAAAATTTGTGCTGTGAGAATGCAGAAATGAACATTTGACATGAGTTGTTTTACCTTCAGTATCATTTGGCATTTGGATTTTTAGATGTAAAAAACGCATAGTCATACAACTCACAAGACTGTGAATGCTTATTCAAAAAATGGTTTCTTCCTTCATTCACTTCATCCACATCAAATTGATTATTACGGTTTATGACCATCTATTTTTAATTGCAATATCTGTAAATAAAGAAGAGATATAATTAGAGGAAATACTACCCATGCATAATTTGCAATAACAAAATTGTAGCAACTCAATTTGTGTTTCTATGAATGTTTTTCACATTTCATGTTCACTTGGTAAATAGAATTGATATCCAGCTGTTATTCAAACAACATTAATTGAATAGAATATAATTTCAAAAGTTTCATTTTTACTTCCATATAATTTTTTTTCATCTGATTCAAGACATTTCAATATTCCTTAGAAAATAAAGAGGATATTGTTTACATTTCATCATATAACTAATGGAAAATGTGTACCGGTACTAAACCATTTGAAATCTATATTAATTATAATATTTTACAACAGTCAGTTTTGGTTGAACTTCTTTTAACTTTTGTTTGTACCCAAAATGAAAAACGGTTCCAGTATGACACAAATATGCTGTATAAGCGTGTAAGGTTCACAAATAATTCCCCCTTTTGCTAAAAAAATTGTAGCGTCTGAGTTCACTTTCCAATAATAATCATCTGATTCCCATCCATTTGTATATAATACTAAATGAGGCATACATACTTGATAGATATAGGAAATATGATATTTTTCTTCAAGTATAATACATGAAACTCGTATCATAATCTCAGTGAAAAATAGTGGGGTTCATGCTGTACTCAAACGTACACAAAAAAAAATTATACATTATTAAAATTAGGTTCATCTGATGACAAGTGATTCAACTCTCAAACATCCCCCAAGACATGAGTTTTACTTACGCCATAAATCAATTGTAGAAATAAATGAATAACACAAAAACATTTTAGTAGTTGGTGAACAAAATAGGAAAAAAGAAAACAAAAATCAATTTCCTTCAAGGTATCTGAGGTGCCGTGAATTAAGGTTGAAAGAATTATAATTTCTGAGTATCAAAATATTTATTCCCAGCTCTGTCAAAGACGCCCCTCAGAAATACACCTGAAATAACTAAAATAAATCAAAGTAAACTGAATAAAAAATAACTAAAATTAAACACTTCAAGACACCTTTGTTTTTTCTCCTATACATACTTAATTTGATGAAATTGAAGTTATTATTACTGTAACAGTACACAACATAAAAGTAGTAGGCATTTATTGCATAACTACAGTACACTGATTTGGAACATTGAAGCAGAGAAATACGTGGGACTGTTGAACTGTCGAGGCAAATCAATTACCTATGTTCCACAAGAAACTTCAATTTCATAGCTATTTTTCACTTTGAAATCAATTGTTTTATACAAAAATTGTGTTACACATGGAGAAATATGGTATGTGAAAAACATTTGGTAATCATCCACAAAATATTCATTTGAAACAGAAATTATTTTCAAAGTCAGTAATATAACTGAGTATGTATTTGTTAACAAACTATGAAGCTATTTGACTTTGAAAATAATTTCTGTTTTTCTAAGAGATCATTCCAACTCAATAGGTTGTTTGTACCAATCATGAATTATCCAATGTAACAACAGAAGAAAATAAATCCACTAAAATGATTCAACTCCAAAGAATTTTAATTTTCATACCCTAACTTCATACTTTGTTTTTGTTGGCTGTTTTTGCACTGAGATACACTCAGTTATATGCGTGCCTAGCAATCATGTACTGACGTTGGTGCCAAAGACATGTGCACCAAGATGACTGATCACAAGATGTATCAAAATATTTCATTAATACATGTCATGCAATGTAAGAAAGAGTCAGTCGATTTCTGTTGATTATAGAGTATTGACATTTTTTACTAAAAATATTAATTCCACCATAATTAGTTGATTTATCATTAAAAAAAAAAAAAAATGAAGACTGATTTTAAAAAAAAAATGAGTCGACCCTTGAGATATTTGAATCAGAGAAAATTGATTCATGATCAATTGAATTGATTCAGGTAAAATATTGTATACTTTCCACAAAAAAGTGACATAATTCATAATTCTAAATTAGCCCCAACTGTGCATAATGAAAGGTTTTGGATGCAATTAAAGAAAAATTATCAAAATCACTGAAAAAGAAAAATACATTCATCAAAATTTGTAAAACTTTATATTCATCAATAATCAAAACACCATTCTTTCTGAAGTAGCATGAACATTAATAATACAATGAAAATCTCTTTGAAGAGCCATTTAGAAAAAATTCCAGCAGATATTCTTCTCAGAAAAATGAAGTATACACTGTATTTTGATAATTAAAGCAATAAAAAGAATCCCCAACAAAAAATATCCTAGTTCTTATTTAGTTCATATTTCCTATACTACAATTCAAGGACAATTAAAAAAATAATAGCAGCATTAAATACATTTTCAAATGATTTAATTTCTCTATGGACTTATCTTTTTCGAAATGTCAATATTTTTGGCATCCAGAAAATATTTTATTTAGAATTCATAATATTAGAAATATTTCTCCAAGTTTTTCTTATAAAATACCCTTATCAAGGAAAAATTAATTCATAATTGAATACAGTCTGGTCCCTGGTATGATTTTGATCAAATTTTGGGGTAATTAGGAAAAATATACATCAATGAAAAGCTTATTGGATGAAAAACTCAGAAAATATTTGATTCAACTTTTTCAGAAGCCAGTCTGATGGCCATCTTGGAATTCCAGGAATGGTAGTCTTCCCATATTAGCTCTTCAATATCTCAACTTCAAGATAATCTAGGATTAAGATTTCAGTGACCAAATCTACATTTTGGGGGGAAAGAGATCTAATGGTGTAAAAAAAAATATATATACAGATGGTCAATGACCCAAGGATGGGAAGTCATCTTGGATTTTTCAAGTTCTTCATTAATATTTACTCCTATATAACCCATGATACTCATGACCAAATTAAGGAGCAGTATGATTAATACTGACATCTGACCATCTTAATCATGACCTCTGGTGCTGGAGGGATTCAGTTGGGACTGGTTTTGTCCTTGTGGTCTCCATTCAGTAGGGGGTCCAAGGGTTGGTCTTGTTGGGTGATATCTGCCTGATTTCATATATTTGCCTGGATATGGGCTTTTAGGACATGCTGCTCAAGAGTGGGTGAAACCATGTCACTATCTGTCATGTGAGTTCAGGGATTTCATCAATTTGGATCCTCTTTGGCAAGTGTGGAGTGCATATGAACCTAGTGAATGTAGATAGCTATCCACTGCAACTGCACAATGCTTTCTTTTTCTATTCAATCTGCCATAGAGATCTTTAGTCCCCTTCAGCTATTCTTTGCTTTTGACCAGATCATATACAAGTGAATATCCACCTGTTTTGGTCAATCAGTCTGTTAGACCTGGTAAAGACCACCAGTTTGCCATATCAATCTTTGGTCTGATTCAAATGCACAGTTTTGTCTCAAATTCTCATGGTGGACTTCTTCTATCCAGGCATGAACATTTCATTGTTTTCCTTCTTAGTTGGTGCCCAGAGGCTGATTTATCTATTGATTCTCACTGACATGCAGTCTTTGAACGGTTTCTGCCCAAGATCTATGGGACATGTGAATGTGTGACCATGTTGTACAACTTATCACTTTCAGTGATTACTAAGTTATCATGACTCAGTATAACAACTTTGATTTTGTCAATTGCCTCTTGTTCCCTGCTGATCTCACTAGATCCTAATTCTGGATGTTCCATGTTCTTTATAACTCATCCAATGACTGACTCTAGACCTCTGACAGGCATGGCAGTTCTGATGCAGCCATGAAGAATCTCTGTCCAGCATTTGCATTGTTGGAGATTCCTATCAGTGTGGACCTCAATCTACTTGTACAGATGTTTGCATGTGTGGTCTGCATCTATGGACACAAACGAATTGTAATTTTTTGTGACTGACAGATTATCCGTTTCAGTTTTCAGGATGATTGGTCATGCTTATGAACAATGTATCAGGGTCAGATCTGCTTGTATCAAAAGCAAATAACAGCTGAAGGAAACCAAAGATCTGTATGGCAGACCAAATAGAATAAGCAAAACATCCTGGCTGAACATCTATCTCAAAGCAGAAGGTGTTCTCAAGAGTCTGCAGATGCTTTCTTGAGTGAGATGCCAAGACAGCTCATACAATTGAGCTACCCTGCACAAAACTATTTCAGTGTAACATTGACTACCAGAATGATGAAGACTCTCAAGATATTTCATTAGCTAGTGACAGTGATGATAATAGTGAGAACAATGAAGATATGTAGACACGTCTACAGACCTTCAAACAAGAAATCTGATTGTATTTACCTTTCAATTGTTAAAATGCCTTTTTTTCAAACAATCTAAAATAGTTACTCACGTATTTTTGACCACCGATACCTGCTTGTGATTAAGACCAGTGGAATGCAGCTTAAAAGTCGGTATGGCCACAAAAATCATGACCCCAGAAAATATAATTCAAGATAATGAGAAACTTGAGAAAATTCAATATAGAAAAATCTAAGACGGCCACCATACATTATTTATTAGCCATCTATATGTATTTGTAATCACCATCATTAGATTCCCTGCCCACCCAAATATAGATTTGGCCACTGTAATCTTGATCCTAGTTTATCCAGGAGTTGAGATATTGAAAAGCTAGAATTAGAAGATTGACATTAAAAAAAAAACAAACCAATAGCTGCCATACTGGCTTCCAAGAAAATGGAATCAAATGTTGTCTGATATTATATTTCTGTAAAGCCAACTGGACTAATACCGAAAATTTCATTGAAATTCGCTCACTAGTATATTTTTGGTAAGATGCAAAAATTTGTGTGCAAATTTGGCTAAATTTCCTTCATGCAAATTCTCATTGTTCACAAGTTCATGAGAATTAACAAGTTTTCAAACATAATTATCTCTAGATTTTGTCAAAAGCCTGTAGTGCTTGCGACACAGTCATCTGGAGATTTAAAAAAATCTAGACAATCTTAACCATTTTTTAAAGCCAGTCTCATGCAACCAAATTTTTGACTCTTCAGCCCGAAGATTACCAATGAGAACTTTTTCATTCCAAATGAACTATTTTTTAATATATTCATCTTCGTATTATTGTTATATTTTCTCCAAAAGGGCGAGATTCTTCCTGTCTACACTTGAAGAATCAAACTCAATAGAAATTCTTAAAAAAAAAAAAAAAAAAACAAAATAACGTATAATCACATGGAAAAAATATCTATTATCCAAAATTTGGAATAGAAACGTATTGAAAATATATTCTGTTCTTCATCAGAGGAGTCGTGAAAAAATTATCAAAATCCAATCAGAGGCTGATTTTTTGTGATTTGAAAAAAAAAAAGATGAGGTGTTTTCGCAAGTCAAAATTTTAGAGATTTTTGCAATGTTAATTGCTACAGCAACGTTTTGTTTACATTGTGTCGTCACGAAAGTTATGCTATTAACAAATATATCTATAAGGTTCTATAAGAAGTAGACCAATAGTTTTTACCTCATATTTCCTCTAGTATTTTTACTGATAACACCAAGATTTAGACGATTAAATAAAATTTTAATTGATTTTTACGTTGTTTTCGGCAAAATTTTCATCGAAGTATGCCGAAATGCTCCAGTTGAAGACAAAAAAAAAAAAAGCAAACACCGACTGAATCATATCGCCAACAAATTTTGTTTGATTATTCAACGTAAATTATAACGATAAACAAAAAAAAAACTGGCTGATTAAATGTAAAAAATACACCGTCCCATAATAGTTGTTACTTTTATATATACATATGCAGTTGTGAAAACTATGGAACAGAGCTAGAACAAGTCTGGTTAGTGCGATCGAACATGAAACAGCCATCGAAAAGATTGAGTTTTTACTTTTTGTTCAAATTACTCAGTGAAATAAAGCTTCAAATACTTACCAGATGATCGAATGCGTAAACTTTGGACGTTTCTGAACTTAAAAAAGTTGAGGTAGATTAGGATTTACAGCGATGATCTGTTGGGAAAGATTTGCCACGGTGCTTGAAGATTGTATATCCACTCTGCCTTTTTGCCTTTCTTTCTACCTCACTGATTGAAGAGCGGTGAGATTATTTTTTTCAAAAGAGATATTAGTAATTGTTATAGTTTTTTTATATGATCTATGAGAATGTATGTGTATTTACACAAACACTTGACAGAACAACCCCCCCACCAAAAAACAAAAAACAAAGACATTCTGCCTCTTACACTCCGGTCCTCTGTATGAACGATACCAAAGTGATACCGACTTATCTAGATGGAAATCAGATAGTATAAATAAATTGTTACATTTTGTTTTGAAAAAGTGATATAAGTGATCTCGCAAAAACACAGCTTTGCTTGACAGAAAATAAATAAAACAGCAGACACAAAATGTTTTTCCAATTTAGCATGAATTTACAATGTAAATCGAATCCACCCCCACCCCCACCCCGGGAGACTTTTAGTGGGGTGGGTAAATTATGCGCCCTCGGCAAGACTTGAAATTTGTGCAAGGGTTTTATGCACTCAGGCAATAAAAAATTAAAATTTGTACCTCTTGTTGCTTAGGCTTATCAAAAAAAAAAAAAAAATCATTCAAAATATAAGCAGTGTGCATCTCCGAGGTCTGCGCCCTAGGCTGCGGGCACTTCGACCTAGGAAATGTTCGTAGGGAAACAGAGCACGGGTTCATTATGATTTCGTAGCGTTAAGTAAATGAGTATGTGTTTTTTGGAGCAGGGTTTTCTTGTAGCGAATATTGCGCGTATGACCTCTAATTCTTTTTAAAAGCCTCAAACTGCAATGAAATGTTAAGTCAATATTAAAGAAAAATGGATAAGGAAAAGTTGCAGTGTATAGAGCAGATAAACAGAGTATACTTGAAGAACTTTCCAGGCTTCGTAGAAATGAGTATTGCAGTCAAGTCAAATGAGCATCAGAAAATACTCGTGGTTATTACTGATAATAAAAATCAAAACATCAAGATCTATCGGTGGTGTGTCATAGGAAAAAACTTCCGGCTGCCAAGATAACCACGGTAAGGGCAAGCAATAGTGAGAACAGGAATATCAACAAAATCATAGTACCCAGTGAAATTAGGGCCTCGATTATAAGACTAGCAAGAGAAAATAAGGATTTATTTGCGGCCACAGATAAGTTTCTCGACAGGAGAAAAAATAAAAATGGTCCATATCGGAGGCCCTTAAAACAGCAAAATGTGGAAGGTAGGACAGTTGACGATATGGTGTAAAGTAAAGTGATTGAAAGGTTCCGTAGCCTTTGATCGTTTCCGATTGTGATAGTTCAAAGTATTGGAATTCTTGGTGGTTTTAGTAGTTACTTCTGGTGATTTGAAGTGAAGCGCACGCGCAGCCCTGTAGATGCGTAGGAGGAAAGGATGATGTACAGAGAGAATGGGCACCAAGTATGAACTTAGACACGGAGATGAAACAAAGTGAAATGAACACAGGCAAGTATTTTGGTTAGACAAATAAGACGTACGTTTGATACAAGAACATAGATGGCAAATGAAAATGAAGTACATATAAGAATAACATAAATCTGATCGATCGTGTAAAGTGATGAGAAGAGAAGAGATAGCGAATGTTGGGAGCTTTCTTGTCATTGACAGCACTGAGTCGGAGCAGAGTTGTCTGAAACGCTCTGGAATCCGTGTGGCTTGAACCGTACCAAGAGATACGTGGAAACCAGGATCAGTGTGCAAGCCATACTGTCAAGTTGTGTGCGTTAACTCTGACACTGATAGACTCTCGAGGGACAGACCATGAAAGACAGAGAACGTGCAGTTTTATCCATGCATGTTTCCCGAAGTTAAGAAATTTAGGAAAAATTTTCGTAACTATCGGATAGCGAAAAGCCTTGCGATTTCATTCACGAGAGTGAGAGGTGTATACGCGTTTGAAGCGTGTGGTGAAGACATAGTGGGTTAAATGCAAGGCTGTGCGTATGTGTGATGCCTCGACATCGGCGAAGTGAAGAGGGCAAAGACAGTACAAAGATAGATCATGGTGGGAAAATTGTTAAGATCGGACCCGCCAGGAGGTTGGTGAAATGATAACGATCTGAAGAAGGAGGAAAGAGAGAGAAAGAGTGGCCGTGTAAGTGCGTGCCAGGCATTTGAATTCGCAGATGTTTTACCATCCGTTCGCTGTTTGACTACCAGCTTTCGATGTATGGGATTGGCACTGTTTTCGTGAGCAGAGCGCACGAGGGCTGACATTTGACTGCTCTCAGACCTAGTAGAATGTGCAATGGCCGCTCGGTAAAGCTGAACTTCGCTGGGGCCAATGGTAAGACTTTTACTGTCTGAGATGGCGTTGTTGGTGTGAGAGAATATTCTAGACTGCAATTAATGCTTTTCAGAAGACGGAATTATAGATAATCAAAATACAATATCCAAGTCCTACATTGATCATAGACGGAGGGGTGGACCCATCCAACTCTCTTCATTCTAAGCGGTCTGATGGTTAGAAAACCTCGCCCCGTCCCTTTTCTAAAATGAGCGTGGGTCAACTCGATTAATACTGCATTGCCCAGGACACCTGATATTGCAGTGAGATGGGCAATTTCCCATATTGTTGTATGTCCCAGAGCATCAACGTGATTATCCTGAGACCTGGTTTGATTTTTTTTAACAGGATACGAAGAATAATAGGAAGGAAAAAGAAAAGAATCATGTTGTCTACAAAAAACTGTGTTTGTTGTTATTATGCCTAACAGAGTTTTTACAATCGCTTCACTATTCGATCACTATCAAAGAGATATGTGTAACTCAACAATTAAAATTGATGCTATCAAAACACGAACGCTGGTGATACAAAACAAGTAAGGGAAGGCATTTATTTTCACAAATTTTCAGTTTTAGTTTTTAGAGATAATTTTTAATGTTTATGATGTGATGATTCATGACCAACATTTCGAGGACTCTAATGATGATTCAATTCACACACAATCTATTGAATCACTCTGTAGGAGGAAGGATAAAGAAAAAACTAGATTGGGTCCAGCGAAGACCTCTTTAATTCTTATATGAATGATTTCATGTGGAGAGAAAACCAATCTACATGAGTTTCCGTATTTTTAAGAATTATCCGAGGAGATGGTATGAATATTTTTATTCACGAATTACTCCATTTAGTAAACATTGTATTAATAAAAAATCTGTATTTGTTCCATATTGTTTGTGTTCACGTTCTTATAATATCAACTAAGAGAGGAAAAGGAGATTCACCCCCCTCCAAAAAATTTAGACTAGTGCCCTTCCGAAAATAGGTATCTTTCAGAACGGAGGCTAATTCTGGCCCCTTCGAGAGCTATTTTGGATTCCAGGGATAAATAAAAGCTGGGATGGGCACTATTCTACCTACGACAGGCACATATGGACAAGAGGGCACTTCTGGAAGCACTCCAACGACTTTTTCATAACTAGTTTATGTTGTCACTTTTTGACTTTTTCATCACTAGTTTTTCTTTTCCTCCTGGAAACACCATCTAAGTCGATAAGTGTAATATTTAGTAGCGTTTTTTTTAGCATATAGATATTATGTTAGGGATTAAAGATAGCAATATAACGGCCGAACAATTGCTTTTGTCCATCAAAACCCTGTTCTAGGTGACCAATATCTACTCCTATCTTAAACCATAGTCGATGTTGATGATGTCACTTGAAATGCTGTTGAGTTTTGATGCTGCGACGAGTCCAAAAAAAAAAGCTTGGTCTGAGGCTTCCCTGTCTAAGATAATAAGAGAAAAGCTATGATCAACTACAAGAGAGGCCCAAATGACTAACTGGCAGAATGTGTCAAAACACCCACTCCAGTACTGAAAGTGACAACGTACAAGGCATGGTTTATATTTTGATATGCAAATATGAAAACAGAGGTAGTATGAGTTGAGTGCAATCGAATATGAAGCGGTTATTGAGAGGACTGAATTTGTTACTATTTATTCAAAGTAATTCATGAAATAAAGCTTCAAATACAGTAAAACATTACTATAATGAACTAAATAAGGAAAGGGAATTGTTGCTAAAACTGGAAGTTTGTTATACTTGATGGTTGCCCCTTGTTCAGTAAATAAAAAAATTGTGGTAACTCGCCGGTAAACTATGACAGAAATGCACGCATGACGACAACACAATAAGCACAGAACAAAAAACATATTGAAGCAAACGGTTATAAAAGGGGACAAACTGGTAATCATGCACGTGTAAACCAGAATTTCTACCAACCCAGAACCGAGTGTTCAGAATTATCAGCCAAACGTTCATGTATTGTTCTTCTGGCGTTTGGCCAAGCGGTGAATAACGTTCGCATAACGTTAGGATTGTTTGCAAGCGAACTTCCAATGATTTTCATCATTCGTATAATGATTTCAGCAAAGACAGCGAAATGACTTTGAGTAAAATGGTTTGTATAAAATCCAGGAATATTGTCACAAATCCATTCCATGGGAAATAATTGTGAAAAAAAGGACATCTCTTGCGATCTCCCTAGTCCCTAGGGGTAAGGAGGGCGTGATGGCACAAATCGAGATGTTCATTTCTCCTTCCTTTATTTTCTGTAAAGGCATTTACAGTCCGTAAAGTCAAGTAACCATGACTTTATAGGATTTATTGGTGGTTTTTATATTGGATGGTGGGGGGGGGGTAGTAATAGCTGCTGTTCACATGTGGTGTGAAGATGTTGTAGTAGACAAAGGATTTTGCCTCTACATGGTTTGGTTGTTAGCACCACACGCCGACGTCACTGGAGATGTTGAAGGAGGGAGGGAGTTGCACGGAAAAGTATGCACGCCAGGTTTGATTGTGGATGCGGAGATTGAACAGATTGAAGACGATACTTACAAGAATTTACATGAACAAATAGAATGTAGATTCATGCAAATACAGTACTGAAATGGATGTACATATGATGAAGACATGGATTGTTTGTAGGAGAGAAAATGGGAGGTAGCTTCTATGCGAAAGAAAGGAGCTTTGTGCCGTGATAGTTGTAGTCTAGTGTTTGGAGCGGTGGTGTCTGAACTGCTGTGAATCCATAAGGCTTGGAGCGTATCAAGGAATGGATATGGAAGCTGGGTATCAGTATGTATGCATAACGGCCAAGAAGTAATGTATTTGGGATCGCTTGTGAACATCTTGGGGCCATTCTCTGGCGCTGGAAAACATACGATAGACAGACCATGTGAGATAGAGAGTACATTGGGCTTGTTTCATGTTCACTTCCCGAAGTAAGGAGAATTAGAAGACAGATCACCGTGACTTGTGCAGTAAAGGGGTTGCCATTTCATTCATGAGAGATTGAGGTGTATACGTGCTTTGAGCTAGTGGCGAGGACACAGTTCAGCAGCTGTACGTATATGAGATGCCTTGACATTGGTGAACTAAAATGGGTAACGTTTAGAACAGAGATTGGTCAGGATGGAAAAACGGTAACGTTCGGATCAGCCAGGAGGCTAACGAAATGATACCAATCCTAGAGAGACAAGGAGAGAGAGAGAGAGAGAGAGAGAGAGAGAGAGAGAGAGAGAGAGAGAGAGAGAGAGAGAGAGAGAGAGAGAGAGAGTAACTGGTTAGAAGCGCCGGGGCAAAAGAGCAATTGGACACGTATGTTCAAGGTTTTTACGGGAGCCGTCGTAGGAAGTGACGTTTTTGATATCCAGCTAAAAGAGGGTTTTCGTATTGAATTCTTAACTCTAAGTATAGGGGTGTCACCATCATTTCTTATATGTGCAACCCATGAATATATGAGCATGCAAGCAATAATTTTGTACAGCTTTTGTTGCGTTTGTGAGATTGTACACGTGTAATCGGCTATTCAAAGCCGAGTCGCCAAAATTATGAAGTGTGTGGTCCAATATGGAGAAAATATAACAATAATGGCTGAATGCAATAACAACTATCCTTGCAACAAGATGCACGAAATGAAGAAATACAACATTGCGACCAATGGCACGACGAGAAGGTCAAGAAACAAGTCTAAAACAAACAGGAAAAAAGAATCAAGAACATCACGACCAAACCAAACGAACCAACGTCGAGAAAGTCATTTTTAACACACGCATTGGAAATTTGAAACCGATTGAAAAATGAACAAAAATATTGTTGCAAGCATTTACATACGTAGATATGTATGTGAAAAAATGTGAAAAAATAGATGATGGAAATTGAAACAAATTAATTGGAAATTAGAAAAAAATTGCATACAAATGCACAGGACATGAATATTTTCTTTCTTGTAAAACGGACATATGTGATAGTTGCTGATTACATTAACCGATGGTTCGAAATGTGACAGCTCCGAGAAACCACATTGTGAGCAATCATACGTGCTATCTCCGATATATTCGCAATCCACGAAATACCGAACACAGTTATCTCGGACAACGGGCCCCACTACGCCAGCAGGCAGGTTAGATAATTTGCCAAAGACTGGGGCTTTCTCCTCCTCAACGCTACACTTGCAATCCAAGAGAAAGGCGGGAAAAGTCGTGCAAATGGATCAAAAGGAGAAGAATGCTAACGCTTACCTTGGTTTCTTCGCCTATAGGAAAGCTCCCTTGAGAAACGGGGCGGCCCCAGCAAAAGCTGAGGACGAAGCCGACAGCAATCGTAGAGAATCTTCTGCCAAAAGATGTCAGCAATCACAAAATGGTCTACAAAGAGGGGGCTTACAATATATGAAAATGTTACAATACAAAACTGATAGGAACTGTTCAATTGAATAATTGATTTTTATCTTTAAATATTTGATTTGATTTCTAATCATACTTCAGTCAAATATGCTTTTGCACAAGTAAGTGAAATATACTCACATATAATTTCAAGTAAGATAACTATACATACATATATATATATATATATATATATATATATATATATATATATATATATAATATGAACTGTAAAGAGTGAGACAGACTCGGGAGTAAAGTGTTTTGAAGTTAAGTTTATTTATCCATAGATTTTTGTTGTTGTAATGGTCCAGACATGTTTCGGGGGTATTCCTATCTTCAGTAGTGTGTGCTGTGTGAGAATGTGCTTTTAGGGGTTAAAGGTTTCATGTGGAACCTGTGTCCACCATCAGGAGCTTTGCTTTGTGAGTAAAAAAATTTATCCAGGCTACTGGGGACATCCTGCTGTGTGAGAGAAAGTTCAGCCAGTGATGAAGTCTATGGATAAGCGGCAGCAGTTGGTTTCGAGAGGACAAAATGTGTCTGGGTAGAAGGGAAGTGATGTGGAGTTAGATTTTGTGGGTATGTTAGGGATAGTGTGAACGGAGGGGTGATGAGGTTAAGGAACTACACAGGTATCAACCTTACAAGTCATCAAAAATATGTTGGCTATGATTTGAAGAAGTAATATGACTGGCTAAGGTGGATTTTGCTATGGGTCTGAGTATCTTTGAAGTTCCCAGTATTGAATGTATATAAGGAAGGGGTAGATGTGGATGTGAGGTTATTGTTAGTAGGAGTTTTATGAATTAGAGATCTGTGTGATTACAGTTATTAAGTTTGGTGTTGAGTCCATTAGGATGCAGAGTTTTGAGTTCGTTAATCCCCATATCCTCATGTCTATGGGAGTATTTTTTTCTATTTTTTCAATGATAGTAAAACTAGCGTCCGTGGCAAAATTATGGCCGGGTGTGCAAAAGTGTAGTTCTACGGGAAGTGGGCTGCGATTGTGTCTGTTATTGTTGAGTCTAATGTTGAATAGCCACTCAGACTCGCCTATGTATTGTAACTTGCATCTATTGCACTCTAGAAGGTATACAATGTTTTTACTACCACAGTTAGTGCTATGGTATATATGGTAACTCTCTTTGGTGGTTGTGCTTGTGAAGGTGTTGGTGTACTTAAGGTAGTTACAACATAGACTATTTCTTTTGTCGCATGGTTTATAGAATGCTCTCCCAACTCTGGAATGGAACACTGGTGGATTGGGAATCGTGCTTAAGTAAATATATCGCTCAAGTTCTCCGTGGGGCAGAGGTATTGGATGGATATTGGATAGTCCATGTTTTTATGGTCTATTTATTGGGAATTTGGTGAGAATGTTGTGAGTGTGGTAGTGGGTGGTGTGGGGATATTCATTTTGTCAAAGGGGTTTGAACTCCATATAGGGGTCATTCCTGCAAGGATGCTTAGTAGTGGTCTGGGAGTAATTTCTATTTTGATCTAGGTATCTTAGCATTGGGTTCTATTGCCCCTGTTGGTGGCTTTTGTAGCTCTAGTGGATAGTATTAATCTTGATGTTTAATTTATAATGTGCTAGGGTATGTTTGAAAGTAAAAGCTGGTAATGGGAAGTTTGGGGGATGATGGACATGGGGAAATTTAGAGCGGTGCCTGCACCGTATTATGGTTTCATTTTTCCTATTTAGCAGGTGTTCTTTGGGGGGGGGGGTTGTGATTCCTGTAAAATTTATAATTTCAAATTTTTCATTAAGGCTGAGATTGCATGAATTTTCTAAATTTTTGCATGTGTTGGATTGTCTAAGGATTTTCCACTCAACTTTTGGCTTGTGGTTCATTTGGTGTAGTTTCCAATTGTGGACTGATGGGGACGTCCTGTTTTTGTATCTTTTGTTTGTGAACGATGATATGTGGTTGGCTGATCTAAGCTTAAAGGTGTGTTGGATATGCCGATGTAATATTTTATATCTAAGGGTTTTCCCTGAGTTGATATGAAATGAAAGGAAGCAGAGGGAAATAGGTGAAGAAATGTAGATTACTATTTAGTTCCGGTATCAGGTAAAAGGAGAATTATTTTAGAAGAGTTATTTTGTAGAACAGATAGTCACATTAAAAAAAACCCTCTTTATAAGTTGGGAAACCGAGGTTTGTTCGGCCTCTTGTTTTAATAGCAACTTTCCCATGAATAAACTTTAGCGCGTAGAATCTTTTATTGAATCCGAACAGCAATGGATTTTTCGAGAGACGATGAGATTTGGTCCTCGTGGTGGTTTGACTGTAGCGCGCTTGAGGGCCTGTAGCTGTGAAAGGAAGGATATTTTATAAAGAGAATGGAATGTGCGCCAAGTATGAAGTTGGACATGCATTGATGAAATAAAGTGGAATGAAGATATACACATATTATGGCCAGACCAGAGACGTACGTTTAATACAAAACTGAAGATGAGTTGAGGTACATGTAAGGATAAGATAAAAATGATCGATCGTGAGAAGTCATGTTAAGAGAAGAGATAGATGAAGAGATGGCGAAAGGTGGGAGCTCTCTTGTCTTGATAGTACTGGTGTCGGAGTTGGAGCAGAGTTGTATGAACGCGAGGATTCCGTATGGTTGGATAGCTCCAGTGTGATACGTGGAAACCAGGTTCAGTGTACGAGCCTTACTGCCAAGTAAGTGAGTTAACTTGGGGGCTATCCTCTGTCGCGGAGAGACTCTCGACGAACTGACCATGAAAGACAGAGAACATTTTCCCAAAGTGAGGATGGTGGTTAAGATCGGATCGGCCAGTGGGCCCGCGAAATGATAAGGATCTTAGGGAGAAAGAAAGAGTGTGACCAGTCGCAAAGACTAGGGTCAAAGGCATGGCCAGCTATGAATACTGGCGCCAATGAGCCTTGGACCAGGGAAAAGGAAAGAGAGAGAATGGCCGGCTGCAGAGGCCGGGGCTAGAAGCGTACCCAGCTTGGGGTGCTGGAGCTAGTGAGCATTGGACCATGCGCGTGCAGGGGTTTTATAGGCGTCGTCGGAGGAAGTGACGTTTTGGATATCTAGCTAAAAGAAGAGTTTCGTACTTAATTCCTAATTAAAAGTATAGGGGGCATTACAGTATTCCCCCTAGCAGTCCGGAGGGCTGCGAAGAGGAGTTAGAATCAGAAGAGGTAAGAAATAGACGGGCGAAAGATAGTAGGTAGAAATCTAAGAAGGTTTCAACAACGTGATGGAACAAAATCATGGACAAAAATCAATCACAAGGGAGATGTGTCAGCGAAGGTTTGGCTGTAAAGCCTAATAGAAACGCAAAACAAAATGCTCATTTTGTCAAAAGCAAAATGTCTCTCTTTCTGGTAAATGCTGCGAAGGAAATTTTTGTGTTTGCAAAAATAGTTCGAAAAAGATCGTGTATGTGTATAAGTTTGCATGAGCAAAATTATTGCAAATACAAAAAAAGATAATAGTGTACATTTTACCGTGTGGATGTAGACAGCAAATGGAGCAGTTTTATTAATATGAATGAAAATGTGGTCAAGCAAACGTGTGTTTGTGCTTGTCCAAAGTGTGCTAATTGGTAGCAGTTTTCATTCAAAATGTGCGCGTAGAGAGCGTCTACAATAGCCGTACTAGTAGTAGTGGTCAGATCATTACTAATTGGTAGCTGTGTTCATTCAAGCGTGTATGCGAATGAACGCGGAGAAGGCTTCTACGATGGTCGTACTGAATGTGGTAGTAGTGATCGGTGTCCACGAGAAATGAGTCGTTGGATAATCGCATGTTTCTGATGAAGAATCTGATCTTGTTTTGAAACAAATGATGATTTCCTGAAACTTTGTAATGAAATTGGTGAATTATTTTTGAAGCCATTTCTGTAGAAACATGGAGTTTTATCCATTTATGTTTCCTGAAGAAGTCCAGGAAAGATTATCGTGACTATTTGATGGTAAAGAAGGTTTGCCATTTCATTCCTGAGAGTGAGAGGGGATACGCGTTTGTAGCACGTGATGAAGATAAGGTAGCGTAGCTGCGTAGATGTGCGTATGTGTGATATGGGTGAAATGAAATGGGCAAAGTTAGCACAAAGATTGGTTAAGATCGGATCAGCCGGTGGATCGGCCAAATGATAATGATCTAATGGAGAGAGAGAGAGAGAGAGAGAGAGAGAGAGAGAGAGAGAGAGAGAGAGAGAGACCACAAAGACCGGGGCCATAGGCTTAACCAGCTAGGGGCCAATGAGCATTGGACCTTGTGCGGCCAGGTTTTTTTAAAATTTTTTATAGAAGTCGTCGTTGGAAGTGACGTTTTTGATATCTAGTTAAAAGAAGAGTTTCGCATTCAATCCCCAAGTAAAAGAATAGGGGGTGCTATACATGTTTTATCTTCTATATTTACTTAACAAACTGCAAATAACCGTTGTTATAGTAATATTGTAATGTTCGGACTATATTATTCTTGGGGTCATCAAATATGAGTACCATGATATCAATATATGGTGGAATGTTACCAGTTATATGTAGTTCCTACAGTGATTGAGGGCGAGTAATGATGTAGCTGGAGTTTTGTGTAGCAACGAGATTGATGTAGTTGCATTTTTAGCGCCACACACCGACGTCACTGGAAATGTTGAAGGAGGAAGTACGCACAACAAGTATGAGTGTGGACGCAGAAATTAAACAAAGTACAAATGATTGCAATGAAGACTCATATGAGTATAAAGTCGAACAAATAAAACACACACTTTATGAGTAGACAATTATAACAATACAAGGCTTAAAAGGAATACATTTTAGGAGACGGTAATACAATCGTAAAAAAAAACAACTTTAATTTAGGAAATTGTAACTGCGATCGACGAGACTGCGTAAACTTGAAGCTAAGTAGAAGAAGAAGATAGAAAATGGCTTCTAATCAAAAGGTAGAGGCTGTGTCAAGTAGTGGTAACAGTCAGGGCCAATGAAGCGGAAATGACTGAAATGCTTCGAATCTATACGGCTTGGAGAAGACAAAGGAAGGGTTATGGAGACAGGGTATGAGCGATGTGCCTAACAGTTGTAGGTAACGTAGCTGTGATCGCGTATGAGGTTCTTCGGGGCTATTCTTAGACGCTGAAAAATGAAATGACTATTCAAGTCACGGAAAACACATAGGGTTCAGTCCATGTGTGCTCCCTAAATTAAGGAGTATTGCAAGACTCATAAACATGACTGTTGTGCAGAAAGGCATCGCCATTTCATTAAAGAGAGTTGAGATGAATACGCGTTTTGAGGTAGAGAAAAGGACACGATTGAATAGCTGAATGTATAAGAGATGTCTTGACATCTGTGAAATAAAACGGGTAATGTTTAGAACAATTGAAAAACGGTTCGGATCGGTTGGAAGGCCGGTGAAATGATACCGATCCTAGCGAGAGAGTGACCGGTTAACAGAGTTGGGCTGAGTGGACACGTGCGTTCAGAACTTTTATAGGGAGCTGGATATATATTTTGATGGAAGTGATGTTTTGTTTATTTAGCTAAATGTCGGTTTTCTAACCTAAAGTCAAAGCTTATCTATTTTCGTGATTAATTTCAACTAAAAATAAAAGAGCTGCCACAGCTGATTTTATTTTATTTTTTACTGAGGGACTGGATTAAATCAAACAGAATATTAGAGACGAGAACAATATTGGATGTATTTGATAATTATTTAATATAGATTTATTGATAAATAAAGGAATACATGAATTAAAATGAACTTTCTCCTTTTCTCTCTTTTTCTTCAAGATGGAGAAATCCTCCGATTTCCTCTTTTGTTATCGAATCCCAATGCTAAGCAAATGAACCAGTAAAGTTGGAATTATAATTTGATATGGACAATCAATAAATAGGGAAAACTTAAGTGATGCAAAATTGATAAGGATTGGCAGCATACAGTACAGAAAATAATTAAAAAAATAATAGTTGCACCATTGTATACAACTGGCACAACACTAAAAACAAAAATCGCAGCGTTTTTGTTTTTTTTGTTTTTTTAATCTACAATGTCACTGAAATGATGCTAAGGTTTTTATCTACCGGATTTTAATGTGGATAATAGTGAGAAATCCCCAAAATGAAATTTATAAAACAAATTATCGGAAAAACTCTGACAAAATATAATCTCATAAAAATAATCCAATATTTTCCGTAAAATTAACATACATAAATCGATAATACAAATGGTATAATCCTGTGTCTGATATTTCATCGTTTTAGCCCATCTCGGCTTCCATAGTTACTTCCAGAGAGGGTTGACATCGCTAGCGACCGTTTCCGGAATATACCTGACACGAAAATATAGAAAAAGAACTAAATTGTATGAACATCGCTAGAAGCTGTTATTTTTTTTATTTATTCGTTCACAATGCGATATTGAATTCTTAATTAAATTTGACCCCCTCTTGAAAAGAATAGTTGAAAATAATTTGATAAGTCTTAATAGGTTGGGCGATGTCCCAAGTGTTAACCGAAATCAAGGGCATGTAATAATGTAGGCGGAACTATTTAGCAAAGGGTTTTTGTCGTACTGACACCGCAACCTCGTCTTTGATTCTTTGAGTAAGTCAATTTATTATTTTCAACATCCTGATTACTTTAAGAGGAAACAAGTTTTGACTAAATTTTCTTCCCCTTTTTTTGATTTGAAACATGATTGTGATTTTTGTCCATTTTTAATTATCAGACATTTTTTGATGTTTGGCAAACCCCCGGAATTTTTTGTCAAGGAAAATAAATCCATTTCCCCATTCAAAGTAGAACATTTTTTTCTTCGTCTTTTAAGTAAAGCATTATTGTCGGAATTTTGTAACAGCATCCTCTTAAATGTTTATTTACTTAACCATTGTCTTTTTTGGGGGAAATAGGTACGTCATTGTTTTGAAAGATAGGCTCAGGCCCAAAATGGTGATATTCTAAAAACCTTTCTATTTTTTTTTACGCACTATACAAGGAAAGTGGTTCCAATTGTTAATTGTAAATTTTCACAATTTCACACACACTCCATGTGAAAACGGCACAGAAATGAGAAGTGATAAGAGAATTAATGACAGAAAAACAGACATAGATATTGTATTGAATAACTTGAATTAATAAATTGTTGTTTTTTTTTTTATTTGTGCACCGTTTGTAACATCCTGTGTGAAAGGGTGTAGTACTTCCCCTACGTTATGGCCTTTTTTTTTTTTTTTACAATATTGAAGTGGACAGCGTTTATAAATGAAAAAAACCATGTAAGAAGATTTGCGTAAAATCCTACTTTATTCTCGCATTAAATATTTCGAATAAAAATTCTTCAATTACATACATTTGTGTGTCAAACCATTTTTCTTCACCTGGCAAATTATTGGGAATTTTCTCCCATTACACTAAAAAAGATTGTGTGGGGGAAAGTTTGTGCTACTGCTAATCAGCTTGTGTACCAGTTATGAGCTATGATAACAACTTAACCATAAAGCAAAGTACCCAAATAGACAGGTTAACCAACATGCAAAGAACAAGAAAAAAATTGTAACCTTACATTTTCAAAGGATTTTATTGTGGAATATATAATTTTGTAACGAGTCTTTGCAGTAATTATTGTTCCATTATTGTGGGCAACCTAGAAATAAGGCGCTTGTAATATCAAGGAATTTGTTGTAATGTGTGATAATTTGTATAGGGCACCCAGTTATAGGTGGTTCTGCACCAAGTATGAGTGTGGACATGGAGATTTAAAAGTGTTTATGGTTGAAATAACGACACGTGAATGATTGTAAAAATAAAATCTACATTAAATAATGAGACAATCATGACAGTACATATAGAGCTCAAAGGAAATACATGTAAAGAAACATTAAAAAGATCATTCATGGCGAGGCCTTTGAGAAACACACAACGAAAAGACTATTTGAGTCTCAGAAAACACAAAGTACACTTCCTGAAGTTAGGAGAATTAGAAGACAGATAATTGTGACTATTATGTAGTAAAGGTGTGGTTATGCATTTTGAGCTAGAGAAGAGGGCTCAATTGAGTAGCTGAGCATATGAGAGATACCTCAGCATCTGTGAAGGGAAATTGGCAATGTTTAGAATGGTGATTGGTCATGGTTGAAAAATGGTACAGTTTGGATCTGCTGGGAGACTGGCGGAATAATACCGATACTAATGGGAAGGAAAGGAAGAGAGAATGAGAGAAGTAACTGACCACGAAAGTTGGGGCAAATGGGTGAATGAATACTTCTGTTCAGAGCTTTTGTTGACATCAACTAAGGGGAGTGTCGTTTTGTATATGAAGGCTAGATTAAGGGTTTTGTAGCTGAAGCTAATACTTATTCATTTCCGTAATCAATTTCAACTAAAAATAAAGGAGCCTTTATACTTGTCTTGCAGAGTATATTGAAGAAAATATCCTGAATAGACTCACTGCAGACTTGATGAAAAAAGTTCTGTACAGCAAACGTTGACTGTTGTGGTGAAATGATTGCACTATTAAATCCTAAATAAGTGATACTTACTTTTTTGGTTTGGTCAAGAAAACTAAGGAATAAAGCAGAATATTCGTAATATATTCAAGTTGTGGTCTAGCAGCCTGAAGAATATACAAAAGTATCGTCCTTGAATTCTGGAAAAGAAAAATGAACTGGTATATTTATTTTCAATCAAAAGAAAAAAACATACAGAAAAATGTGGTCTTATGTCAATGAAGGTATTGCGGATGTGCTTGTTTTCTCTATTCTTACTATAACTTTGCTATTCTTATTTGCTGACCCAATCATGTTTCATTGTTTCTTTCCCCACAACACATTTATTCTGAATATTCTTTCATTCTACATTTCACCAAAATATCACAGTTCCTCTATAAACATTCTGCTTAATCCCATGTTTACAGATTCATGTGGAATTGGGGGTGAAAGAAATGATTTTTATGTAAATTTAAAAGCTTCCCAATGATTGAAATATATTTACAAATAAAATTATCAGTATGACCTAATGACCTAATGTAGCTGAAAAGTAAATTAGACAGGCAGAAGGAGATATGAAGTATTCTAAATTTTTTTTCCTCCTCCAGAGAACTTTAGGTTTTGTCATCTACTAGTGAGGGAGGGGCATTCAAAAACAAAAAGAAAGATGTACCAATGCTCATTTTTCTCTTGCTAAGTTGTGTAAACATAAACGACACCATTCTACCCTAACTTAAGCCGGCTCCCAAGATTCTTCCCACAAACAGTAACTTCAGGATGCCATTTCGAGTTGGCACCATTCATGCGACACAGTCGCACAAATTTCACCCACCTTTCATTGAATTCCATTGAAGGATCTTTTCACATTCTTTTTCCGAGAAGTGCTCTAATTTTCACTATGACGATAATTTATATTAGTATCCCTGGTTTTTTTTTTTGTATGATGTATGAACATTGTGTCTCAGAGTAGAGGCATAGCTAAATATAGGATTTAGGAGCGATTTGAAATCACCCTACTGGGCTTCCAATGAAAGGGAGGGCTAAAAGCTCTGAGAATATTAATTCACATGCTGCATTTCTACTAATATTGTGCAATGATAAATCACATTGTATGTTTTTTTGGGGCCCCAGTCCTGTATAGCCCCTGAATCTCCAACTATGCCCCAGTCTCTGAGACTCTTAGATATTATTAGATACTTTGAAGTTTGATTTTATTTTGCCGAAAGAATTTAGAGCAATTTATTTAATAAAGGTTAAGATGGTAAGGTTTGTCGCACTTGAATTCAAAGGTTAAATTTAAGCTTGATTTGAATTTTGTAAAAACTTTTCACTGTTTAATAATGACTAAAATAAAATTTCAAGTACCTTACATCATGTCTTCAAAAATATAACTTTTTATACCTTTATTTTATATATATCTAAAATGTGTACATGCACTTTAACCCCTTAAAAATTATATATTGATGTTTTGTTTTTATTTCATTGTTTTGCTTGAATGTCTATAACAAGCCAGCCTAAAAGAAGATATCATGAGGACTTCTTTCCACATTGTTTTCTATTAAAGGAACAATGAATTACGCATTAATATAATCACCTCATTTAGTACATTCAAATGAATCATATTTTAAACTGAATTTATGATAATAAAATGTTTTCTTCCAATAGATGATTATTATGCCTAATGTATTGCTATTACTAATATCATTGTTTCACCTCAGTCCTGTCAATGAATTTGAATCCTGCCAGAACATATGCACAAGAGGAGCCTTGTCTATATTTTCCATCTCTACAATACAAATGAGTGATATATCTGACTTCGGCGAGTGCTGATTCTTGGATGAGCATCACTGTGTGAAGTCTTGAAGTGTCACAGTGCCATCTGCAATTTGTTGGGTTGTCTAGTGCTGGCTTAGCAACATAACTGTGACACCAGGACAATGACTGGTACCTGACTCTGTAAGCATGCTGCATGAAGGCATCCTCATTGAGAAGCAACTGCATGGCAGGATTATCTGTTGTGGCTGCATACAAATGTTGTAATTCATCTAGTATTTTACATGTTTTCTCCTTTTTCCCTTGGAGTCCTCCCATAAAATTCCTGGCTGTTTCCATCTAATCCTCCACTGAGTCCATTCGGTCAAACCCAAGGACAAAACTTTCAGATTCTGTAAGGTTACAGAGTAACTATGATATATTTTTTCTCCAAACAGAGAGTTAGTAGCATCACAATCAATCAAACTGACAACCATCTTTGCTATGGTATGAATGGGTATGTATTGCTCTCTAGTCACAAACTTGCCAGCAAGGCCTGCATACATGTGAATTCCCTTGGTCGTCATTCCTAAAAGGGACAGAAGTATTTTGAAATACTAAAACATTTCCTCATGGAATTATACATATTGATTTACTTAGAAATAGTTATTAAAGAAAAAATGGAAAGTAGTTTTAAAAAATCTGATTATATCTTGCCTATAACTGCTCTATGCAGTCAGAAAAAAAATTGGTGAGTGGGGAAGTTTGAGCTGCCACTAATCGGCTTGTGCACCAATTATGAGCAATAATAACAACTGAGCCATAAAGCAAAATATCCAGATTGACAGGTCAACCAACATGCAAAAAATGAGAAAAAAATTGTAACCTCACCTTTTCAAAGGATTTTCTTGTGGAATATATAATTTTGGTAAAGATTTTGGCCATAATTATTGTTCTGTTATTACAGGCAATCTGAAAATTAGGCACTTTGTATTATCATAGGATTTGTAGTAATGTATGATAACTTGTCTTGCTGAGTATACTTTTGATGTATGGCCAGTAACTAATCTCACTTAGTATAGTGAAGAAAATGGCTGTAAATTGACACACCGCAGACTTGAAGAGAAAATTCAGTAAAAAAAACTTTTCATGATCCTCAATCAACTGCGATTTTTGCCTCATTATGTTATGTTTCGATTTACTTTGAAACAATTTAATGTAACTGGTTGAAGATTTTCTTCAAAAAAAGGCCTTGAACATATAAATAATCTCATTAATTTATGTAATTCAATAATTTCATATGGATCTAATTGCTGCGGAAATAAAGTGGCTATTTATTAATAAAAGAGTTGGGCTGTGGTTTTGTCTGACATATGTTAGGAAATAGGTTTTCTCAATTCAAAATATAGGTGTACCTTTTTCTAAAAGAAATCATTTCAAAGAATGCAGATTGAAATCGTTCCTAAAAATAAATGATTTTGCTTCATTTATGTTATTATAATGGGATGTCTGTTCATGAGTTTGTATATGCATTACTGTAACATTGCTGAAACTGCATATCAATGGCAGAGTTTTTTTAGTGCTACATTTTCAAAATGCTCCAACTTGAAGAATAAAACAAATCCAGGTGATTCGCAACTGTTACATTATTTTGTACTATGGTAGTTATAATAAAAACTGGAGAAAATTCCATTATATCAAGATAGTGATACAGAATTCCTGATTTTGATTAATTTCATAACATCTGATTTGAATTTTTATTGATTAATGAATTAAGCTGGAGTTCACTCTAATATTCCTCTCAAATATACATGAATTCCTTTGGTGTCAAAGGGAAGATACCCAAGAGAATATGATGGTGCTTATCCTCAAGATACACAGTATCTTAAATTTGGTTTGTTTTGTTTTAGAATTAAATTAAATGGAAAATATCTAAAATAATCTAAATTACTTATTAACAGATGAATAAGAAAATGAATTATTATAACTAATTATTTGTACTAAACATTGTATTAAATTATTGTTAATCGATTGTTTTGCATTGAGATAAATTACTATTTGCTTTGTAGCTTTTCAATGAAAATATTGTGTATTTCTAATGTAAAAAGTCGAAGAGGAAATAGAATTTTATAAATATGATGGAATTTTCGCGCCATCTTACTTTCTGTTGGCCACAATTTTGCTATGATCAGTGAGGATCCACGTTGTGAGTCATGATGTCCAGTGGTTTTCTACCATTCTTGTAACCTGTCCAGCCCATTGCCATTTGAGTTTTCTGTTTCTATGATATCTTGGACTCCTGTATACTGTGCTGTCTTATGATTGCTCCATGTGAAGTTGAGCATGATTCTCTCATGCACGTTGCATTCATTTGCAAATAATCATGATATAAATTCGATACAAGGGAAGTGATTTAATATTGAGCTTAATGTCTGGAGAAGGTGGCCCTTAAGCAAATTATTTAAGAAGCACAATTCTATCTGATTTGGTTAGATGTCTATTTCATTATAATGTTACTATTTTATTTATAGAAGCTGTGAGATATTTGTCATCAGCATAGAAAAATGGAATCAGCTAATCAAGTCTGAATTCTATGGAGGCTGCTAATGTTCACTTTGCACTGATGCCCTTGGGGAAAGCATGAATCCTCTTGCTTTTGATGATTGGGTTTTCTTTGCCCCACCATTCCTGAAAGTAAGACTCAATTATTTGGTCATCTTTGTCTTTATTGTTTTGATTACTACAATTTAGCAAGTGTCCTCTGTGACTCTGTGAGGTATGTGGTCCTTGGTTGGTTTATCATTTTTTAATGATTTCATGAGCAGAGTCTCAGCAAATCCTCTGTGCATACTTAGTTTCAATTTATCTTATTACTTACTACCCACTGAATTATCACTATTCTACCTCTTAGCCCAAGTCAATTCCAAGTCTAACAATCTAAGTATTTCTGGCAAGTAGGGGAAAAATGTATGATGTATCATCTAAAATATTTTTTAGCAAGTTTTGACACTCAATCTGTACATTGAAATTGAAGATTCAGGAGAAAGAGTTTATGATTGGTTAAGAATCAAGGCAAGCATTACTTACAGCATAGTGTAAATGCATCGTTAATGATTTTACTATAGAAATACCTTGAAAATCAGTAAGATAAGGATTGTCAGTGGTCAGGAATTCTACCAGGTTTTTTCTGTACAGAAGCAACAACCATGAAAGATATATATTATTGGTAACATTTTTTAGATAATCTGCGTATATCTGTTACAAAATGTGAAATGATTCTGTCGATGTTAATAATGAATTGACAGAAAATCATTTTTTTATTTCCAGGGTTTGGTGTCAACTGACCTGAAATTGATTGAAAAGAGGAAACCCCAGGATTGAGACTTTATCAACTGACATGAAAAGAATTTGCTCAAGATTTTAGAAATCTACTTCACTTAAACATCTTTACAAAAACAAACCAGCAGTTGTACATTGTTTGCAGGTTTACCCAGAGGCTATCCAACATGGACAGATCTACAAATGCAGACTGCATCATTAAAGATTGTAGTTCCACTGTTTCAAAGAGTAAGGAAAAAGAGAAAAAAGTGTTGAAATGTAATGCATGCTTTAAAGAGTTTATTTACAATTCTGCCTTAGTGAAGCACACAAGAATATGCACTGGAGAGAGGTCTTTCATTTGTCAAATTTGTGATAAGGGATTTTCTTTAAAAGACACGTTGAAACAGCACCTGAGAATACATACTGGGGTGACTCCTTGTCACTGTGAAGTGTGTGGAAAAGGTTTCTCTAAAACGAGTGTCCTTAAAGTTCACATGAGAGTACACACTGGAGAGAAGCCTTTTAAATGTGAAGTATGTGGTAAAGACTTCTCTGCAAGGTCTAACCTTAACGTTCATATGAGGATGCACTCTGGGGAAACATTTACCTGCGAGGTTTGTGGAAAATTCTTTTATAAAACAAGTGACTTAAATAGGCACATGAAAGCTCACACTGGAGAGAAGCCTTTTAAATGTGAAGTTTGTGGTAAAGATTTCTCTGAAAGGTATAACCTGAAAGTTCATATGATTATACACACTAAAGAGACACCATTCTGTAAGATATGTGAGAGATCCTTTTCTTGCACAAGCAACTTAAAGAAACACATGACAACACACATTGAAAATAATTTTGATCCAGAACACCCCGGAGAAAAGCCTTTTAAATGTGAAGTGTGCAGTAAAGACTTCTCTCAAAGGTCTAGCCTTAAAGTTCACATGACGATACACACTAAAGAGACACCATTCTGTAAGAGATGTGAGAGATCGTTCTCTTGTATGAGCAATTTGAAGAAACACATGACAATGCACATTGAAAATAATTACTGAAACAAAAAGTTTTATAGCAGAATAGTAACAGCAGTCAATCATAGCTGTATCAGTGGAGATGCTTCCTTCATGTGAGAAATAGATTTATGCATATTAAAGATAAGTCCATCAGAGAATTACATTTTGTTTTCAAAAATTGTTTTATGGACTCCATACAAATATTTTACTTTAGGAATTGAAAAAAAAAACAAAAAAAACTGGCAAGTAGAGTGAAATACTGCTGTCCCTTAAACTTAACATGTAGAAATAGATGATTGTAATTTAGTGCTATTTTCCATGAAAAGAAAAATGATTATTTTAAAAAAAGATAATTTTAGAGGGATTTTTCTTCAAACATTTTGATAGTTTAGATTCCTCTTTTCATTGTTTTACCTAGGAAGCGATAATGACAAGGTTTTTTTTTTTCAAATCCATAGAGGGTGAATATATAAAAAACATAATTTGGAGAAATAGTGACTGAATTAAAAAATTTCATGTGTCTTTTCTTCTTCTTTCCTTAGACAATATATTCAGGTATGGATGTTTATGGACGATTTGATTGAGTAAAGATAGAACTAATTATTCATGGAGAGAAAAAAACTCCATTTGAAAAAAACATTTCTTTTTTTCTATTACAAAGTTTAAAAAATTTTTTATTTATTTATTTTATTTTTATTTAATTTCTATTGAAAATGACCTAATTTTACTTATTGATGAAAATATTTCAAATTGTAATCATATTTTTAAAATAGGGTGTTGGAGATTTTCAAAACAAGTGCCCAGTCTCCCTGTAACACTTAGAAGCGGAGCTAATGTTTAAAAACAACATGATTTTCTGTACTTATCTTATTATATTTGATTATTCTTGCTTTTTGAGAAAAAAAGAAATATATATATGTATATAATTTCTTACACAAGTTATTTGGGGAATTTCAATTTTGTGAGGGGTCTGTGCCCCTTCCCTGCAAAATTCAAGGGACTGCTTCATGATGAAATGTTTACTGTGAATATTTCTGTTTCGATCAATAAAAAACAATAAACACATTTCGTGAGGAAATCTTCTTTTCAGGTTGCATGTTTTCATATTGTATAAACACCCCTAAAAGTAACCAGTAAAAATGTAATCAATACAAAAGTTTATTCATGAAGAAATAATTTGTGATGTTGTGTAAAAGATTAGTCTACAAAGATTTGTCTTCCCATGATTTTTCAAAGTAATCAATCTTGTAGAATTAACTTCAATTAGTTATTATTATCATAGGTTTGTCTTTGATCAATTATTTCTAGAGCAAAATAATGGAATAAAAAGAGGAATCAGCAATGATTGAGATTCAAATCTGCAAGTCATGAGTAAAGCTTTTATTATTCTTTTGCCCTTGAAGACTACATAGAAAGCGATGGCAAATTAGAATCGTGAAGTTAAATCAAAAATAAGAGAAATTTTCTTAGTAACCTTATTACATTATCTTTATTTTTATGAGTTGAAAGCTAAGGAACCACTCTTTCTACCGTCTTATTAAAATTGTATTGCAGTCTTTTAAAACTCTGGTCAGTATTAACATCTGTAAAGATTATGGCTTGCAACTAACTGACTTTGGTCACATAAACAAAAATTCAAATCTTATGGTATGGATTATGTGGTGGCAAATATTAGCTGGAAGTAATTTTTAGAAATAGCATTTCAATGCTACTTCCAGTGTTTGATATTTTTTCATTGTATCGATAACTTTGAAGAAAAAGACTCATTAATGATTGCTCTTCCCTTAACCTTTTAAACAATGAATTTTTTGAGACCTCAATTAACTATTTTTTGTTCTGGATTATTCTTTGTCTTTTTTATGTTTCTCCTCTTTAATTGCATTGGCTATTCACTTGGCGAGGTATGATTATGTTACTGATTATTCATTTTGTCCAATCACACATTTTGCTAATGTTACTTGCGTTACCAAGATTTTTCTGAAAACATTTTTCTTTCAATGTAAGCAACATTTCAAAATGAATTATTAAAACTTATCAATATATCACCTTTAGAACAACAGGTCTCTGTTCCAAAAAGCATAGACCAAATTGCCTTAATTGTCTTTGTTGTTTGTCAAATGATCCTTGATTCTTAATTTTGTCTGAGCCAAGCAAAGTTTCAAAGTGCATTTTTTTTTTTTTTTTATTCAAATGTTTACATCGTGGTAATTTCTCTGAGCCTTGTCTCCTTGGATACAGAATCTTATATCGTTCATGAACTGCCATATTTTCTTTGCAATTCTTTGGTTTGAGAAGACAGCTTAAGTTTCAAATTACAAATTTGTCTCTTTTGTTTCTCAATTTTCAGCTTCTGAATGATTTCATTTTTAAGGAGAAAAATCATTTGTCTTTTAGATTTTCTCTTTATTTACCCTTGTTTTATGTAGGTAGATTTTACCTTCTGATAAAATCCTGACTGATAAAGACAATCTGAGATTGTCACTTGTTTGCACTAGCCATAGTGTTACATGATTTAAAAAGATTAAATTACTCCTAACTTTGGTTGAAAAACAAGTTTTCATCCTGAAAAAGCTGCAATATTTTACAAATTAAAAGGTGTTTAAAAATAGGTTTCCTGGCAAAAATTATGGAATCACACTCTTAAAGGATGTGCACCGAGCTGTTTTACTTCACAGCAAATCAACAAATCATTTGATATTCTGGCTTTATGAAATATAGTTGAAACAAATTGAATTAAGATATTAAAGTTATTAGTATAGTAAAAAAAATGATGGCATCACCCAATGTTGGGGTAAAAAAGCAGAATCATCAACATAAAAATAACAATTTGTACTTTGTTGCCTCTATTCTGGCTTTTATGATTTACTGTATATCTTTGAGGTATGAATTTTACTGATCATAAATGGAATTTTTCAAGCTGGTTCCAACTGTATCTAATAGTGGTTGACAGATCAGCATAGCAAGATGGAGCTATATCGTTGACCTTTTTTTAAAAATTTTTACCATATATTTCCAATCGGATTGCGATTTGGACTGTTTGCTGGTCATATCATTGAGTTGATTCTGAAAGAAAGCTTCAACACTTTTTACTGTGTAGCAAGATGGATTATGAAAATGACTTCATCATCGCCAAACCTATTTTATATCAATGAAATAAGTGTCCTAATTCAAATGTACACCAGTGCATTGACTGATGAGATAATGACTACCATCTCCCTTGTCTCCTACCTGACATGCAATCCAATATTATGAATAGAAAAATCATCCATACCTTATCATTGCTACTCTTTAACCTACTGTAACCTTATTTACTTCTATCCAGATGTTAGTGCTGATTTTCTTTATGATTTTTCTGTTTGTAAATTCCATTTCATTCAGTCCATTTTTTGCAGCTTTGTCACAAACATTTAATTCCTGTTTCTGCCCATTTTTTCTGCTTTTTCCATTTTCATGGTGTGTTGCTTTGAATTTTCTATCTTGATTTCTTCTGAGGTCTACTTGTATGTTTTCCTTCATGATATTAGACACAGATGATTTGGAACAACCAACATTTTTTGCCACACTCCGTGTTGGACTTCTTCCTTGAAGGAGTTTGATAACCCATTCCATTATTCCAATTGAAAGCTCTCTTGTTGAGCCATGTTACCTTTCAATAAGCCCAGTCCAACAACAGGCTCAACAGCTTCTTGAGGTCTTCAAGTACTCTTTTAACAGCAGACTTATTTGCATATCCAGATGTGTGCTGGTATTTGTTATAGAAATGCAAATTACAAGGTGATTTCACAATTTTTCCCTCTTTTTCTGTTTTGTATTATATCTGTGATTTTTTAAAAATTTGCTGTGAAGTAAAAGATGCTTTAAGTGCGCTGATTCTATCATTTTTGCCAGGATTAAGAGATTAGTTGACTGGGAAATATGCTTAGAATATTTCCGTATGTGTTACGCTACTTGGTACTTGTTGCCGGATTTTTTTTTCCCAGACTGTCTCATTGATTATGTCTGTCTGTCAGTGAAAAACTTATTCTTTGGCCTTCCTCAGATATATGTGTTGGCTGAAGTGCAATGATAAAAACATCAAGTGTGGGGATATTAGTCAAAATAACATGTGAAAGAAGGTCTTATATAAGTTAGTTGGTGAAAAATTGAATGGAGTTATCAGATTGGTGCAAAAGTAATTGTGTTTTTTGTTATTTTAAACTTTGATACTTATTTAAATGATAGTTTATTACAAATATATATTCATGGAATATTTTAAATTGAATTTCAGTGGTTATTTAAACTGAATATTTTTGTTTCACAATTCATTTTGGTTCATTTGAGGCTATTGAATCAAAGATGAAAAAAAGCAAAGTCAAGGAATTCTGTTGGAATTATTTGTTTATCTATATTTTGGAATTTTCTTCAAAGAGGCAGTGGTAGAATATGTTACATACATCACACATTCACACATAGAGGCAGATATTTGTTTGAGATATGTTATGTGTATGCTCAGTAACATATTTATAATTATGTATACAGTAAATATTTACATATGTCTGCAATTGAATATACATAGAAGTGGATGTGCTGTGTACTTTAGTTTTAACTGATTCAAGAAATGTATAGTGGCCAGGACTTAAAATGTACAAATCATGTCTTGCAGTGATTTCATCAAATACAGAGGAACCTGTGTACCATAATCACGAATAAGTTTATCAATCAGTTCTGCTTCCCGTTTCTACAGATGAAAATCATGATCCAAGGGAAAAAACTCTCTCCTGACTATCCAGTATTACGAAACATTTTGTACCTTGCAGAAGTGAAAAACAATTGATCGAAAAAGAATTGATATTTTTTATTTTAAAAAAAAATCTCATGAGAAAACTGATGCAAATTATTATATTTATAATTGATGCAGTCTATGAACTCGGACTTTCACTCTTGGTTTTTAAAAAAATGGTGAATATCAAAAATATGAAAAACAATTTTCATGAGGGAGTTGCAATATACTATCAAAATGGAAAAAAAGAAATATTCCCAATTGTACAGACTCATAGAAACAGTTTTGAGATCTTTAATAGAAATGGAAAGATTTTTTTTTAGAAGAAATTGTGCCACAAATCAGGTAATTATTCCATTTTTCTTTTGGAAATTTATGGCATTTTTTTTTTTCAAAAAATTAATTTTGAATCCGTTATGTATGACCTTTTTAGTATTTCATTGTACAAAAAATAAATTTTAAAACATTTCTCATGAGATTGTAATATATATTTTTGGCAAGGTAAAAAGTCATAACATATGCGTGAGTGTATTTGTATTAAAAGGCAAAATTCAGTCACCCAAGTCTTCACAATCCAGGAAACCTGAATAAAAGAAAACAAACAAAATTATTTCTTTACTAAAATTGAACTGAAATTTATCAAATAATGATTTTCAGTCATTTTTTTCTCAGGAAATCATCCCTTAATCTGGAGTCTAAACATAACTGTCCCTATTCATTATTAATCAAAACCCAAAGAGTAAATATTCATGAAATTCTGCTTGGATTACCAGTTCAGTCAAAATTGTCAAGATTTCGCATAAAGTCTGAATGAAAAGGATGGAACAGTCACATTTGCAGATTTTAGAAACAGTGAGTGGAAATAAAAGTTCAGATTGAAAGAATTTCAGGGGAAAAGAAAAAAAATGATTAATATAATATTATCTATTGAATAAAGGAATATAATCTTCATAATAAAAGTTAAAAAGTTTACGCACCTTCCATTTCTAAAATGCCAATGTTTCTTTTTTGTTGAATTTATAAATAGTTTAAGATTTCTCAGTTTTATGATGTAAAGCATTTCACCATTTAATGACTGACAGAATTTTGTAAATTTGATTTTAGGTGGGAAGTGTGTAGTCCAGTTCTCAAGTCCAAAATGTAATATGCAGCATCACTGGTATACGTGACCCATCATACCACTCACCATTTATGTCACAGTTGCATGGTATGGATACTATTTAAAAAGATTGGCATTGATTTAATGATTCTAAGGCATGAAAAGGTAAAATTTTAATTTTTGATTGTGCAACCTTCCCAAAGTTTTATGTGGGGCTTCTAAGGAATTCAAACCTGAAACTGCAATAGTGAATTTCGACCATGTGAATATTTCTTGGAACAGAAATCAATCACAAAGTCAGCAACTTTTAACTGTATGTTCCCTTCATTACAGTTAAAAGTTGCTGACTTTGTTACATAGTGTAAACACCACCGGATTTCAATGAACATTCCTTCAAGTTATGAATTGTCTTTGTATTAAATTGAGGTGACAAATTTGAATGATGTCCAACAAGGATAGGAGTGTCAAATACTATCGCTGTGGAGTTGGTCACGGTGCAGACAGGAGTATGCATAAAAGTACTAAATGCCATTACTGCATGAGAGTAGGGCACCTAATCCATTGTTTACGGTAAAGTACAGACTGGAAAAAACACGCATTCTTATGCAGACTGAAGATATTTACACACTAACTGGGAACGGTTGACTCTGACTCCGAGTCTGAGATGGAGCAATCAAGGGCTTATATCATGTTTTTGAATGGTGGAAACCATTGACAAAGCCAAATCCTACCAGATTAGTGTGCAAATGAACAATAATCTAGTAGTAATGGAGATTAAAACTGGGTTGACAGTCACTGTGAAAAGAGAGAGAACATACACATCAATGGAAGACTGCCCACCTCTGCAAAAGTGTAGTACTCAGCTACATACATATATTGGTGGTCATTTGGATGCTTGAGAGTCTATTTATATGGATATCAAGTATGTGGGCCAGTAATATATGTTGCTTATAGTGGTAGGCAAGGCCAGATTTACTGGGAAAAATTGGCTGCATGTCATTTTGCTGGATTGGGCTCAAATACATGAATATTTAAAGAAACAAGAAAAGGAGTAAAACCAATGACACAGTCAAACCATATTTCACTTGTAAAAATGAAAAAGTGTTGATAGGATGAAAGCTCATGCTAGGAGTTAAGTATGGTGGCCAGGGATAGATGTAGATATTGAGAACCGTGTTTGGGGCTGCCCTATGTGTCAGGTGAACTGCTAGACATCCACTGTGTCTCAGTTGCATCCGAAGCAGAAACAGGTGGTGCAGACCTTTACTATTCACCAGTAAAGGTAACAAATAGAGACATTGAAACGTGTATGCAGAATACTACTGTAATACTGTACCACTCATTGTATAACCACAAGATTATCATCAGCTAGACTGCTGATGAAAACAAAAGTTGACAACACGACTAAATCAATTCCATCTGAATTTAAACAAGCATGTGTACGATAAACAAACTGTCGCAAAAGAAAAACATGATCAATGCTCCAGACAAAAGGATTTTGTTGAAAAGGAATTTAGTCTTTGTGCGCAACTCCTAAAGTTTGACGGAAATTGATTCGAAGGGTAGTATGCAAAAAAATTAGACCAGTATCAGTAAATATAAGATTGCCCAATGAGCAAATTACCTGATATGTGGACCATGTGTATAAATGTTGGATAGCTGTGATCATCTGTAATTTAAGTAACAATGACACTGTCAGCAATGAATAGGGGATCTAACTGCAGTCATGGAGCTGCCATCAGAAGACGCACTAAGTGACCATGATGATGCACTAGCGGAGACTACAAGTCCAGTGACAGGCAATGGGCAATCTACACCAGAATAGCCCACATTTGAGGAGGCTGGGAACAAATACCCCTATGGGAAGCATACAAACCCCCTATTCAAAAGACTATGTCTGTAAAGACAATCAATATTTTTTAATAACTTGAGCAGGAGATATGTGGTGTAAGATTGAGAGATAGAATTAGTGTATGCTTCCTTCATTACAGTTATTAGTTGCTTCCCTTTATACTCTTGAGTGTTCCTATGTATTGTAACTGCAACAACGTTTGAATAAAAGCTCATTAAACTCACAGCTCATGTTTGCATTTATTTGAGGTTACACACATATAAGACCAACTTCTATCCCCTCAAATGGTTAAAAAATATGTCAAGTTGAAGTATGCATTAGTCTAATGTTTATCTTGATGCTGTAGACGACCAGTACTTATACCTAGTCTAACTCTGTAACACTGTAATAATATTTACTGAAACATCATCATCATTAATATTATGGGTACTTTAATTTGAAAGGAATTATAGCAAAAGTTAAGGGTTGATGTTCTGAGACAAATAATATCATTAAACACCCAATTTAAAATTTTCACAGCGGGGGGGGGGGTATTTAAGCTTCACTATTGGTTACAAACAAAAAAGTGTAAACTATGCTGCATCCAATTCTTTCTTAATATATGCCTACCCTGCCACTGGTGACAGACTATTAATCATTTCGATACTGGGTTCCCTGAATATGTAATTTAAAGGTGAATGCTCATGAATCAATTACAAAAACCTTCATACTCATAGGGGAAAAGACAAAAACAAACAATGTTACGGAGATATGATAACTTGAGATGGTAGAAAAGCTCATTCATTGAATGATGAAACACTTCATCAAATTTGATCGAACTAAAATTCATATTTCAAAGCTGATAAAATTAATTTGTTTTTGTTAATAATGAAATTAAGTCCCAATTATAGTTTTAAAAAAATTATCATCAAATGAGAAAATGAGAAATTACCTCTGAGAGGTGCACTGTCAACAATTTCAGAAAATTGAGGTTGTAGTAAAAGCCCAGCATATTCATAAGAAAAGAGACAATTGAAACAAAATGATGTTACATGGGTGTAATAACCTAAGATTGTTTGAAATCACATTCATTCATTTATTTCACTTGCATATGGGCCAGTCAAAGAGTTCAGGGCACTGAAAAGGTAGATGTACATAGGTTTGCATCATTTACCATAGTGCAGCTGTATACACAATCCCCACCCACTGATGACACCTGGTATTTCAAAATAGTCACACATGTTGGTACTGACCAAGCCCAACATTGCTTAACTCCAATGGAAAATCACATTAAACTAAAATTCATATTCCAAAGCAAATAAATTTCGTCTGTTTTATTCATAGTGAAATTATGTGCCAATTATGGTGTTTTTCAATTTTATCATTAAATAACAAAACAAAGAATTACCTTTGACAGGTGCACTGTCGAGGATTTCCAAATATTCAGGTTGGAGTACATCCTTTTGCCCTGTAAATAAAATATTGCTGTAAAAACTGTTTGTATTCATAAAAAAAAACAAACAATTGAAACAAGAGGATGTTACAAAGATATGATAATTTGAAATTGTTTAAAATCACATTCATTCATTTATTTCACTTGAAGATAAGCCAGTGAAAGGGTTCAGGAGACTAAAAAGTTGGGGGTATATTGGCTGGTACCATTTAGTGTGGTGCAACTGTCTATGAAATCACCATCCCCTCATGGCACCTGGTATTCCAAAATGGTCACATATCTTGGTACTGACTAGGCTTAAAATTGCTTAACTCCAATGTAAGATCACAAAATCATACAGAGAGAATATGTAGCTCTGAAACACTTTACGATTAAGGAATGAGACGCTTATAAGAATCTGATCAAACTAAAATTCATTTTCCAAAGCTGATGAAATTCATCAATTTTATTCACAGTGAAATTATGTGCCAATTAGGGTGTTTTCCAAATTTATCAATTGATAACAAAACAAAGAATTACTTTTGACAAGAGCACTCTCAAGGATTTAGAAATATTCGGGTTGGAGTTTGTCTCTTTGCCCTGTAAATAAAATATTGCTGTCAAAACCCTTTGGATTCATATGAGAAAAAAACAATTGGAACAAGAGGATTTTACAAAGATATGATAATTTGAAATTGTTTAAAATCACATTCAATCATCTATTTCACTTGCAGATAAGCCAGTCAAAGATATTAAGGGATTAAAAAAGTAGGGATATATCAGCTTACATCAATTAGCATAGTGAGGCTGTCTACTTGATCCTTACCAACTTATGACACCTGGTATTTCGAAATGGTCACACATTTTGGTACTGATTAGGCTGAATATTGCTCAAATATAAAGTAAAATCACAAAACCATAGACAGAGAACTTATAGCTTGTAGTGCCCCGTACCTTTTTATTTAGGAATTAAATACAAGACCCTCCTTTTAGTTAGATATCAAAAACGTCGCTTCTTCCGATGACCTCTATAAAACCCCTGGACGCACATGGTCCAATGTTTATTGGTGCTAGGACCCATAGCTGTTCATGGCTCTGGCTCCGGCCCTACAACCAGCTAATCTTTTCCTCTCTCTTTCTTTCTCCCTAAGATCGTTATCATTTCACCAACCCATTAGTCGATCCGATCCTAACCATTCTTCCACTGTGATTATCGGATAATAGAGAGACTTTGCCATTTAATTCAGGAGAGTGAGAGGTGATATACAGATGGAACACGTGGTGAAAACACAGTTGCATAGTGGCGTAGTTGTGCGTATGTGCGAGGCTTGATATCGGTAAAGTGAAATGGGCAAAGTTAGTATAAAAATAAGTAATGGAGGAAGATTAGTTAAGACCAGATCGACCAATGGGTCGGTGGAATGATAACTATCTTAAGGGAAAAGAAAGAGAGAGAAATAGTTGCCGGCCACAAAAACCAGGGCCAGAAGCCTGACCAGAATGGGATGCTGTTGCCAATGAGCATAGGACCATGTGCATCCAGGGTTTTTTTAGGGGTCGTCGGAGGAAGTGATGTTTACAATATATAACTAAGAGAAGAGTTTCATATTTAATTCCTAACTAAAAGAATAGGGGCGCTACAAGCTGTAAAATGCCTACAATTGAGAGATGAAACGGCTCTTAAAATTTGATCAAACTAAAATTCATATTCCAAAGCTAATAAAATTCCTGTTTTTATTCACAGTGACATTATGTGCCAATTACGGTGTTTTTCCATTTTATCATTAAAAAACAACAACAAAAAATGACCGTTGACAGGTGCACTGTCAAGGATTTCCAAATATTCAGGTTGGAGTTCATGCTTTTGCTCTGTAAATAAAATATTACTGTCAAAACTCTTTGCATTCATAAAAGAAAGAAAAACAATTGACACAAGATAATTTTACGAAGATGTAATAATTTGAGATTATTTAGAATCATATTCATTCATTTATTTCACTTGCAGATAGGCCAGTCAAAGAGTTTAAGGGATCAAAATGGTAGAGGTACGTCGGTTTGCATCATTTACCATAGTGCAGCTGTTAACACAATCCTCACCCACTTATGGTACCTCATATTCTAAAATGGTGACACATGTTGGTACTGACCAAGCTTAACATTGCTTAACTTCAATGTAAAATCACAAAATCATAGACGGAGAATGTATAGTTGTGAAATGCTTACAATTGAATAATGAAACGACCCTTAAAATTTGATAGAACTGAAATTCATATTCCAAAGCAAATAGATTTCGTCTGTTTTATTCATAGTGAAACTATGTGCCAGTTATGGTGTTTTTCAATTTTATCATTAAATAACAAAACAAAGAATTACCTTTGACAGGTGCACTGTCAAGGATTTCCAAATATTCAGGTTGGAGTACATTCTTTTGCCCTGTAAATAAAATATTGCTGTAAAAACTGTTTGTATTCATAAAAAAAACAAACAATTGAAACAAGAGGATGTTACAAAGATATGATAATTTGAAATTGTTTAAAATCACATTCATTCATTTATTTCACTTGAAGATAGGCCAGTCAAAGGGTTCAAGAGACCAAAAAGTTGGGGGTATATTGGCTGGTACCATTTAGTGTGGTGCAACTGTCTATGAAATCACCATCCCCTCATGGCACCTGATATTCCAAAATGGTCACATATCTTGGTACTGACTAAGCTTAAAATTGCTTAACTCCAATGTAAGATCACAAAATATGCAGGGAGAATATGTTGCTCTGAAATACTTTACGATTGAGGAATGAGACGCCTCTAAGAATCTGATCAAACCAAAATTCATTTTCCAAAGCTGATGAAATTTATCAATTTTATTCACAGTGAAATTATGTGCCAATTATGGTGTTTTCACAAGTTATCATTTGATAACAAAACAAAGAATTACTTTTGACAAGTGCACTCTTAAGGATTCCGAAATATTCATAGCTGTTCATGGCTCTGGCTCCGGCCCTACAACCAGCTAATCTTTTCCTCTCTCTTTCTTTCTCCCTAAGATCGTTATCATTTCACCAACCCATTAGTCGATCTGATCCTAACCATTCTCCCACGGTGACTATCGGATAATAGAGAGACTTTGCCATTTAATTCAGGAGAGTGAGAGGTGATATACAGATGGAATACGTGGTTAAAACACAGTTGCATAGTGGCGTAGTTGTGCGTATGTGCGAGGTTTGATATCGGTAAAGTGAAATGGGCAAAGTTAGTATAAAAATAAGTAATGGAGGAAGATTAATTAAGACCAGATCGACCAATGGGTCGGTGGAATGATAACTATCTTAAGGGAAAAGAAAGAGAGAGAAATAGTTGCCGGCCACAAAAACCAGGGCCAGAAGCCTGACCAGAATGGGATGCTGTTGCCAATGAGCATAGGACCATGTGCATCCAGAGTTTTTTTAGGGATCGTCGGAGGAAGTGATGTTTACAATATATAACTAAGAGAAGAGTTTCATATTTAATTCCTAACTAAAAGAATAGGGGCGCTACAAGCTGTAAAATGCCCACAATTGAGAGATGAAACGGCTCTTAAAATTTGATCAAACTAAAATTCATATTCCAAAGCTAATAAAATTCCTGTTTTTATTCATAGTGATATTATGTGCCAATTACGGTGTTTTTCCATTTTATCATTAAAAAACAACAATAAAAAATGACCGTTGACAGGTGCACTGTCAAGGATATCCAAATATTCAGGTTGGAGTTCATGCTTTTGCTCTGTAAATAAAATATTACTGTCAAAACTCTTTGCATTCATAAAAGAAAGAAAAACAATTGACACAAGATAATTTTACGAAGATGTAATAATTTGAGATTATTTAGAATCAAATTCATTCATTTATTTCACTTGCAGATAGGCCAGTCAAAGAGTTTAAGGGATCAAAATGGTAGAGGTACGTCGGTTTGCATCATTTACCATAGTGCAGCTGTTAACACAATCCTCACCCACTTATGGTACCTCATATTCTAAAATGGTGACACATGTTGGTACTGACCAAGCTTAACATTTCTTAACTTTAATGTAAAATCACAAAATCATAGACAGAGAATGTATAGTTGTGAAATGCTTACAATTGAATAATGAAACGACCCTTAAAATTTGATAGAACTGAAATTCATATTCGAAAGCAAATAGATTTCGTCTGTTTTATTCATAGTGAAATTATGTGCCAATTATGGTGTTTTTCAATTTTATCATTAAATAACAAAACAAAGAATTACCTTTGACAGGTGCACTGTCAAGGATTTCCAAATATTCAGGTTGGAGTACATTCTTTTGCCCTGTAAATAAAATATTGCTGTAAAAACTGTTTGTATTCATAAAAACAAACAAACAATTGAAACAAGAGGATGTTACAAAGATATGATAATTTGAAATTGTTTAAAATCACATTCATTCATTTATTTCACTTGAAGATAGGCCAGTCAAAGGGTTCAAGAGACCAAAAAGTTGGGGGTATATTGGCTGGTACCATTTAGTGTGGTGCAACTGTCTATGAAATCACCATCCTCTCATGGCACCTGATATTCCAAAATGGTCACATATCTTGGTACTGACTAAGCTTAAAATTGCTTAACTCCAATGTAAGATCACAAAATATACAGGGAGAATATGTAGCTCTGAAACACTTTACGATTGAGGAATGAGACGCCTCTAAGAATCTGATCAAACCAAAATTCATTTTCCAAAGCTGATGAAATTCATCAATTTTATTCACAGTGAAATTATGTGCCAATTATGGTGTTTTCACAAGTTATCATTTGATAACAAAACAAAGAATTACTTTTGACAAGAGCACTCTCAAGGATTTAGAAATATTCATAGCTGTTCATGGCTCTGGCTCCGGCCCTACAACCAGCTAATCTTTTCCTCTCTCTTTCTTTCTCCCTAAGATCGTTATCATTTCACCAACCTATTAGTCGATCTGATCCTAACCATTCTCCCACGGTGACTATCGGATAATAGAGAGACTTTGCCATTTAATTCAGGAGAGTGAGAGGTGATATACAGATGGAATACGTGGTGAAAACACAGTTGCATAGTGGCGTAGTTGTGCGTATGTGCGAGGCTTGATATCGGTAAAGTGAAATGGGCAAAGTTAGTATAAAAATAAGTAATGGAGGAAGATTAGTTAAGACCAGATCGACCAATGGGTCGGTGGAATGATAACTATCTTAAGGGAAAAGAAAGAGAGAGAAATAGTTGCCGGCCACAAAAACCAGGGCCAGAAGCCTGACCAGAATGGGATGCTGTTGCCAATGAGCATAGAACCATGTGCATCCAGGGTTTTTTTAGGGGTCGTCGGAGGAAGTGATGTTTACAATATATAACTAAGAGAACAGTTTCATATTTAATTCCTAACTAAAAGAATAGGGGCGCTACAAGCTGTAAAATGCCCACAATTGAGAGATGAAACGGCTCTTAAAATTTGATCAAACTAAAATTCATATTCCAAAGCTAATAAAATTCCTGTTTTTATTCACAGTGATATTGTGTGCCAATTACGGTGTTTTTCCATTTTATCATTAAAAAACAACAACAAAAAATGACCGTTGACAGGTGCACTGTCAAGGATTTCCAAATATTCAGGTTGGAGTTCATGCTTTTGCTCTGTAAATAAAATATTACTGTCAAAACTCTTTGCATTCATAAAAGAAAGAAAAACAATTGACACAAGATAATTTTACGAAGATGTAATAATTTGAGATTATTTAGAATCAAATTCATTCATTTATTTCACTTGCAGATAGGCCAGTCAAAGAGTTTAAGGGATCAAAATGGTAGAGGTACGTCGGTTTGCATCATTTACCATAGTGCAGCTGTTAACACAATCCTCACCCACTTATGGTACCTCATATTCTAAAATAGTGACACATGTTGGTACTGACCAAGCTTAACATTGCTTAACTTCAATGTAAAATCACAAAATCATAGACAGAGAATGTATAGTTGTGAAATGCTTACAATTGAATAATGAAACGACCCTTAAAATTTGATAGAACTGAAATTCATATTCAAAAGCAAATAGATTTCGTCTGTTTTATTCATAGTGAAATTATGTGCCAATTATGGTGTTTTTCAATTTTATCATTAAATAACAAAACAAAGATTTACTTTTGACGGAGGCACTCTTAAGGATTTCGAAGTATTTGGGTTGGAATTCGTCCATTTGTCCTGTAAATAAAATATTGCTGTCAAAACCCTTTGGATTCATATGAAAAAAAAACAACAAAAAAACAACATAAAAAACAAAACAATTCAAAACAAGAGGATGTTACAAAGATATGATAATTTGAAATTGTTTCAAATCTCATTCAATCATTTATTTCACTTGCAGATAAGCCAGTCAAAGATATTAGGGGATTAAAAAAGTAGGGATATATCAGCTTACATCAATTAGCATAGTGAGGCTGTCTACTTGATCCTTACCAACTTATGGCACCTGGTATTTCGAAATGGTCACACATTTTGGTACTGATTAGGCTGAATATTGCTCAAATATAAAGTGAAATCACGAAACCATAGACAGAGAACGTATAGCTTGTAGTGCCCCGTACCTTTTTATTTAGGAATTAAATACAACACCCTCCTTTTAGTTAGATATCAAAAACGTCGCTTCTTCCGATGACCTCTATAAAACCCCTGGACGCACATGGTCCAATGTTTATTGGTGCTAGGACCCATAGCTGTTCATGGCTCTGGCTCCGGCCCTACGACCAGCTAATCTTTTCCTCTCTCTTTCTTTCTCCCTAAGATCGTTATCATTTCACCAACCCATTAGTCGATCTGATCCTAACCATTCTTCCACTGTGACTATCGGATAATAGAGAGACTTTGCCATTTAATTCAGGAGAGTGAGAGGTGATATGCAGATGGAACAGGTGGTGAAAACACGGTTGCATAGTGGCGGGGTTTTGCGTATGTGCAAGGCTTGATATCGGTAAAGGGAAATGGGCAAAGTTAGTATAAAAATAAGTGATGGAGGAAGATTAGTTAAGACCAGATCGACCAATGGGTCGGTGGAATGATAACTATCATAAGGGAAAAGAAAAAGAGAGAAATAGATGTCGGCCACAAAGGCCGGGGCCAGAGGCCTGACCAGAAGGGAATGCTGTTGCCAATGAGCATAGAACCATGTGCATCCAGGGTTTTTTTAGGGGTCGTCGGAGGAAGTGATGTTTACAATATATAACTAAGAAAAGAGTTTCATATTTAATTCCTAACTAAAAGAATAGGGGCGCTACAAGCTGTAAAATGCCTACAATTGAGAGATGAAACGGCTCTTAAAATTTGATCAAACTAAAATTCATATTCCAAAGCTAATAAAATTCCTGTTTTTATTCACAGTGATATTATGTGCCAATTACGGTGTTTTTCCATTTTATCATTAAAAAACAACAACAAAGAATGACCGTTGACAGGTACACTGTCAAGGATTTCCAAATATTCAGGTTGGAGTTCATGCTTTTGCTCTGTAAATAAAATATTGCTGTCAAAACTCTTTGCATTCATAAAAGAAAGAAAAACAATTGAAACAAGATAATTTTACGAAGATGTAATAATTTGGGATTATTTAGAATCATATTCATTCATTTATTTCACTTGCAGATAGGCCAGTCAAAGAGTTCAGGGGAGTAAAAAGGTAGGGTTATGTCGGTTTGCATCATTCAGCATCGTGAAGCTGTCTACAGCTACTTCTGACCTTCAAAACAAGATAATGTTATAATGATATGATGACTTTAGATTCTATAACCGATAATGGGATTATATTTCGGGAAAATTCAATGTAATTTCATCCTCTGTTAAATCACATAGGCTATATCATCACATTCTTCTTTTTGTAAAAAAATATATTTCATTGCAAATGGATAAATATTTTGTGTTACTCCCACAATATATCAAAAACTTCCAAAAAATTTGTTTAATTACAAAATAGACATAATCATATTATGCAGAAATCTATCATAATTGAAAAGAGAGTGTAAGAATAAATAAATCAATTGGCGATCTTATGTTCATATGAGGGTGTTTTTCAATATTTTCCATTTCTGAATCAAAGAAATCAAATTTAAAAGCAAAACAAATCCCTCCGCACTTGTAAGCCAAAGGAAAATATTGAAAAATTCAGCTCTAATTTATGATGAATACAGATAAGTATTACAAAAATATTTGGAAAGTGCAAAAATCGTATGTTATGCAATTTTTTTCACATGACATAAGTACGTGCACACTGAATGGCTATGAAAGAGTAAACTTGAAATTGTTCCATCTACTCTTAACGTTCGATAATTATAATTATACAGTTTATGAACTGATTCAGATTTCTTGGTTTTATGATATGAAGCGTTTTACCACTTGATGACTCATGAAAGTTGCTAAAATTGATTCTGGATGGAAAGTGTGTAGTTCAGTTGTTGAGTCTAAAATTCAAATCCAAAACTACTAACGAAATTCCAACCACATAGATATTTCTCAAGACTGACATCAATCACCAAGAAGTTAATGAAAAATAATGAAAAAATTATATAAAATACCCATTCTGATCGGTGTATTTGCTACATTCATAAAGAAAGGCTCATTTCCATATTTGAAATCTTGATAAATAACAAGGGCAATAAAGTAAAACCAAAGTTATTTATATCTGCACAGAATGTAGAATTACAAATGAAAAAAAATGATTCTTCTGGAAATTGATTTCCTTCGAAAGTTATTACTTATTTCAAATTTGTTCAACTAACAATGGATAAATATCTGATGCTCAAAATTTCTTATATCAAAGTGAAATAAAAAGTGAGAGGGAGAAAAAAGAAGGGGCATAAACGTGTGTGAAAATAAAAGCTTAAAGCCTTTATTATATTATAGTATCGGGGTCTGCAATTCTTATACAGTATTCAGTTATCAGAGTACGTGAATAAGCTGAATTTCAGTTATTTACTCATTACAAATTTGATTCTTACTCATCTGGGCTTTTGGGCAAAAAACAGGTTCTCACAAGTTCTAATCAGCAGTATAAGATTTTGTGGAATGGTTATCCGTAAATTCTAGATGCCTCATTGCATAATTATAAAAGAAAACAAAGAAAAACCAATGACATCTCTATTTTATGAAAATTTTAAAAGTAAGCAAGATTTAATCATGATCAAAAAATTACGATTGCCACAGACAGGTGGATTATTTCTTATTTCAATATACTGATGTTGGTTTCCATGGTCTTCCCCTGTAAAGAAGAATATTGCTATAAAAACCCTTCACATACACAAGAGAAAGGGAAAAAAACAATTAAAAAAGGGTAATGCCACAAAGATACGATGATAGTAGATTATTTAAAATCACACAAGCAAAACGAACACATCTTTGAGGAAAGTTTTTTGGTTGCAGGGAGAACATTGCATGGCATTTTATATGGTCCCGAATTTTGTTCTTGCAGATATCCTGCCAACACCTACGCCCATGTCGTATCTTCAAAGATCTGCAGAAGGGATTTGGGCGAGGATGGTTGAAACTTTGTTTGTGACAGGACCAGTTTAGATCAAATTCACCATGAACAGGACCCTTGTGTCGTAGAAAGTTCAACAAAGTATTTATTTTTGAATTACACGAACACTTATATTAAATCTTCTTCACAATGCAGTCACTATCCACTTTTTATAATTCAGGTGACTCTTCGAGGTGGTGATTTCGGTAATTTTCCGTTCAATCTCCCAAACTCGAGACATTTATGGAGTAAATGGCTTTACAGCTTCCAATCAAACATTGACATATCTACTTTCCTTCCAAATATTGCAACACGGAATGTACTTTCTTTTACAACTGCAGAGAAAATTTAGCTAATTATCAAAATGATCGACAAATTTATCTGCTGACACTAATCTGCACTCAAATGACATGCTGTGTGCGTATATGACCTTGAGTTGGGGAGCGAGGAAACAGATGACTGACACGTTACCATAAACATCATCCATCATCATCAGCATCAGTATCACAATCAGCCTTTTAATGCCCGTCGTTGGATTTGTCAGACCCCTGTATCATGGACCTCGCCGAGACAATACTTTTTGAAAATTATCTAGTTCATCACGACATTTTGCCAATTGCAATTTCACATATGATCTCTGGGGATTCACGTTGTGAGTTTGGCAGATGTCTGACATTCTTGCAACATGACCAACCTACTGCCATGTGAATTTTCTAATGGTCTCAACGATCGCTCTGACTCCTATCTTTTTTCTAATGTACTTTGCTGTCTTATAATCTCTCCATGTGAAGTTGAGCATTATTTCCTCTTGTGCGCATTGCATAGTTCTCAACTTAAGGGTATATATTTTGACCAAGTTCTATGTTTCAGCTCCAAAGCTGACAATTAGGCATTGTTTGTATACCCATCTTTTTAGGATTAATGGAATTTACTTGCTCTTGAAGGTTGATCTGGTTCTACTGAAAGCTTGCCAACCCTAGAGTGATACTTTGTTTGATTTCTTCTTCTTTTGAAGATTTCATGGAGATTTGTTGTCTTAGGTAGATGTAGTGGTCTATTTTATTCAGCTCAGGATTTTCTATTCTGATCATTGGTCTTTGTACTCTACGTGTTTGTTGTACATGATGTGTCTTTTCCTGAAGCTTATGCAAAAGCCTACTTTCTCGTCAGAAAATTTAAGGTTACTTAGGTATTCGTTTGTTTAATGGATTGCTCTACCTCCCACAGAGTACCATCTGGGAAATATTCAAACTGATTACTCGTGGTTTGTCTATCTTGTTTGTTGTTTTATGTCGCTTGTTCAACAGAGTTAAGGTTTTTGTAGAATTTCTGGGCTTGTTCGAACATTTGTTCTTTGTCTGCTGTTGATTGCACTGGCTATTCACGTTCTCCCTGAGCTTTTTAAATAGCTTTGAAACCCCTACCCATTTTGATAGTCCCTGTTATGTATCTTTTATATTCTCTTCATTTCTTTTGGATAGTTTTGATTATTTCAGTTGCCTCAATCTTTTTGGTTGTTGTCAGTGGCTTAAGATTTCTGCATTTCCAATGAGATTCTTGGTTTATTCTGATGGTTTACAGATGGCTTGTTAGCTCTTTGTTGGCTCGTGGTTGTTATTTCGTTCTTGAACTCGCTGAGCTTCTTTTCTGGTTTAATGGGTTCATATCTTTTTCAAGTCGAGCTTGAATGATCGAGTGATCACTTTTGTGTGCATCAGTTCTCATCTGTCTCATTTCGCTAATAGTGACCATGTCCTATTTGGCACCTTTGATCTCATTGTTAAGGCCTGTTAGGTGCATATCTATAAGGAATTTTCTGACGTTGTTGGTGCCAATGTAAAGTGTTGTTTCTCTTGGTGACGCTCTTTGAGTCGTGTTTGGGATGCTTTGATGCTATTGGTGTCGATGTGAAGTGTTGTTTTCTTGGTGACGTTCTTGGAGTTGTACTTGAAACCACTGACCCAGCAGGAACGTTAAGGATTTGTTTGGAGCACATCGTCCCCACTCAAAGCAAATGATGTGACTGGGCTTTTAGAGACCGCTGACCAAGCAGAAACGGTCGATATATCTTTATCGCGCGAACCATAATGTTGATACGACAAATGTGTTGATTTTGGAATGTAAACTTGAATTTCTGGTCTGAATTATTTTTTGCTTGGGATGAAAACGTTCGGTCCACATGCTAGTAAAATCTGTGGAAATGAAATTCCTATTTCCAGGCTGTTCAAATTTTCTTTTAAATCCTAGTGGAACTGAGTACCAGTTTTATTTCTTATTTTATTTAAAAAAAAAACCTTTAATGAGATTTTCATATGAAAAAAAATAATTGAACAGATTTCTTTGGTGGTTGAATATTTGTTTATAGATGGCAATGGGCTGGACATGTTGAAAAAATGGCAGACAGCATGGATCAACAGATATTTCATGCGAAACTGTGGCCGATAGAATGTAAGATGGCGTGACGAGCTAGATAAATTCAGAAAGTACCGGCTCCGTGATGTCCATGATAGAAAAGCCTGGTGAATCTTGAGGAAGATAGATGTCCAACGACGCTAGCAGTTTGATTATGATAGTGATATAAGAAATATCGTTCTTATGTATTTATCAGGATCATTGGTTTATATAATTATGGAGTTCTAGATAGTTGTCGTTGAAGAATGGATGTCCCCTACATGCTTGGCCCACGTGGACGTCAGTGGAAATGTGGAAGGAGGAAGTGAGATGTATAGAAAAAATGTGCCAAGTATGAATGTGGGCTTGGAGATGAAACAAAGCAAAGAGGACACTTACATGTATTTGGATGGACAAATAAAACGTACATTTAATACATTAACTTTAAGTAAGGTTTCGTATTTAATTCTTAACTAAAAATATAGGGGACGCTACAGCGATATTCGCTTAGGAAAATATGTATTTTGCAATTTTCCCTCCGCACTGGAGCATGTTTTATCGTTTTTAGCCATTGTTTTTATTTCTTTGACGTGATTTTTTATATAGTTGTTATAATCTTCCACACCCTGCTTTAAAATGTAATTAAAATTTGAAAAAGTTATTCGAAAGGTTTTGCTTGTTTTTCTAGATTGAGGAAAGACCATCTTATTGTCTAAAAACTGATTTTCATTAATCACAATGCAGATTTCAACTTTCAAAATCAATAATTTTGAGGTCATTCTGTTGACAGGTTTTAATTTTTTTTAAAGTTGGAATTTTGTAATGAAAAAAATCTATGGAAAAAATGTGTATATACGATAAAGATGATTTAATTATTGAAAATTAGTTTCATCATTACTCAACTGATGATGCCAAGAAAATCCCGACTCGCTGTGGAAAAAGACATCGTTAGATACCTTTTTTCAATGTTGAGTGTCACACATTAATCATCACATTGACGATTGACATGTCATAAACAATAGCAAACGAAAACTTAACAACTACGATAATTTTTCTAACAGGAAAATAGGAATAGGAATTCCATTTTCATAGCAACAAAAATCTTGACGAACAAGTCAAAATATTCAGTATTTTTTCTAGAAAATTAATTCGATCGAAGAAATAAAAATGATCTCTATGGGAAAATTACAGTATTTTTTTCTGTATGCGAAAAATAGCGATGAAATATTAGTTAATTGAAGTCATTTTCCCTCTTCTAAAGCTTGGACTACGATAACTTACAAGATTGCCAGCCTTAGTCTTCTGCTTGAAACTCGGCTAAGGTCTTATATGATCTGAAATCAAAGCCAACAACAGCATAATAATAGCAACAGTTCTAAGCACCATTTTCTGAGATGGCAAAGAGCTTTTTTTATGACAAACAATAAAACATACATTTAATGAATGGACAAATAAAGCATTTAGAAAGCTAAAAAGGAAACATAATCATTTGAATATTGATCGTGATATAGCAGGCCTGTTTGATTAGATAACTACGCAGCTTCTTTGAGAAAGGAGAATAGTTATTTATGTAGTGTACAGATTTGAATTCATTGCTAGTTTAATCAGCAAGAATAGAAAGGAGGTAAATATTAAGTGGTCGAGTGATAGAAAAGAAAGGAGCTCTGCGTTATATCTAGTCGTTATCATGAATTAATGAGGCAGAGATAACTGAAATACTTTGTTTCAAAATTGTTTGCTTAATTCGAAGACTAAAGATTATTGGAAACTTGGTTTTCAAAGGAATGCCAGCGGATGAATGTGTGAGACGATGAGACGCCAATGTTCAAGATCACTGAGAGTATAGGACCTTCTTGACACCGAAAAATACGCGATAGAAAGACCTTCTAGACAACACGAATTTTTTAATCCATATGCTCTTTCAGAAGTAAGAAGAAAATAAGACATATATATATATATATATATATATATATATATATATATATATAGAGAGAGAGAGAGAGAGAGAGAGAGAGGGGGACGTGGCAAAATGAATGATGGTTAATGAAAGTAAGGGCTTTTATAACCAGGAGCTAAAAAGGGATGACTTCATTAGATATGTGGCTAGATTTAGCTTCTGCTCTTGAAGCTACATATTTCTTCGTATCTATTTTCGTATTAATTCCAACTAAAGATAAACGGGCAACTACAAGCGTAATATTTAATTGAAGCTTCAAAATGATATGTCCTAAGCTATCAGTCCTTCAGAAAAATAATGCAAGTTAAAATTACCTGAACTCCCTGGGACTCCATTCAAAATGTCACAATGCCCTGAAATGAGTAATAAGAAAAAAATAAAACGTTTTAAAGAATAATTTTTAAACAATTTTACCCTTTCATTGAATGGGAATAAAAAATCAAGACATTAAAAACAAATACTAAATTGCTTTGTTACTTTAATTTTGTTTTTGTTGAAATTATCTAACCAATATTTTATCTAAACGTATTATAGGTAGATAAGCGAATTTCTTCTCTGTTTGAGCTCAAATGGGCTGATTTCATCAGTTTACTTATATTTATTATATCAACATGAATAATCTTATTTCTATGCATTTGTCCTGAATTTGCAATAATATATATTTAACATGAATCTTTCGCTTATTTATAATTAAACAGTTATCTCATACTTCAAACTAAAGTAATATTTTTTTTACTTTAAACAGTATTGATCAAAGATAATGTAATATTGAACTTAAAGCTCATAATGATATTTCCGATGTCATTAATTCTTTAGGGAAATAATACAGGTGAGAATTACCTGATCTCCTTGGGACGTCATAGATGTTGGCATATTCTGGCTCATTCGTCATTTTATGCCCTGAAATAAGTAATGAGACATAGGATTGGATTTTTTGAAATTCTTTTCAATTAATAGAACAATTTTAGCCTATCACACAATAAGAAATGATAACATTCAAAACAAATACTAAACTGCTTTGTTTCTTTGATTTTATCTTGGAGAAATCATCTGACCAATTAAAGAAAACAATAATCAGCACTTCGTTTTCCATTAACATTTGGATGTTGGAAAATTACATAGGAGCCACAGTCATCTTGCATTTAGCATTCGTAGATTTTATTTCCTGTATCGATGCAACCACTTCCGATTATTTGTGTATGAATTATTAATCAACGGTCCCTTTCAACAGTGAGATCGACAAGAGAGCTCTACTGCATACAACATTTTCTCCTTGCAGAACTCCTTGAGACATCATGTATAAGTTTCCAAAAATTGACTCGAGAGTGCTACTGCACATTCACCAGCTGAACGCCCTGCTCGAATGTTCCACCATTTTTGACTGCAACAATTTTTTTATATCAATTCTTGATACTATTTTCACTATTTTATCACATATAACATAGATTGAAACCCTAGTAGTTTTGCTTTTATTAAAAATTTCCTGGTATTATCAAAACCACCTGTTCAATGCTGAGCAGGGAAGATCTTGATGTTGTAGCACCCTCTATACTTTTGGTAAATGATTTAAAACGAGACTCTTCTTTTAGCTAGATATCAAAAACATCACTTCCTACCGGCCACTCTATCTCCTCCTTTTCTTCTCCCTGGTCCAATGCTCATTAGCACCGGCATTCCAAGCTGGTTATCCTTTTGGCTCCGTCACTTGTTGTCGGCTACCTTTTCTCTCTCTCTCTCTCCTTCTCCTAAAGATCGTCATCATTTTGCTGACCTCCATGCATGAAAGAAAATCCGTGTCCCCCGTCTCCTATGTCATCAAGCAATTCATTTCCCCACTAAAGAAGTTACCACATAAATGTCATTGATCATCGATTACACCTATTTTTCTAAAATGCTATGATTCCAACCCCTTGTTTAGTCAAAGAAATGCTCGAAAAATTCAGACTTTATAAAGAGATTCTGAGATCAATTAAATTTCTCAATAATTAATCAATATTTTCTGATAAATATTTCCTAAAGCCAAGTATATATAAGTGTGTGAGTATGTGATAATCATAAAGACATCTTAGTAAGAAATCATGTTGCTGAACAAAATAAATTCTTATCAAAATGTCTTCATCATTATCGTATTTTGTCGGATATGGATTGTTCATCCACTGATACTTAGCGTGTTGGAAGAAACGTTGAAACAAAGAATCATTTGTCTTGAAATCCCTTCTGATATTGTCAATCGATTTTTAAACAGATAAAATATGTCTTAGATCTTTCAACTTTCAAAGAGTTTTTTTTTCGGACGATTGAACTCCTTATTGTTGTTTGTGTTGTAAACATAACCTTTATGACTATTCATTCTACGGCCTTCGGATATAGTATTCGGGTAATGTCGGGTAAATTTCCCTCTTTCCTTGTTAGGCTTGGATTACCATACCTTGTCCCTATTGAGTAGTGGAAGCTAAATCAGGTGGAACTTTGCACTTGCCTGACTTAAATTGAGTCGACATGTTAATATGCACTGCCTCCTTGATGTAACATAATGGAAATGAAGGGTTGATAGGAAAGATGACACAATGAAAATGAAGGGTGAATTCTTAAAAAAATGTGGAAGTGATAACTAAGATGACCTTGGGGAGTATTGTATACTATAAAAATCAGACTGGTTACTCAAGGGGTTTTTGAGGGAAACCAAACTTGAATAGGGAAGAGATAAAAGTCTTATCTGTAAAGCAATTAGTAATGAATCCGGTAGTAAAGTACTAAAAAGGGCTGGACGAGCGAGACCTGGACAGAATACAAATGTATGATCAATCGCATTTCTTTGAGAGTTCTATGAATCTCTGAGTTTTGGGAAATACTTTTAAGAAGGATTGACCATTCTAGCTTTCGGGCAGGTAAATTGATTTCCTGAAGATTTGGCCCCGCCTCTTGCCTACGCATATTTCTAAAGGAAAATTATGGATTCCCAAATTTGATGGGGGCGGGACGAAAATTGCTTGAATTAACACCGTTTCTGTATTTAACAGCTGAGAGGGGAAAATCAACTTTAAACCTTTCAGCCATCGGTCTCACACACAATGGGAGCTAAACATCATATCAGCCAGTAGCAGCGGAAGAGAAGCCGCCGGGACACTGCATTCCATGTTCCTTGTCACCACGAATAGTGCTGACCCCAGAAGATTAGATCTTTGGTGAAGCTTTACAGATAGATACACCTAGAGACATCAATTGGATACCCCGAAAGACTCAAAGTTTCGACACGAGAATTTTGTTGAAGCTCCACCAATTGACATGCCAAGAGACACCAAATAGATAACGCAGAAGACAGACTGATAGCCATTCCATTGTGTCCTCATCCGCATTGGCGTATGTTTTGACTAGTCATCCTGACATAAATCTTGTTGCATTTTATACACCCAGAGTCGATTGTTCATTTCCAATTTGACAACTCTGGGGGCCTTTGTTCTTTGTTTGACAACAGCAACCCGTCTGATCTGAATACGACGTGGGTGAAGTGGGAGCGACTCGAAGCAGAGTTCCAAGCGACTAGTCAACTACAGCCTGACGAGCGTCGTACTTCAACCGGCAAACGGTAGCAGAGAACGGCCCGGGTACGGACTTTGCACATTGAGAACGTTGGCTGTTTTCAGAGCATTTGTTCATCCTTCTAATACTTTGACTTAAACAGACAAATTTCCGTTCGAATAGTTGAAAATGATTTTCAAAACTTTAAATGGTTTTAATTCACTATTTTTAAAAAGAATATAGCTTTGTTTTGATTTCATGACTTGAAATGTTGACTAAATAAAGTTAATCTTCACAATAATGTTACATGAACAACATTTTTAAGCGCAGCTCGACCGAAGAAATTTTGCAGTGTGGAATTAACAAGCTGCACACGAACCGCCCGATCTATCAAGAATAATATGAAAATCACGAATGGTTTTCATTCACTATTTTTTTTGCTTAAATGTCATATCTGAGAATGTTCACTTGAATGAAGTTGTGATTCATGATGATATTACAGGAATAAGATTTCATAAGTGTAATTAGGCTGTGAAATAAACATCCCTCCCTGCAACTAACTTATGTAAACATATGAAGTTTCTCAATCTTGGACAGAATGGATGTTAATTTGCCCTCCTTTTTTGGGTCCTACCAAAAAATTACATCAAATATACTCGAAACAGTGGGAATTAAAAAGTTGTCATTGTCAACACTGCTAATGATTCACTGTGTAGGGTCACGTTGTCAACACGCCCGAAGGGGTTCCAACCTTTTCGTCACCAAAAACTCCCCTTTTATCAAAATTAAATAACCCACTGACCCGAGGTTTGGTAACTCAACAAACTCAAGAACCCCCTGTAATACATTAGTAGACCCTTACGGGCAGCAGAGAGAAACTCTGGTCTAGAGTGTCCGCTATTTGGGGAGATAGCCACCCTTAAGCTAAGGCTGAGTACATTGATGAGCTAGAGTCACCACTGATATATATATATATATATATACATATATATCACTAAAAATGTTTTGAACTATATATATATATATATATATATATATATATATATATATATATATATATATAGTTCAAAACATTTTTTTTTATAGATCACTAAAAATGTTTTGAACTATATATATATATATATATATATAGTTCAAAACATTTTTAGTGATCTATAAAAAAAAATATTTTGAATATATATATATATATATATATATATATATATATATATATATATATATATATATATATATATATATATATATTTCAAAACATTTTTAGTGATCTATAAAAAAATGTTTTGAACTATATATACATATATATATATATAGTTCAAAACATTTTTAGTGATATATATATGTATATGTATATATATATATATATATATATATATATATATATATATATATATATATATATATATATATATATATATATATATATAGTTCAAAACATTTTTAGTGATCTATAACTTTACAAAAAAGAAACAAAATTTGTTTTATCAGTTGCTGATGATATTTAATCTTAGTGCTTAATATTTACCAAAGTAAATAGAGCTAGTGGCGTTCCTCAAGTTGGTATCATCGGGGCGGTAACTCGGGGTGTCATCCCCCACCCCGTGCAGAATTTGCCTTCTTCCTAATCTATAATTTTGGGGATCTTTTTGTACTCCAGGTATACGTACCTCAAAAGATGACTTAATATCTAGGAATATGGATAAAAACTTCACGGAACAATATCCCCTTGGACAAAAACTCCGAGGAAAACTCCCACTGGACAAAACCCTATCTTTACTGTACAAAAAAATATTGGGAAATAGGTTCAGCACAAAATAAAATTATTGAAAACTATGATAATATTGTTTCGTCAGATATTGAAAGTCCTACAAGAAATCTTGGTTGTTGGCCTAAAAGATGCAAAGAAGCATATGTTTTCGACTCACTTAATTCATTATTATAAAAAAAAAAATCAAATTATCACTAATTCTATTATTCCTGTAACGTATGGTATGAAATCATTCATTCAAATTTACAGAAAAAGATACTGAAATTAATTACTGAATTAGAACTAATTCAGAATTTTTGTACTACTGTGTTGACATTCTCAGTCGATGTCTTTTTACCGATCGACATTGTAACTATCATTAGTCTGTACTTTCAAAGTGGATTTGTTAAAAAAACATCGGAAACTTTAAACTAATTCTGTTTTATTTTTTACGATGTGGGTCTTTTTGTCCGACAGGGGTGCTTTTTGTACTCTGTTGGGGTTGTCCTGGGGTTTTGTCATAGACCTAAAATCTATGGGGAAGTGGTTTTTGTGTTCTCCAACCTTGAAATTTCTTCCTCGGGGTTTCAAATGTTATAAGGTAAAAAATCATACTTTTAGTGAAAGTTGATTCTTCTTAACTCGTTAACAAAAAAAAAAAAAAATAATAAAACACACACGGTTATATTTATCACTAAATTTTAAAACTATTACTCCTAGAGCCCTTTTTTATTTTCATTTCAATATATGAATTTTCTCGCTAACTCTGCATATGTTGAAAATCAGAAAGGTTTTCAATTAGTACTGGTTATAAACATGTATAGACAAGTTTTCTACATCAAAAGATACAAAGACTGCACATTTTTTTGTATCTATTTATCATTGAATTAATTTTGATTATTGGGTTCTATGTAGATTTTCTTTTAAAGTAGCACAGATGTGATACTCAACTTGAGTAAAATACGAAACTTAAATTCATGTTCACAAATCTTGGAAGCGATTACGTGGAAAATTTGATTCTTATCGCCGACGAAAAATAACCATTTCCCGTCCCCTGTTGCAACAGATTATGAACAGATGCAATTGTTGGCAATTCTCCAGGAACAGATAAACATTGTGAATAAGAAATAATTATCAGTCCAAGATTTAGTGCTAATTTTGAAACAAATATAGTGCTATAAGTGTCTTGGTACTTTTTGAGGTACTACGTTTTTTAGGTCCATATACAATGAACCCTCCCAATAACAGATGTCAGCTTTAACGAACATGCAGACTATAAACTTTCTGCTAATTTACCTGAATAAGAAAAAAAAATGGCAAAGATGTGGACCATAACAAACTTGGCATCATGCTAGTTTAGTGGTCCAGACTTTTGCTGCCAAAAGATCATTACCAAAGTGTAGAATATATTCTTCTCACGGCAACGAGATACGGAATTACCCCCCCCCCGTTTTTAATTTTAAATGCTATTATGGTTGTAGTTCAACTGTTTTTTTCATGGATCGTAAGTTAATTTAAAGATTTTTCAATTGAAAAAAAACAAAAGTTGTTTTGGATTTCATTCATTGTCTTTAATGAAAAGCATGTGACTTTGCATTCCCGTTTAAATTTTAAAGTTTACCCCGCTCATATTAGCAAAAATCAAGTAATTTGATTTCACATCATTTCTGCATTTGTAACTGTTCATTACTCTTTTTTTACTCATTTATAATAATCAGATTTTGTATTAAAATGAATTATTATGCTCCTAGTGTTTTTGTAATCAAATTATTGCCTGTTTTGTACGTATATAAGTTATTGTTTTAATAATTTTGTGATATTCAAAAATAAAATTCAACAATCAAAATACGACCATGATATAACCTATGTTTTTTTGTCAATCGGAAAAAAAAACTCAAATTGAGATTCATGAAGAAAACAAGTAATACAATAATAATAATGTTTCAAGTTCAAAACGGAAAGTTAATGTTACGTTTTGTCGACGCGAGTAGAACAGATGCTACAGATTGACCTTGAAATAAATGCCGCAAAAGGCTGGACCACAAACCTGGGACAGTGCTTTGTTCTTATCTACAGAACTATGTGGACGAAAATAGCATGAGGTGCAACCGAACTGTCGTTGGATGTACTGGAACCTTACATCTAAATTATTGTCCATCACTTCATAGTAATCAAGTCAAAGCTAATTTTGATTTATGAGATAAACAAATATGTAGATTAAAAGATAAAAAGAATTAGGCAGTCATCATGGTGTCACCCTTCTGATGGTGTCACTTGTGACGTACCGAATCATTAGAGCTATTAATCAATTGATTATATTAATAAGAAGGGGTCGTTACTTGAATGATGGTGGGCTGTTTAATTTCACAATAACAACAAGCTTGGCTGCGCTAGGGTCAAACTTCCTTGCTTTATTAAAATCTAAAAGTTAACCAAAACAGAATTCATTTCTATACTATTCAACATTATTTCCTAACTACAAGTCTTATTTCAACTCCTTCAGTAGTAAATGGGATCTGAAAACCTTAGCAGAACAAATCGACCCGAGCAGGGCTTTTGGAGTAGGATTGATTTCGTCATCAGTTTTTGCATACGTCAGTGTGTCACTGTTATTCATACATGACATTACTGGTTTCTGGTCTGGTCATTGTCATCCATCATGGTTGTTATGTATGAAGATAAAATCAAAACTCAATAGAAGGAGTTCGACGATAGAAAGAAAAGGTCCACTCAGCCAAATGGATGATCCATCATTCGCCTCGAAAGCAAAAGAAAGCCTATTCAACCTAATTGATTAATCTGCCATTGACCTAGAAAGCCGTGTGCCACTCACGATTAGATTCGATCCAAAGGTGCATAATAGAACGTTCTAGACCACTGAGCCACAAACACACTAATGAATATTTAGGAGCTAATTGTGATCATGAAAATTACATCTTTGCCGGACGATTAGCTTAAAATCACGGAGGAATATACAACCTTTTAAATTGTTTTTATTTGTGTATTATTTAATGGTTCTGTTATCATATTAACTATTTTAATGACATCCTTAGTCATACATTTTTTTTACTGGAAGGAAAACAAATAAAAGGTATACACTTGTTATTTTATAAAAATAATATTTTTTCTTAACAGAAATTTAAAAAAAAACGAGAACTCGCCAATGCGATTGATATGACATCATGACATCATTCTTTCAGCCCCCCCTCTCTCTAAATTATGTCTCAAATTCCGAGATCTTAAATTCCAAAATTTGACAAGGTCATTCTCTAACCAATCTTCTGTTCTGTATGTTAGGAATATTTTTTATCCCAAGGTTATCGTCATTCATTCTTCTCATGAATGGCAAAGTCATTCCTTACAATAGAATTAATTTCAAACAATTTTTGGGTGTTTTTTCCTCATATTCACAGTAAATCTTCCATAGTGTTAAGTAGTAGTAATACAACCGTTAGAAAATGATATGCCTTCCCTTACCATGTTCAACTTGAGAACAGATGTGTGTTCAGTTATCACCCCTCCTTACCCTTTTACTAACATGCGATTAGACCAGGTCATTATCATTTTGTTTTTGAATTTGGCGGGCGGCCGTGAAAGACCATGGGCTGCTAAAAATAAAAGCAAGTTTAATAATCCTAATGTGTATTGTACATAACAATTTATAACAGACATTTTTATAAGTACAAATACAGATGAAATCCTCACGAATATCGGGGGACGATTGTGTTTGTTTAATTTTTTAATATGAAATATTGTAAAACATCTTTCTTCATTTTTGACGACTATTTTCTTTCAGCTTTTTTCTTTCGGTAGTGAAGGCCAAATAATGTATTGATCATTCACTTCTGATCAATTGCTAGCTGCTTTCAATCAAGCCACTGTTACCTTTCGAAATGTGTCATTTGCAAGAAAAATACTTTTGAGATGCGGTTGGGTTTTTATTGAACTATAATGCTGTACAAGTCCCTTACTTTCCGTCCATGGAAAGAACGTTCTGAAACAGTTTTCATTGACAAAAAACTGTATTCGAACGAAATTACAAAAGAACCACCTCAACCAAGAAAAAAAAACCTGGCTTCACAACAAAGCACAGTGTGGTAACTCAAAGCTGCACTTTCCTACGACGGATGGTCGTGCAACGGATGGAAAGTAAAAGCTGACTTCCGATATATCATTGTTTCTTAGAACAAACCCTACATTTCTTCTCAAAATAATGACAGTTTCACCTTAATAACAAACGTCTTATTGCTTGGAAGCACCAACCATTTACTCCCAAGATTCTTCCTCCGATTTTAGAATTTTACTGGCCAGGCACCCCGACATCATCATCAATTTTTGGAAATTGCTATAGAATATCATTTATTGATTTCCTGTGTTCTTATATTCAAGGTTTTATTTAACCGGGTAACACCTAGTACCCCAGCAAGTATATATATGTATAGTACATGATATATATATATATATATATATATATATATATATATATATATATATATATATATATATATATATATATATATATTCTCAATTTATGTATAGAGATAGATAGATAGATAGATAGATAGATAGTCTATAGCCACACTGAAGAGATGTAATACAACGAAGCAGCTAGATAGATATAGTCTACAAAACTTTAAAGCTTTAATCGCTAAACATTGAGAAAACTTTTCAGAAGGTTTCTGTTTCACTTCAGTCACCCATTTCCCAATATCTGTCAATACAATTTATCATATTTTTTTCCGGTGTTTTCTCCTGTTTCACATATAATTTGTTGTTATGGTACAATGTATAAATTGTTTCTTGTTCGGATCATCAGTTGTTTACCATGTAACCGTTTCGCGGATTTTAAAAACAAAACAGTTTTATTAACATGGCAACCCAGCATCGATCCTACCTTGTGGTACTGGATGTTGGATAGTCTATAGCCACACTGAAGAGATGTAATACAACGAAGCAGCTATCTGTGGATGGCACAAATATTAATTATTATGTGCATATGGACTTAATTGAGCAACCATTTTCCCATGGATATTTATTTAAAAAGGTTACTCTATTTTTTTTATATTCTTCGATTATTATTTTATCATTACAAAAAGTGTTCACACTACACCAATTTATTTTCTTGTCAATTTTCAAAGTTAAACCCAATCTGCCAATTCCATTTTCTATGACTCTAACCACTTGACCATTGTCGCTACCAATTATCTTTTGTAGAAATTAATGGCTGTTCAAATAGAAACTTTCAAATTAGGACAGTAAAATAGTTTTGATCCTATATTGAATGAAGAAATCATGTTAAATCAGGGGCTGAGTTATCCTTGTACACAAATTTTCAATCTGTAGGGTGCAATCGCCTCACTGAGATTTGAAAATGCCAAAATTGACCTGATGCTAAATTGGTCTTTCGGAGCCACTGAAAGGTCAGCGCTACCTATCCTACATTCATTCTTGGGTCGAATGACCCTTGCACCCAAATCTTCAGTCAATAAGCCCATTTAAAAGACTATAAAAGCCGATGAATTCAATCATAAGTTTACTATATTACAAGGAAATATTTGCCATCTTTATAGCATTATATATATTTACATAGGTATTTGTATTGTTGATATGAAGTGATCGGACAGAATGTTGATGAAAGTGACAATTGGAAAGTGAAAAGAAAAACTAAAGCGGAAGCAGGTTACATCTCATTTTTTCATTATCACGTGGACATGTTTCGATGCATTTCAGTGGGTGCTAGCTATCTTTTTCAGAGAAAAACTTACATCGGTAAAGGAACAATTTTCTTGTTAACTTGTTTGAGTTTGAGGAAAAAACTGGGATATTTCTGTATTGTTTGGTTGTCAAGCAGGAGCAAGATGGGGGGGGGGTATTTGTGAAGGGAAATGGCGTGAGGACATTTTCGACAAGGTACCATCCTAGCAGCCCTGCGGCTGCAGCAAGGGAAGGAACAAAACATGCTGGGATTCAAAATCAATTTTTTCATTTTTTCTTCGGACGGTCGAAAATACATCCATATTCTTCGTTTGAAGACAAAACAAAATCCACACTCACAGAGAGAGAGAGATAACAAGCTTGTTAAGAGATAGGAAGAGGAGTGCTTGTCGAGATACAGGGGGGTGGGTGAGAGGTCAAACTGTCTTTTTGCTGCCAGTGGCCACGGGTTGGTAACTTTTGGTTCGTCTAAATCATAGACAAGAGCCCCTTTCCTTATTTCTATCTATTTTACTGAATTAACTTGACCTTTTCTTTCCCCTTATACCAGAACTAAATGACCAGCTATCCTTTTCTCTTCTATTTTCCACCTGCTTTTTTTTCTCAAGCCACTAAACTTGCAGTCTATTTTTCTTTCTTCTGCCGTTAGATTCCTTAAACGCCGTCACTTTTTCATCATTCCCTTTTGCATTCTTTCTCCTAATGTGTTTTATATTAAATGGCTTTGACTGACTATCTATCTTCGGGGGTTCCAAGATAAAGTGTGGCGCTTTATCTTGCCAATAAATCTACTCAAGATGTTTCTATCATCCTTTGGGCGTCTGAAAAGGGTTACTCTGTAACTTTGACCAAGTATGTAAATATACTTCACATATGCAGCACACAAAATATATCTTTAACAAAAAATGCTCTTTAAAAATAAAATAAAATGTTCGATAGAAAATGTAATATTCAGTTAAAGATTCCTCAGCCCCTACATCGTAACCTTTGTATCTGTGTAATAGAAAGTCAAATTTTGTCTGAAATAAGGCGAGTCTGTGAGAGGGGTATTTGTTTCCAGTGGGATTTGGCTTGTCTCAGATAAGAAGGGGCAGTGAGAGGAAGGGTCGGGACTAAAATGGTTTGTTCTCAGGAAAGTGTTATTTTTTCCAGAATGGAGAGATGATCCGACAGAATGATAATAAAGTGCATTATGACATTGTCACACGGTGAATGTACTATTTGGCCAAGAAAACGTAATCATACAATTATTTCTTGATGACACAATTGTCGCGTTGAAAGAAACTAACAGAACAGATATAGACCGTGAATAAGCAAGACGAGAATTTGGAGTAGAGATAGTTATTTTTGCCTTTGCATTACCAGCTGCTGATTAGCTCAATAATAAGAGGAAAGCTGTATTGAAGCAGTGACCCTATCAATTGCAGGTTCGATTCCTGCAGCAGACCCATTTTATTTAATTACTTATTCTATTTAGGTTATCTAGGTTGTATGGACAATTCATCGTGTAATAACAGGAAATCATTTTAATTAAGAGTTTTTATATAATATAACGCAATTCATAATCATTTTGTCGGATCATATTTCCATTTCTTGATAACATATATATAAACATGTACACATTCGAAACATGGAAATTAACAGAATTAACCTAAAATCAAATTAGAATCGTACAGAGATCCATGGAAACAACAACTCTAGGGCTAACTGTGTGAGATAAAAAAGATCAACGTTGATCTGATGGAGGTTTATAGTGAAAGATAACATACAAATAGTTGAGCAACAAAAAGGAAATGAGCTGGATGATAAGCAAGAAGAAATTATGACAGATTCAGTAAAAAGATAAGTGATTGGTGCACATGGGACAGTAATTGTTGTAGAAGAAAAACCAGACACAAAATGAGGGGATGAGATAGAAAGGATATACCAGAGATCATCACAATCACAGTCGTCACGGAAGGAGATGAGGAAGGAATAATCCCTGTTCGAGACGAATATGTCGAACATATATACATCAAACATATACATATATATATATATATATATATATGTATGTATGTGTGTGTGTGTGTGTGTGTATGTGTGTGTATATATATATGTATATATATACATATATATATATATATCGAATATATCGAACTGAGGAAGCCCAAAATGACAGAAAAATAAACGTGTTTATGTATAGAGCGTTACAAAATAAACCCATCACACATTGGATACTGAATCACTGATTTGAAATTTGTGATATATATATATATATATATATATATATATATATATATATATGTGTGTGTGTGTGTGTGTGTGTGTGTATAAATAATGAATCATATCATTTGCTGAAAGATAAACGTTAACAAATAACCCTTTAAATTTTTCACTTGCTGGAAGATGAAGCCCTACCTTCTGACGATCCCAAATCATTTGCGGGGATGCTGGAATATAAAAATGTAGATAAGACTTTAGGGCATTTAAATGTATTCCAACTAATCCAATGAAAAATAGACACAAATGAACAACGAGTTTGAAAAAAGAAAACATGTTGTCAATTTTGCGTTTTGACTTTGTATATATTCAATTTCATTGAGAATAATTTTATCTTTAATTACTTTAATTGGCATTATTCAATGGTTGTTGTTACACATAGGTCAAGTCATATAATGATTTTAGATTCCACATCAGAAATGTTTATTGATGATCTTTTTCTTTCTCTCTGTCTCTGTCTCTCTCTCCCTCTCATACACACACACATACACATACATTCACACATACACTCACACACACTCTCATTTATGAAGATCGCTATGAATTTATGGATTTTTGCATTTTCATATAGAAAACAAAGGAACTCAAAGAAATCACAATTTTCAACACTTTTTATTATACTTATATAAGAGAGAACTTTAGGAGAAGATAATTTCCTTTCTTTTCTTATACCATTATTATATGAAAATCTTCGAGGGATACGATAAAAAAAAAATCTTGTTTGAAAAACCAAGTGAAAAGAAACCTTTTTATTATCCTTCTATCTCTTATGTCTGATTGTGGATGCTTTTCAAAAATTCTCTGTCAATTGTCTTTCACTTTCCGAAAACCAATCTTTTTTTTCTTGTTAAAGAATAATGACCAAAGATTGTCAGAGAAATAGCTAGATGATTTCTATGATAAAATGATGAATATGCTGCAGACAAGTTATTCAAATGAAATACATATAACTAGAAAGCACCCAAAGAGCGCATACCTCTGCTAACGCCATTGTCAAGAGGAGTAGTTGTGCAATGATCCCCCCCCCCGCAAAGAAATTCATCCTTCCTCGAAATGTGATGGACATTCATGGAGAGCTTTTGGAGATATCGTGTTGACAGACATGAAATTTTGGTTTTATCATGTGTTCAGGAATATAACTACGTGGGGGTAATTGTGCCTGGACCCGCTCAAAAAATGTAATCAGTTTTCAAGTAACCTATCGTCAATCCCTCCAGAAGATTTAATTGGATATAAATGAGAAATTAAGAGATATCATGCGGACAGTCTTGGAAGTATTCATAAATGTATTGAAAAGAAAACGAAAAAAATATCTACAAGTCAATAAAAAAATTCCTGGATCACCCGCAAATTTTACCTTTCTTTCTTACCCCGCTGTCTATCTTTCCACAAAATTTCATTGAAACCCATTCAGTGCTTTCGGAGATATCGTGCGGATATCCAACAGACAAAGAGATGTGACCAAATATATATACTTGTTTTTGATTGCGCTGACAAATGCAAATCATCTTTATTGATTGTATGAATACAACCAACGGAATACAAGGTTATAATAAGTGTTATCAAATAAATCCTAGCTATGGAGACCACAAAAGCAGCTATGCAAATCTTAAATGAAGACTATTTTCCATTTTTCATCAAAAAATATTCAAAAAGTCATGAAAAAACTATTCAAGGAAATCATAGTAAATATTTCAACTTACTTGTTTCTGTTTTTTTCTGAAAAAGTAATTTCAGACTGTGAATGTATTGTCTATAAATTTGGGAAGAGTCATTAACATGCAAACTTTCCTCGGACAAATTGAACTCTTGTTAGTTTCTACGATCCCCTTTAGGTATAAAATGTAATATCCATAAGGGATAAAACCGATAGGAGAAACTCCCTTTCCTTACGGATATTACATTTTATACCCGGAGCGGACCGAAATTTCGTGCCTACATCGAAGATGAAAAAAGAAGAGTTCAAATTGTCTGAAAAAATTGGTATATGATTTTAAACTGATATCTCAATAAGTCCAATGTAAAACTGTTATCGTACATATAGCACAGAAATACGTAAAAGAAGTAAATAATAATGAAAGATTCCAACTTCATATATGGCGCCCATTCCCTTCTCTTCGTACAGCTTCCTTTCTTCCACAGCTACAGGGCCGGCGCACTACACATTACCCACGAGGATCCAAAATCCTCGTCTCTCAACAATTCATCGCTGTTCGGATTCAACAAGAGACACTACGCCTGAAAATGGGATGTAGATTCCACTACGAAAGGGAGACACCTCTCTATATTACAAAGCGACCTATCTTGGGGTGCTTATCGTTACTGTAGGTGTAAGATATAGGGTACACAGATATTTTGTTCGATTGTCTTCTAATTTTGATTATGATTATTTTACACATTTTCGGCATGTCAGTGTTTAGTTTAAATTGATCTTCATTCTATTTACGTTGTCTAGGGTGAATGAGACGTTTACCTTTTAACGATGGGAGATAATTTCAAATAAGTTTCTATGTGATATAACACAATTCATATTCATTCTCTGTCGGATCACATATATCCATTTCATAATACATGACTGTTGTGTTGGAAGAAGCATATAGACTGAGAATAAACGAGATGGGAATCTGGAGTGAAAATTGGTATTTCAGCCATTGCATTACCGGCACATGTGTGTGTGTGTGTGCGTGTGTGTGTGTGCGCGCGCGTGTGTATAAGAAATGGACATATTTGGTGTAACTGAATGAATTATGAATTGCATTATATTGTATAGAAACTTATTTGAAATGATCTACCATCGTCATACGGTCAATATATCATTCACTTTGGCCGCTAAAATGTAGCAATGCACTTACCATTGTGCTAACACAACCCCGGTAATGTCAATGCCATATAAATACTTTCAACTTAAGTTCTTATCTCGTTTATTCTTGGTCATTTTTTGTCTTTTTCATAAGTAGGTATTTAAGAAATGGGCATATTTAGTCCGAGAGAATTTTAAAATTGTGTCCCTTCCTCTAAAAAGTAAAGTAGAATTTTCAGAAATCTGCTCCGGTGTCTCTTTAGTAACCACAAAAAAAATTGGTGACCAAAACTCTGGCCGTTCTTGAGTTTTGCGATGGCAGACAGATGGAGAGTAAGTGTAGCACTTGGTGATAGTCAATATGTAGGTGCGTGTGAATGCTACCAGACACAAATATAGCATCAATTTTCATTGTAAATTGGACCCTACTAAAAACTCATTTGGGAGAGGAATTTTGTAAAGATTAACCCGCTAAAAACCAGCTCTGAGGTCCAATTGACAACTATAGAGATTTTGGTGACCATTTTTGAGTTTCATTTGAGTGGTGCCCAACTCAAACAGACCGAACTCACGGGTGGAGTAAATCGTTGAAAATCAGATAGTATCCAATCCAGTGAGGTAAAATACTGCTTCCAAGCTGTCTCCGACTTCACATATCAGAATTATCTCTGTTTTGAAAATTTCTTTGGTACTTGTGATGTGTGAAATAGGCTTAGAGGCGATAAATACCCGGAGTGGTGTCACTCACTCTACCATACGCTATTTACCCTGGAGACGGATTGATGCCTTTTCCAGGGACATTGTCATATAAACACTTAACTACATTTACCCCCCCCTTATAATGCTCAAAGTATTAAAAATTACTGTATCAACCCATGTAATGCAACACCGTTTAGCGCTCTTTTTCTAATATTTTTTGCAATATTTTTAGCTATGTTACATTTCTGAAATCAATTATGAATGAAATAATGAATAAATAAGACAGCATCATGGAAGTCTCCGAAATAACTGTATTTAGGTTAATGTGTCATGTGTATGAAAACAAGCACATAAAAAAATTCAACATGAAATTGATGTAGTTTTTGACTGAATTTCTACGTCACCAGCGTTCATGAGGAAATCACGACTTTTTTCCTGCATATTTTCTCACTTTTCATTTATAGGTCTAGATTTATATATGAAATATCTGAATAGACAACACTTACGAGAAGTAACGGAAATACCTCTAAGCCAACTGGAAATTATTTTACCGGAAAAATAGGGCGGGGAGGGAACTATCCACTTGTTTCGTGTTTTTTGTCTTGTGACAGCAACTGGCAAAACGATACAACCACTACCCATTGTCAAAAATGATCTTCTGATGAAATGGAGCCAGAATCAATGTTGTTGATTTGATAAATTTTTATCATTTGTTTGTTTCTTGTTCTTTTAAAGTGTGAGATACAATTCATTTATTTGTGAGCACATCATTTACTCAATAATACCCACTCTAAAAATGAGCAGTATGATTTTTTCTGGACTCTTTCACATGAAGTTGAATAATATTCCTGATAAAAATATTTTCTACCGACTATTTGGAGCATTGAACTCCTCCACTGATACGATTACAATTAAAAATTTTTATTTTTATTTTAATATCCTCATACAAATTCAAATATATCTGATTTCTGTTCTGGGGACTAAAAGTGACTTTTTTTTATTGTTTCTATTTCAAGTTAATTTTATTTAAGGTCTTAATCGTCACAATTGCTGAAATGATATTTCATTTGCATCATTTGCAACGAAAAAAGTCTTAATAAATACGTAATTTAATTCTGGATGTTATTGACTCAATTCGGGATATGAAAATTTGAGATGAAATGGCGATCTTGGAGCCTTTGCTGTCTGGTGCCAATCCAGTAGGCCAGTAGTTCTAAAACTGTGCTGCGACACGATAATTGCAACTATTTCCCAAGCGTGGTAGGTAAATTTTTTCGAATGCGAATGCATCTTGAGCATTGAACGTGCCCCATACATGTATTATTTCCGTTCCACTTCCACTACAGTCGTCAATCTATTATTTTTATTACTAGTTTTTATTTAATCTCAATCTTTTTAGCAGCAGATTAAAGAGAAAATAAAATGGAATATGAGCTTGTCTATTTGTAAGCTGATATAATAGGCATTTCGTTCTTGAATTACTGAAATGTTTTCGTCTGATTAATTTAATTTTTATTGCTGGTGTCTGAAGTTGAGACATTTTACTTTTTTTAAAAACATTTTTGCAGGCCCCTATAATCTTGGGAAACTAAATTTGCATTCAAGAATTATATTTGAAACAGATCGAGATTTTTGAAATTATGCCAAAAATCAACTAATCATTTGATCTGTATGAAATTTTCAGCACTTATTCTTTTATAAAAAAAAATGTATTGAATAAGAAAAAGTTATGAAAATATTTTCAAGTCAACTAACACCCCTTTTGTTATTTTATGAAATCTCTTTATGCTGTTACTTGAAATATCTACAAAGATGAGTCGCAGCAGAAATTAAATCGATTGAATTTATATTCGAAACGAGATGTAGAAAATATGCCATATTTTTTTGTGTAAAAATCGTTGTGGTTGTTTTTTTTCCATTAAGCATTGCAGATTTGGGGGCCGTTAAAAAAACGTTCGCTCAAAAATAATTTCTTACATTTTTCTTTTATAAAAAAACATTTATGGATGATTGTTTTTTGATATTCCAGAATTCTTTATTCCTCCTGGTTACTTCTGAAGTATCGTTATTGATTAAAACTGTGTTTTAATAATCAAGAAATGCAAAGTTTAATGTAATCTTTTAAAGATTTTAAATTGAATTATTTCAATTTGTATAATTGAATACAAATGATGAGCATTTGAAATGTATGGAGACCTTGATTACAATAACTGGATTAACTCCCTTTTTTTTGGATTATAGGGGACATTTATTGCAATAATACATTTCATATGCCCCTTGATCAAATTTGAATTCTTTTTAGGGTGCTTAAAGCACCCCAGTCCCTGCCCAAATTGATGGAGATATGTGACTTATTCATTGAGCACTCTTTTTCTTAATTAGTCATTCTGAATATGACATGCTACCAAAGGCGTTTATTTTGAGTGACTGACCAGGCCAGTTGTAATATATTATTGAGATATGAATTATTGATCAGTACTTAAAAATAAACGTATTGAATTAGAATTTTGGTTTCAAACCTTGGTATCTGTATGTAAATCTCTGTGTTACACATGCAAGGTTTCCAGCTGCAGTTGACATTGATTGTTATGGATTGTCATTGAAATACTGAATATTTTTATATTTTCCCAAAACATTTCTTGAAATGGAATCAATTATCATTTTTAGCAAAAGTTTTTAAGAGAAAATACATCAACTCATTCTAGTAAATACAGAAAGCAGTGAACTCACCTGAGGGTCTTTGACATTTGTTATAGACGATTCCACCAATTACAATAATAATGACTAATATTGATATCACACTATGTACAATTACACTTGTTAAATCTGTGGGGCTCTTTTCATCAGGAACTGTTGAATCAGTGGGAATCCTTGTATCTGGAACAAGTAAAAATAAGCATGCAAAAGTTTATTGTTTTGACTAATGTATTTCTGTGAAAAAGGCACAAAATTTGAAGTTTCAGTTGTCATTGATATCCATACATCATCATTAAGTGAATGCATTCTTCTTTTAATCTCAAGTTAAAATCCACCAATGTGAAAAAAAATTCCCAATGCTTGTTTCAATGCATAATTTTAAAGGGTATTTATAACATATAGCATAAAATGATGAGTAAAAACTAACAAATAAAACATGATTGTTTTGACTTTTAAAAATATTTTTTATAAAAGTGATTCAGCCTGCATAATCTATTCAATTTCATAAGTTTTAATTGAATCATGGAAATATACTATTTTTATGTTGGAGATTGAAGTTAGTATTGCCTACCAACCTAAACTCAATTCAAAAGTACTCCTGCCAACCGGATTAGTAACATGGAAGTAATAAATTTGAACATTTCTTTCAGTAATATCTACGTCCAAGATGCTGCAGTTGCCAATAAAAGGAAATAGTCCATCTTCTGCAGGAACATATGAAATTCTATCAGAGGACATTTCCTCTTTCCCTTTGTACCATTTCACATCTGTAGCTTCAGGGTAGCAATAAAAACATGTTTTCAAATGTTTTTTAAATCCAACCACTGTAGTCTCACCCTTGAACTGTGCTGATACTGAAAAAGAGAAATAATAGCAATTCAAAAGATATCATCATGCAGAAGAAACACAATATTGTGGGGATGATGCAAAAGTTTCCAGTATTCTTCTATTCTTTATTGATAGCATCATTATTAAGCTAGCAATGTTTTATCCCTGATTTTCTATGGCCTTATGCCTCCTTTCAGGTGAATCATGTATTCCATCATAAGAGAATGGCCCTGCTTTTGATTTGATAAATGTCATGAACTCTTTGACACTTTTGTGGAAGGAAACAATTGTCCTAACCATTCAACAAAGTAGATTCAATTTTTCATTATATGATATTATAAATGACAGGAGATTTTTTCCCTCAATACTGATAAAACTAAAACCTAAAGCCATTTTCTAAGTCTAACTTTATCTCATATCCATTTCATAATACAGGTATCCATTGTTTAATGTCATTACACTTAACATCTGATTGCATATATGTCTCTCATCCTGTAAGGTTTAAAGAAGGGGAAAAAGCTTAAACAGCACACACATTGTTACAGATGTGAGCTAATGCAATGGGTTTTAAAACATGAATAAAGTGATTGTGCTGATTGCAAAACTTTTGGAATCGTTGATGTCCAATTTAAAAACGTAATTAAATAGAAAAATATGTTCTCAAGTCTTCCCTTGTTTTTCGCAGAAAGATAGGAAAAGATGCTGTTATTGTTTTTGTAGGTTGTGAGCTAATTTATGAAGAGAAGAAAAAAAAAAGCTAACAACTCAATCTTTGGCTGTTTTTTATATTAAGATGTAGGTAAAAACTAGTCAAATTTGATAATAAAAATAATGTGTTACAATAATTTATCTGTTGATTATACTAAAGCAAACAACATTGAACATATTTCTTGAAAGAAATCCCTTCCCTGAAAAGAGACACAGTCAAGTCAGTCAGACATTGGAAAATACAATGTTATCATTTTTGCCAATGATGACTTAATGGTGATTATTAGGCTTGAGAAGACTTCCTGTGCATAGAAAGTGTGGGATTCCTATAGATGCTGACAACCTTAATCATGTGTCGGGATGGGGGTGAACTTCTTTTTGGAGTAATGAATCTTTAATGCACACGGGGATGCTGAAATGTTCTCAGCACATAAAATAATGTCAGTTCTCAACCCACTTCCCAAAACCTAGTTTGTCTCTGTAACTGAAAAAATTGATTTTCTGTATTATATACACCTATTGTCAGTATCTTTGCGCTTTAAAAAATTTTTTTAGATCATCTCTAAGTATCACTTATATCTTGATGAAATGTATTTGAAACTAAAAAGTATAATGTGATATTGGTTTGTAGAAAGCAAAATGATAAAAGATACCATCAATTTGCATTGAAATCAATCAGGAAAATAATAATGAATGAAAGTTGAAAAGTTGAAATGCATTTTTACATGAACAAATGAATAGATTATAAAAATACACAACAAATTAAGGAATAAGGAGGAATGTTAATTTAATACTTTGGAAAAACAATTGTTATATGGAAGTTCGTTCTTTATAAATAGTTCAGTATATTGAAAAAAAAACTTCTATGAAATAATTAAATCATGAGACAAAGGTTAGATATACTCACCGTTTAATTTTATTTCAACTGATTTCTCACTGTAATAGCCCTTTTTGGGTACATCATTACTTGCTAGGCAGACCCAGTGTCCCAAGTCTTCGAAAGAAACATTTTTCAAGTTCAGATGATTCGTTTGAATATAATTTCTTTCAGTTGTTCCCCATTTTAGTACCATCTTGTAGTGAGTTTTATTAGGATTAGCATGAGCTTCACAACTAATATTTGCCATCTGATGCAACTTGGTGACATCATGATGAATGGTAATTTCTGGTGGATCTGTAATGAGAAAATAATTTTTGAATGAAAATTTTGGTGAAAAATAACATTCTGAGATTAATTTCAAGAACAATAAAAATCATGATTAAATCACATGCTACTCACAGATACACAGACACAGGCAGACATAGATGCAAACACTCACAGATACACCCACAAACACATAAACACACACACACACACTGAACTTATTTCAGTAGAAGAGTCCACTGTTTCAAACAACTAGAAGGAAGTATTTTAATCTGCAAAATTGTAAACTTCAAGTGGAAGAGCCCATTGTCACGGTCAGAAAGGGAGAAAATTATATCATCACTATAAGAGTAGTAGTTCAAAGTGAGAAAAATAAATACCTAAAAAATATTCTCCATTCAAATAGTGGGAAAAAAGTGTACTCAGTTTAGGAAGTCTATATTCTAATAAAAAGAATTGATTAGATCACCTTTTTTTTTGGAAGTTATCATCTATCACAACCTCAAAATATCTGGAAATGACAGTGAATCTTTGTATCATGAGCAAGAATAAATGTCACTTGAATATATAACATTTTTGTTGCCCAAATAGGACAGAAAAAATACATCATCAACAAGAATGTCTCCTCCAGATGAAGAATATGGTAACACTCACACTTTATATCCAATGATTGGTATTCTGAGTTTGCCCATGGCAGATTTTCTATAGTTGCTTTGCACATTATCTTGTGGTAGCCTCTCTTTAATATCAGCTTCAGGGTGGAATTTGTTTGCCAAAGTTTACCTTTGGGTTTTCTGGTTATATTTGTGGATTTCTGCTGGATCTCTTGTGATGATCCATTTTGGTAAGCAATCATCCACTGAAAGAAAGTTTCTGGTTTCGACTCTTCAACTTTGCAAATAAATGTTCCCTCTTCATTTTCAACCAGAGGTTGACTTTGAGGTTGAATTGATACAGATGTAACAGGAACTACAATAAAAGTAAAATTAATTTTGAGCAAATAAACTGATATTTCATTAAAGATATTTCATAATGACAAAAATAAAAGCATTAGTAGATATAATTTTCATATAAATGTGAAGAGAAATTCCAATGAAATGTTTTGAATCATCCAAGAAAATTTTTTCTTCATCTCTATTCAATTTTTCTTTTAGTCACCAGGCATAACTTTTTATAGCAACTTTTATGGCTACACTTTAAAACGTTGATTTTCTAAGGAGTTTGTGGACTATAATATCTTCAAGGCTTTTGACAATCTATGTAAGAAAAGAGTATTGTAATCTTAATGGCAGATTTCTAACAAACAATATTTGTTAAAAGTCTTTTCTCAGGAAGTAAAGGAAGAAATATCTGATCCATGTCTCCTAAGAAAAAGTTCATTTAATAAAAGCAGATGCAACTCATGGCAGAGAAATATTCAGCCACAGCATTAGAAAAAAAAATGATAATAATAAACATGCATAGTGAATTAATACGAGTATTTAGAGTAAAAATCATATTATTATTATTTTTCATTGATGATGAAAGTAAAAATAATAAAACCAGAAAACATTCATTTACATAATTTCCCTACAGAAATTTGAGTCTGAGCTTCAGAACCATGATTTATTTTTCTTGTAAATGAAATTCAAATTCATAAATACAGATTTGATTTTAATTTGAATGTGCTATTTCGTAGTGGCCAGATATCATTGAGTTGTCATGTAATTAATCTGATCAGTAAATTCTGACTGTAATTCACCAAATGTATGTCTGTCAGTCCACTATAGCATAACCCAAGACCAGCTCAAGCTAAGGCCTCTAAATTTTCTGTTAAAAATGTGACCGTGGAACAACTCTTTACCGATAGCTTTTGAAAATCCTCCTAAAAATCAGAATCCAATCTACAATGTACGTGTATGCTAAAGTGGTCCCTTATTTAGAATCTAACTACATTTACGCTTACATAAAATTGTACTATCTTAGAATAATTTACTGAAGTAACTGAAACCCTGCCCTACATCATAGAGAAAAGATGAAATCATACATACTTACCATTGACTCTCAATCTGAATAAGTAAAGTGGTCTCCATCTACTTGAGCAGCCAAAGATGTTACCATCATCTTCTAAGGTAACATTTTTTATGTGGAGTTTTGTTATCTCATTTTTTTTATCACAGGTAATATAAAACCTTTTTGTGTCATATTTTGAATAACTGTTGACACAGTTTGGTGTAAAGGTGCTCAATATTTCACCTTGTTCATTCAACCAATCAATATATCCATACGCTCTTTTGATACAAACCAACGTGAAATTCTTTTGGTGCAATGCAAAAGTAGAATTATTTTCTGAATGGAAGTCAGCATCATACTCTGCATGATAAAAATTGAAAATGGTCATGAATATGAATGTAAAAGTATATTGGTTTTAAAGAAAGTCTTCTCTAGATGAAATTGAACATCTTTCCATGTGACAATTCTTGTAAAGTAAAAAATGTTTAAGTGCAAAAAGTAAACAAGAAAGATATCTTCCCTGATTGGTTGCTGAGAGACAGGCCACAGAGATAGGATAGAGTGAAGCAAACACAATCATATCACTGTGTATGTTAATTTGTCTGTTTCTTTTTTGGGCTACTAATATTCATGTCAATCTATTCATTTTCATCTGTATATTCTTATCTATATCCATCTTTTTATATCTACTTATTTCAGTTGTTTAATATCTATCTCAGTCTATACATATTCATTGATTTCAGTCGACTTATTTATCTGTCGATTCATCCTATCTGTCTATTCATGTCTATCAATCAAAGTCTATTCATATCAATCTATTCATGTCTAACTGTCTCTGTCTAGTTATATATACATATATATATATATATATATATATATATATATATATATATATATATATATATATATATATATATATATATATATATTTCAGACTTTAATATCTATTTCAGTCTATACATATCGACCCGTGTGTGTGTGTGTGTGTGTGTGTAAATTTACTTCATCTATTCATATCTATCTATATATTCATCTCTCTTATTTATTTCATCCCATCTCTGTCCATTCAAATCTATCCCAGTCATTGAATCTATCCCACACTAGTCTATCTCTGTCTATTTACATATGTCTTTATCTATTCATATCTATATCATTCTATTCATGTCTATTTCAGTCTTTTAATATCTATCTCAACCTATTCATATATTTTTTCCCAGTCTATTCATATTTCTCTCTATTCATCTGGTTCAGTCAAATCATGTCTATTTCCCAGCATATATATATATATATATATATATATATATATATATATATACACATAAATGGATATATGATCCAGCAGAATGATTATAAATTGAGTTATATTATACTGAAACTCTCTTTGAACTCCTGTTTCATACGGTGAATGTATCATTTAGCTTAGACAACATAAATAGAATAAACAATTGAAGAAAATTGGGCTGTGGCAGTAATCGAACCTGCGACCGATAGGGTAGCTGCTTCAGCATAGCGTTGCTCTTGCCATTCAGCTAAAAAGACACAAATAATTGTGAATGTGCATAACAAAATGAGAAACCAAGAGTTGAAATAGTTTTTTTGGTCTTTGCATTACCAGTGGTAGTTTACTCAATGGTAGGAGCAAGAAAAGTGTACATTTTTTAAAATATAAAAGCACACGTTAAATAATCCTATTTTCACAATACCTGTGTCAAGCATTAGCATAGATGGCAGTGAAATAATGTAATAATTCTTTTAAAAATCATTTACATTTGTTATGCAGCGTACAGCTCTCTCCCAAAAGTACTCTAGTGCAATTCCGTGGCAGTTAACTTTTTGGAGAAAAAATATTATTGGTTGTCATGAACCCTCAACTTTCTGCTGAAACACACCACCTATGGCACGATCTGAGGTGTCGCAAGCAAGACACACTCCGTGTCTGGAAGAACAAAAGATAGATTTGTGGCATTGGTCAAGTCTTTTTTTGTTCATTTTGTCGAAGGCTATCAATGCCTTGTCAGGCAGTTCAATGTCACAGTTCTTAATGTCAGTCACAGTATCAGTCAATGCTCGCACAGTTTGACCGTTCCCCAAAATGGCGTAATTTCTTTATGGTGTCAGGAGCGGGGAAATTTCGCATAGCTCCAGTCTTTTCAGAAAGGGGAGAAACGCCAGCAGCACTAATCCTGTGTCCTAAGAAATCTATTTCAGGTTTTTTGAACTGACACTTTATCGGATTAGTAACGACCCCATATTCTTTGAAACGCCCAAAAACATGTTGTAAATGTAGTGAGTGTTCTTCATGTGATGAACTGGCTATCATAACATTGTCGATGTATGAGAAACTGCCGTCCAGACCATGTTGAATACGGTTCATGAAACGTTGGAAAGACTGAGCTGCGTTTTTAAGTCCAAATGGAACACATAGAAACTCGAAAGGTATCGTTATTGCTCTCTTCAGTTTGTCAGCGGGTTCTCGTAGAATTTGATGATATGCCCGAATTAAATCTATTTCAGAGAATATTGTCTTTCTTTGAATCTATGACGTGACGTCATGTAAATGTAGAAGGGGATACCTATCCAGCTGAGTTACAAAATTCAAGGCACGATAATCACCGCATGCATGCCAAGTGCTGCCCCTTTTCGGGAACTATGTGGAATGGGGAAGCCCAATCACGTCGAATTCCATCTTTGCAGCTTTTAGCTTTTCGGATGATAAGTGTCGGGGACGTACATGGACAGGAGGGCCTATTGTTATGATGCTATGAGTTATGTTGTGAGACAACCGAGGGGCATTGAAGGAGGGTTTGAAATTTCTTCGAAGGCCAACATTGACGTTTACACATCTCTGGGTTCTTTCCAGCGGTCGTGTGTTAGTTGAATAGTCAAATTGTCTATTCTGTTGGTTTGTGAATTTAGTTGCTTCGCTACCCCCCCCCCCAATTTTAATCGCTTTTTTGACATGGATTAAAGTGTAGTATCTGTTCTCCGGCATAGCCCGACGCTTGCCTGTCGAATTGGCCGGAGATTGTGTTGTGGTGTGTATCAAAGACGGATTGCGCAGGTGCAATGCGTTAGCCAATGAAGTTATACCGAGGCTGCGCATTGCTACGCGCATTGGGAGCCTTTGGACTCGTCCTTGGGCTCTTCCACTATTACTCAGCCCAGCTGCGGGGGATCTGTTGCCCCGGGGCAGCACTGTCCTATCACACTTGAAGGGACAGGTCGGGATTGTCCTGATGCTTTCGTGACTGCAGTTGCTTTAGCAACCACAGTTGCTTAGCAACCAAAGTCGCGTCGGCTGGAGCTATTTTTGATGGGTTGCTCCTTTTTCCACACGTGTTGCATTTTGCTCTGGTGTGAGAGTAAATAAAGAGATACTGAGGCTATGCATTGATACGCACACTGGAAGCCTTTTGCTTTGGGCTCTCCAAACTACCCATAAGCAATATTGATGAGCTACTCCTTTTTCCCCTATGTAAAGCCTTGACTTTGTGTTGCATTTTGCTCTGGTTGGAGAGTGAATAAATAGATGCTTTACTAAGCTATCAACAAGGTCGATTATCCTGCTGCTATCGGGCACATGTGCACTAGTGACAGTTGAAAACACTGAGTTAAACCTGTTCATGATTCGGTCTGCTATTTCGGCCTTTCTATCTAGGGGTAAATTTGGATCCACAGAAGCTAAAATCAGCTAGATTTATGCAGACATTCTCTCTAAAAATGTGTTGCGGAATATCGTCGTTTTGTTCACCTTCCGCTAACGACTGTATGTGGCATAAGAACTGCAATGGTGTTCTATCGCTTAACGTCTCTGTCATCAGAAGCTGTTTTCATTTCTTCTATTCTGATATGGAAATTTTTGTTATTACGACTTCTTTTAACAAATTGCGAGCGTTCGAAGCTGGCACGTTATCAAGGAAATCTTTGATTTCGGGAATCAGCGTACCGAGTAAGGAAGTTACAATGGAGTGAAACATTTATTTTTGACCGGTGATTCCTCACCATATTTGCTTTGTTCTCATAGAATAATGCATGACAGAGTCTTTAGAATGTCCGTCAGTTTTGGCCATCTAAATTATAGCCATTATAATGTTATCTTTGGTAGTTCGACCAAAGTACTTTGAGAGTGCTTAACTTAGTCAGGATGTGTTCTTTGAGATGAAGGGAGATTGGATTACTTTTTACGTGAGAGGTTGTATGTATAAAAAGTAGGTATGTGTACAAACTATATAAACTATTCTAACTCAAGAGAGAGCGAAAAAGATAGCGAAAAAGATAGAGAGAGGTAGAAAGTTTTACTGCCAAAGTTTAAATACCGTAAAGATAACGATCGGTTATTTTGTTGATAGTGCTGTTTGACGTCAAAGAGGAAGCGACATAGAATTTACCATTTCTAAAGAGATTTTCAACTGTGTTAAGAATTGCAAGTAGATACCCGCCAAAGGCAGATAACCATATATGTGCAATTTTTTTATTGCTAAAAAGGTGGGCAGTACATATTCATCTTTCCCAGTCCCAGTCTATTCATATCTGTCTTTATGTATTCTTACCAATTTCACTCTTCCAATATCTATCTCACTCTATTCATATTTATCTATCATTATTGTGGTAGATGAACAGATAATCAGCAAGAAAGATTATGATAAAGTTTCCTCTGGACTTACTTTATATAATTTATGTACTTTTCTGCCCCAAATTTATCAAATGCTTAAATCAATATTCACCTTCGAGGATATATAACTGTTATAAAATTAAATTGATTCAATTTTTATACTAATATACTTATGGCTACGAAACAAATTGCACTGCTATATACAAATTTCAAATACAAACCCGTAATGATGTGCCATTTGGTAACAAATTCCTGCTTCTGCTTCACCATACCTACACATATAATTATATACATGTCTTCTACCACCTGAAGCTACGCAAATCATTTCTTGTTTTTCGTTTGGATAGTTTCTATGAACACTGAAGTCTTTTTCGAATAGGTTAAACCTAAATACTTCCATTGGGATTTTTATTTGCATCATCACATACTAAATTAACAATATAAATGGAAATAAAATATAAACAATAAACACACTTACTTCCTACACGAAGATAAAAATTCAATGAATCATTTTTTAGACATCTTATTGGATTAAGGTTATCATCAATCCTGGTTGAATTGAAATGAATTATTGAATTTCTTTCACTACAAAAAGCAGTAATTCGTTCCTTGTAATATTCGTTAATTTTACATTTGGACGATGGACAATCTTCACAATTGACCACAATCTGGTTGTTGATTTCCCATTTTGCAGAAGGTTTGTCACACTCAAGTGTAAATGGATCTCCCTCTTTGATTAGTTTTATCCTCTTCTTTACAGTTGTTTTTGATTTCACTGAAATACAAAGGCAGCATTGATAAACAAAAGAGAAAAGTATCGAGAAAATGTTTAACAATTCTTGTTACATAATTTCACATAATTTTTCTTACTTTCGTGATTTCATGTACTGCAATTGTCTGCTCTCTCTCTTTTTTTAATACCTATATTTGTATCTGATTTGGCTTGTAAATCGGAAAAGAATTCCATCAATATAATTCTGGTAATTTGGAAGATTAAACAAAAAAATAAAGATGAATTAATTCATCTTTATGTGTGTGTATGCATTATATACTTTACGAAGTCAAGAAATTCGTTTAGGTTCAATGGAAAAGAAATTCGGTCTGGTGGGAATTTTTCATTTGGAGATAAATAAATCCAATTCTTAAACTTCTTATTTGCAAAACATCGAGATCACAATCTAATCCATAATATGATACTCCATGGCGACTTATAGCCAGGAAAAGTCAAGTTTCTTTTCCAATCCAAATATATCTCAAGTGTAACACAAACCATTCATAACCCTTCCATACACATCTGTCTATGAAAGACCCTCACAAACAATGATACCTCCAGTTCAAATTTCTGCTCCTTCAGACATATAGGCTGTCCTAAAACCACATTTCTAAATGTTGGCGAAATGTGTTTCCTTGCCAACATTATTGTATTTTTTAAATTGGCTTTATCTGTAAACGATCTAAAGTTGTCATTGTACCAGGTAAATATCGTTCGGAGTGCATTTATTTTTTTCTGTTGATTTCTATTCCAATGTTTTCCACCTGTGGTATCCATGACGGTTCATTGTATTAATTAGGGAACGTTGCGTGAGAGGTTGCTGGATATTTTGCAGGCACGGGGTAAATATTTTTTATTTTATTTTTTTTTTTATTAAATTTTACTTTCTTTATATATCTGCAGAAACATGGGTTGAGGATGCATTTTATTTCTTGAGAATTCATGGGGGGGGGGGATCAATAGAAAAGGGGCGTAGTACTCGCTGTTTCAATCTATTTTAAGTTTTATGTTTCAAAATTTCATACTCATTTTCAGCACGTGCATTCTGACTGGATTAATTTCGTGATGAAAGTTTAATCTTTACGCTGAAGTTCTACTGACTTACGGGCTTTGAGTGCTTTGAAGATTTTGACAAAAATTTTGAAATGATTTTGTGAAATGGGTATTAGATATGTTTTTGCGAAATAAACACTCAAAGAAGTCGCCGAGTAGGAGTTGTTTCAATTTGAGGAATATTCGAATTTCGGGCAAGGTACCCCATGGAAGAGGAAATGTTTTTTGCGTTTTTGACGGAACAGAAATCCAAGTTCGATTTTCGGTTTGGAGAAAACGGCAAGTAGCGATCTGTTTCCTCTGTCATCGAATCAGCTTATTCAAATTTTCTTTAATGCAAGCGAGACAGCTATTCGATTAAATAAATTAAAAAAATTGAAGAAGAGGGGAACATTACTTATAACAAATATTCACTGATCAAAGTAACGTAACTTTTTTGAGTATCAGTCAAAAAATAACAAAAAAGAGAAGATATCCATAGTATTCTTTCATTTTTTGCGCTGTTTTTATTTTTTTCGCTGTTGAAATCTTTCGTTCGGTAATCGTTTATCTCAATTTGTGCTGAGACTTGTTCCCTTAGCCTCTAACGATGTCTTGCCGTGGCCTTTTTGATCGCCTGGTGGCAATTTTTCTCCCATTTTGAACTCGAAGCTGCAGCCATAATTAACCAGAATTCGCATGTATCCATGCACAGATACTCAACATCGCAGCACTATAAAAACGTTTGCTGCATTACTATGTGCATTCAAATTTAGAGATGCTGTGCTACGTCTTCCAAGTGTCAATTGTACTGGCTAAGGGGACATTGAGATGTTTATCCCAGAGCTGCGTCACACACAATGCTTTAAAAGCATTATTTCTCTCTAGTAACGACAAACTTTACTGTATCGATCTAGTTTATGCATATCTCAAATATATACATTCTTGTTACATTATATTTGTATTCTGCATTATTATTTTGCATGCAATTTTATCTGCACCTTTTCCATTCTGTGTACAAGCTTTACTCACTGTTTATGCATTCACATTGTTGCTTAATTCTGTCGACAACTAGAAAAAGAAAAAAAGACATCATCTGAGCATGCATAGTCATAGCCTTTCTATATCCTTTAATCAGCAGCAGCTAGCGAGCAAAATCGACTCGCTTATATGAACATAGCCTGGCTCATCTGATAAAAAGTAGCATATCTAATCGTTAGAGGTATTATGTCATTCACTAAATACCAATTATATTAAATCAGTTAGATGATATCAACATTTATAACAATATCCTTTAATTATCTACAACAGGAGATTTCTACACAAACAGCATAAAAATTTGCGAGTAAAAATCTTAAATACATTTAAGCTTGTATCTCGCTTCTGTTAAAGGTATTTACTTCAGATTTTTACGTGTTGTGTAATTGCTTTTATTCTTGAAGTTATTGACTGTTTTCGTTATTACTATGTTTGTACCGTGCTGTACTAGCAATCGGAAAAGACTTTTTCCACTCTTCAACAATGATACAAAATCCAATGCAAAGCTCAGAAATAACTGAAATTGTAATCTTGCTAGTTGACTCTGATCTCATAAAATCTCTAAAAGTGAAAAAATCTCCCGTTTGATGTTAACCCCTGAAAAAAAGTATCCTCTCGATTTTTGCCCCTGAAAGTGAAAAAATCCCGCTCGTCTCCGAGTCCTAGAAGGAAGAAAGAAGTTCCCCCTCGATTTTAGCTCAACAAAAAAAAATCGTCCCTCGATTTTGACCCTTCGAAGGGAAAAGAAAATTCACAGAAAATTTTCACCCCCCAAACTGAAAAAATATGTCTGCCCTAAACTGAAAAAATAAAATTTTCCTTAGATTTAACCCCTGAGAGCACCCCCCCATTTTGATTCCTAAAATTGAAAATAAATCTTCCCTTCGATTTTGACACATAAAAGTGGAAAAAAAAGTCTTACCCTCGATTTTGAACCTTGAAAATGAAAAAGAATTCCCCTTAGAACTAGACTTCTAAACGTGAAAAATATTTCCCGTCGAATTTGACTATACACGTGGAAAAACAAGTCTCTCCCCTTAATTTGGCCCCTTGAATGCGAAAAAAACTTCACTCCTCTATTTTAACCATTGCATTCGATTTTGGCACCTAAAAGTAAAAAAAAATTCCCCTAGAATCAACACCTAAAATTGCAAAAAAAATCCCCAAGTTCTTGAACTCAGAAAACTCTCGATTTTGATCCCTAACAGTGAAAAATGATAATTCCCTCCATATAATCTACATAATCCCCAAATATTGTGTTTGGGAAAAATGATTCATCAAATAGGTGAAGAGTTCAAATATGGTAACACCTCTACGTTTCCTCCACATTTTGTGTTAAGGAGCAAAGATTAAGATGTAAGAAAAAATTGCAAGAATTGTGTCGTTAGAATATTATATTGTTTTCCACTGGAAACACAAACTGGTGTCCAGTTCAACATTACAGTCATATAGTTAATATGCCCCTTCTTGAAACCTCTTGAAATGTAACGAATCTCCCTGAATTTTTTGCACGCTTTAATCCTGAACATTTTAGAGATATATTGGAGGAGAAGATTGACGTAATCGTAAACTTTTACAAATATGTGTACGAAGAAGATAAACGGATATTTGTTCTGAAAAGCCTAATTCGATGGGGGTAAGCATTTAATGTAGAAATTCTTGATTATCCAAAGAAAAAAAATGTCTTACTTCTTATGAGTAAACGAAGAAAATATCTGCCTTGATGTCTAAGAGACAGGCAACAGAGATATGTAATGAACAGAACAGGTAAAGCACTTGTGTCTATGCATCTGTTTCTATCTTCTTTTCTTTGTTTGTTAATATTTATGTCGATCTATCCATATCTATCTCTCTATTCATATCTACCTTGGTCTACTCATATCTATCTGTCTATTCATATCCATTCAATTCATATTTATCTATCTATCAGTCTTACTTACGATTGTGTGCATATCTGTGTCAGTCTGTTTCTATCTTTCTATCTCAATCTATTCATATCTTTCTGTATCAATTTTTTCATATCTATATCAGTCAATTCACATATACCTCAGTCTCTCTCTCTCCCTCTCTCTCTCCCTCTCTCTCTCTCTCTCTCTATATATATATATATATATTATTGTGTAATCCACAGACAGCTGTTTCGATGTATTACATCTCTTCAGTGTGGCTATAGACCATCCAGTACCGCGAGGCAGAATTGAAACCCTCACACCGGACCCGGAGGCCGATATACTACCTCTGGTCAAGAAGACTGAATTTAAGCAATATATTCGTTTACGCAGAAACTCCTCATCCACCAGAGTGCTCTATTCCTGTGGAATATATATATATATATATGTACACTGCACCATAATAGTAAAGTATATGTAGAACAGGAGAAAAAAAAATTGAAGAAAATTACATGAATTGCATAAATAGATATTGTTAAATGAGCAACTGAAGTGGCACAAAATAATTTTGAAAACTTTTTACTGTTTAGTGTTTTACACTGTAAGGCTTTCTGAACTTATATGTATATTATAATTAACGCTCCCTTTTTCAGGATTGAGCACTCTTCAAGTAGGGCAACTCGTCCATTATAAGCTAGAAGCAATGCTCTTCCAACTCTGGAATGGAGCACTCTATTGGATGAGGAATTGTGCGTAAGTAAATACATCGCTTAAATTCAGTCTTATTGACCGTTCAGTTCAGCATAGGGCAGGGGTAAAAATGCTAGCCTCTGGGTAGGAGCAAAGGTTTCGATCCTACCTCGTGGTACTGGATGAGATATTGGATAGTTCGTAGCCACACCGAAGAGTTGTAATACAACGAAACAGCTGTCTATGGATGACACAATTATATATATATATATATATATATATATATATATATATATATATGTCCATTTATTTCTATTTATCTCAGTTTATTGACATATGTCACATTCCATTTACATCTCAGTTTATTCATATCTCTCTCAGACCTTTCATATTTGTGTCAGTCAATAATCTATCTATCCCAGTCTATTCATATCTATCTCAGTTTCGTCTATACCTATCTCGTATGTGCCTCTTTAATTCCAACGGTGAAATCAAAACTTGTGAACACTACGTTCAACATTGAAGCAATCGCTCAACTCCACTCAACAATCAAAAATCAACTTTTCATATACGCTTGCACAATGCCCGTTTCACATCTACATACACTCATCTGCGCACCCACTCGCAATATGCACAGCATATAGGCAAGTGATAAGTACACTCATTTCTCTGTCAACAGAATATTACATACAACCACAAACGCCTTACCACCAGCAGATTTTTTAAATAAAAAAGACTCCCATTTACCATATGTACATCATATGCAAACTAGGGAAATTCTGTTATTTTTCGAAACTCTCGCTTATTTAGCATTGTGCATGACAATTATTTTATAAATCTTACTTACACATCAAACTTCGTAGTAACAATGCTATCATTCTTGTAATTATGGTATAAAACTTTCTTATTTTTCGTCATGATATACATGTCATCGTGTTTATGCTTTTCAGCATTCGCTGATTGCAGTGCCTGTCACTTCGTTCTACAACTGTTCCCTTGTTCTAGTCAATTGTTCGTACCTATGTGGCAACTGGCGTAGCAAGGGGAAATCAGAGTCTAGGACCTCCACCCATTTCTTCAAACCTTTTCTCGTACTCCGTGCAGAAATGAGGGGGAAATCGTGAGGTATATGAAACTAGTCTGACAGGAAGACAGAAATAAAAACAAAAAAATATGAAATTGTATAAAAAAAATGATGAACTCGTATAAGAAATTATGAAATCGTATAACCTTACCAGATGGTTACATTTTAACAAAACTTGGACACTCATATTGCAAACCAGTATGGCCAATTCAACGCCTTTGACGCTAAATCTAGTGTTTTTCTTGTTTTCAACGAACAGTGATTTGGTGCGAAAGAAGTTCGTGTTGGCAACGGTGCAAAACGCTCTTTTTTTTCACCGCCTTTTGAGACTTCTGTTACTACCACATACAGACTAGCATAACTGATTACATTTAATCTGGGGACTACGTTAAGGTCAATTGTATGCTCTCTTTTTTTGTAGGAATATCAATATCTATATTTGTATTTGTTTGTGCATTGTATACTTTTAGTACATTTCTATAAAAACCACACGAGAAATTTGCGTATTCATTCCTGAAGTTACTCACTGTTTTCGTGATTAGGTTATTCCGGTCGTGTTGTATGAGTGAGTTCCAATTATTCATTATTCTTTGAGAGAATTAATTTTTATGAGTGTTTATTTTTTTTGGTGTTCTTTACATATTTTGTTGTTGTTTCTTCTGTTCAATGTGAAGAATTTTTTTTTGCTGGGATATTATCTATACCTTACAGAATTTCGAACATTTGTGTTGCGTTTCCCCTTATTCTTCGTCCATTTCGTGTAGTTAGTTTTAATTCTTGAAGTAGGTTTTCGCATGTGAGTTTTTTTCTAAGTTCTGGGTCACTTTTGATGCCCCTCTTTGTAAATTTTCTTGTTCTGAGATATATTCATCGGTGCGTGGATTCCATGTTTGGATTGCATATTTTAGATATGGTCTGATATATATTGTGCATGATATTTTGTTGTTTTTTTTGTGTTTAAGTAGTCGAATCTGGATCTTATTATAACTGTTAATGAGGAGCCTTCCTAGCTTTCTTCATGTGACTGATTATTTGAAAATTGGAACATATAGTTTGGTATGCATAGATCTTTTTCAATATCTACTTTTTTCAATTTTTCATTGTCAATATGATTTATATTTTGTGTCGTCCGCAAATATGGAACAAAGAATTTTAATCAAGCGGTGAGAGACCATCTTGCGCGTGTGTGTGCGCGCGCGCGCGGGCGGGCGGGCAGGCGGGCAGGCGGGCACGCGCGCACGCGTGTGTGTGTGTATGAGAGAGAGAGAGAGAGAGAGAGAGAGAGAGAGAGAGAGAGAGAGAGAGAGAGAGAGAGAGAGAGAGAGAGGGATAGAGATCTCATCAACATTGAAATAAACAGAAATATTTGAAAAAGACAACAGCTTGTAAATCTCTGCCCTTTCTTATTGTTAGTCATTTACTTTGGCATTCTTTCGAAACACGTCGCCAGCCAAACCAACTTTTGGCGAAATCAACTATAATAGGAAGGAATGGTGGGATGCCTAAAATGTCTATGTCTAAATAAGCATACAAAAATTATCAAATTAAGTATGAAATTATATCAAATCTTAAAGACGGGATAAAATAAAATAGAAACTGTATTGAATGTAACTTTTTCAATTTGTTTATATTTATCTATATATTTTTATACTATAAATCAACAACAAATGAGGTGAATAAGAACAAGAGAATAATTAAATGAATAAATCAAAATCAATTAAACCCCCTCACTTTTTGAGTTTAATCCCGTCTCTAATATTTTATTTAATCTATCTTTTAGTTTAATAATTTACTATTTTTGTAAAAAAAGATATGTTGATATTGATATATCAAATGGTGTTCCTGTTTCTAATATTTTTTCTTAATTCAATCTAGTCCTGTCTCTAAGATTCAATTTAGTCTAATTTGATAATGAAATATTTTTGTATGCTTTCATCCTTGCAAATTTAAGCATTGGTATAAAGGTACCTAAGCATCCCTGCCCTTCTGTCCGACCGTAGTTGATTTCGTGAAGGTTTGGTTCGACTTGCGATGTGTTTCGAAATTTCTATTTATTGTAATCAATAAAGAAAATCCTTATTTTTCAATTACCAAATTTGTCTTTGTTGTGTCGCTACTAGATCGCAAATCCTTTACTTCTGTACATGAAAATGTCGACAAATTAATTTAGGGATAATTTTCCTTACAATTAAATTTACTCTTAGATGCAAAGATGATTTTAATGGGTTTATTAAAATAATTATTCCGTAATTTGAGCATATATTTCTTAAAATGTAACATTAAAAAGTATAAAACAATCACATACCTGAAAAAAATGTATAAAACAAAACAAGTAGGATCAGCTTCATCATCTGTAAAAAAAAATGAAAATATATAGAAAACAGGTCTGGTAAGACACTCAATAGAATCCATCACTTGGCTGGCGTAAGTTGGCTACTTGCAGTGTTGGGGGTGGTCAATCAAAAATTTGAAAAAAGGTTGATCAATGAATGAAATTCTCTTCTTGCATTTTGTAAAGCAGTGATCACCCCCCATCAAAAAAAAAAAAAAAAATACGAATTTTCAAAAAACAATCGTAAATACTGCCGGACACAGACTGAAGGACTAATTTATAATAAAAATGACATTGTAAATTGGACCCTCACTAAAAACCTTTTTCGGAAGGGTATTTAAAAAGAATGTTCTTAAAAGATGAAGGTATAAATGTTTGAATTTTCTGCCCTCTAGCTCCATTGGTACAGTCTGTACACACGATCAATACATTGCTAGATATTTGACCAGACCTCCTTACAAAGCTGAAGAATGTTGACAGTTTTGATGATAGTTTCTTGTATATACTAGATGGAATAACCCCCCCCCCCGGTCGTAATTTCCAGCTTGTTCCAGTGGAAGGCTCATACGTGGCCTTTGATTCTGATGAGAGATCAGAACTGTTTTCCTTGATTCTGTAACACTGGCTACAATGCACTATTTTAACCACTTGAAGGTTATGTGCACACAAATGGAATCAGACTTTTAGTGTCATTTAGATGGATAGACATGGAAATCAGATCATTTATATCGAAGAGAGAGCGAATGCAGATCCCAGATTTTTTAAAAATTTCGAAGACCAATGTGCAAAAAGCATACTGCAGGGTCTCTTTCGTAACAACAGAAAAATCAGTGGCCATAGTTATGGCAGTTTTTAAGTTTTGCGAAAACAATGGAACGGACAAAATATTTTCAAGTATGTAAATAGCCAGAAACAAAATAATGGATAAATTTAACACAAACTTACAATGTAAATTACACCTACTACTAAAACCCTATTTTGGGATTAAGGCTTTTCAAAAAAAACATCATCCTGCAGATCTGCTCTGTGGTCTTAGTAGTGACTATAACAATTTGGTGAGCATCGCTATGGCTATACAAACACAAACGAACATGAATTGGGTGACTTATTATGAGATGATAAAGCAGGAAAATAAGATATGTCATCTACACATTGATATGCCATACATCATTATAAACATTAAAACTTACATAAAGAAAAATAACTCGCCATCACAGTCAATAATTGAACAACCATAGCCTAAAAACTTGAAGTCATGAAAAAAATTCTATCCAAGAATAAATATGGTCAAAATTAATACTATTTATGACATCACTGATGTTTTTCACAATAAAACATTTTAAATAGAGTAAACAAAAATCAAGATTCTGGAAAATCTTATGTTATTGATAAACCTATCAAAATAAGGCCCCCAAAGCTCAAAAACCGTTTTTCCAAGAATCCAAACAACTATTATCAGAATGGGTCTAGTGGAGTACAATTTTTAACTCTTTAGACAAAATGATATGGCCAGTAGTGCTGGAACACATAAAAAAATACAAAAACATATAAACAAACACATGCACACATTTAAGAAAAAGAATTGAACCCTTCGCCATCTTTGATGGACACGGTTATTCAACTTACATTTTGTCTGGATTAAAACTCTGATGTCTTTGCATAATGAGAAATAGTAAATTTACATAATCAATGTACACTTCTGGTAGATATCAGTAAATAAAATGGTGGGTATCATTAGATAAAATCAGGATTGAAAAAAAAAAACTGGTGTTTAAAAAAAAACTTGAGTTAGTTTCTCTGGAAAGTGTGGGGGATTTAAAGATTCTTTCAACAATCTTGGGAAATTGGAAAGAACCTACCTTAATAACAAAAAAAACAGACATTAGGAAGCCAGGTTAAACTTGACCACAAACACTTATTTGCAATGGTGTAAAATATGCAACTTGGACACATGATAGGTTACTGCTAATTACTAAGACGAATACTCGACATACGGATGGATGATCCATCTAGTATATATGATGAGCTATGTCATTTATTCATGTTTGTTTCCTTATCCATGAATTGGTGACCTCCACTTGGTTTTATCGACATGTCGGATTAGAATTACTAACAACGAAATATGGGATATAGATTCTGTATATTATTCCAGCTTTCGTATATGTACTATTGTCGAATTTCTTCAGTTTTTGGCACTGTCGTTGGCTTTATATACCTACATACATGTACGCAACATCTTGCTCAGGATAGCTCATTTGCATATATTCTATATACAAAATAGAATAATTAAATACAGGTTCGGAAATACCAAGATTCATCACGATTCCTCATTGTCGACTATGATGAGCTACGCTTTGTCTGAAATCTGTTGCTTGCGTTAATTAATAAAAGATTAATTATCCATTGTACCACAGAATACAAAGCCCACAAAGGTGGACGAGGAAGCCAATGATCATCAACAGTTTTGGTTACGCCTTACACAAAGATCACTCGTAATAAGATTCTAATGTTCCTATCTCTTTTTTTTTTTTTAGATTTCTGCAAAATATATTGAAAAGCAGAAGGATGCATGTTAATGAACCTAAATGATGGGTATTCATATAGTTTAGTTTGTTGAGATTTCACAAGAACATGAATAGTTCAGCTATCGAAGGTACATTGCAATGATAGCATATGCCTAAAGAAAAAAATAATCTTATGTAGAAACTAAAAAAGTGAATATTCATCTTGTTTTGTCAATTCAGATTTTACAAGGATATGACTAGTCTAGTTCTTGGAGGTGCTGTGTAAAGATGATATATTTCGAAAAGAAAACAAAAACAAAAACAAATGATGATCTAACATAGAAATTAAAAGCAGAAAAATATTTTGCCAAGCCTTTCTCTTATGAATGACAAATTTTTGTAAGGAGGTTGTGAAAAATGGTTGTGTTATAGAAAACTATTCTGATGTAATGTACACAAATCTTTTGAATTCGTTCTTCCGGTCCTCTTACAAACAGTATCCTTACCCTAGCTAAAGAGTTGGTATCTGAATCTGAGGTCTATCTTCGTATTTCGTATTTTAGAAATACTTCAGCGAGGGAATGTTACTTTAGTGAGTCCTATTGATCGTTCTTTCAGTTTCCCGGTATCCCTGATGATGATGTTTGTCTGATGTAGAAAGCAATGAAATAACATAGAAGCAATGCTTTGAAACAAAATTTAAAATATAAACCAATGTTTTTTTATTGTTTTTTTTTAACATAGGCAGAGTGGTTTGAATCGAAATTCAAAATGGGAGCCCATGTGTTTTTTTACACGTACACATATTTTGCTAGTAACAAAAGCAAATCCAAAATTAAGCCCAATAGTCTGAGCAATATTACCTGGGGCGATGGGGTACCTCACTTTTGTTTTGCACTGAGTCTTCCAAATTAAATAACTGCTAGCAACACACAACAAAAATGATTGCAAACACTATTGAAAAACATGTTGAACTCAAGAAAAGACTGTACATATAAGTTATACATTAACAGACAATTTTAGACTAATCTCACGAACACTTACACCAAATTCAACAAACTGTACGCCATGCTTCACAAAGCGAGAAATGAAAAATTGATTTCAGAGCCACAATATAAGAAAAACACTTATTCAATACATGTACTTTATTCACGTGTAAAAGTCGTGTAATTTGATCTCCTCTTCTTATTGTTCATATTTATTTTGTTCTATAGAACAGATATTTTCATTTAATCCATGTGTATGTGCCAATACATTCGTACACGCAACTATTTACACGTCATAGCAAACAGTTTACTACAGCAACCGAATAATCATAGCATAATTATTATTATATGCTGGCAAGAAGGAGCTGTACCACAAAATATGATGATTGTTTAGATCATAACCCTCTTTAGGAACAAGGACGAAAGAAGCGACTGTAATAATTACAGCATCATTGACAAAATATTTGCTCGGGCCCTTCTGACACGCCTGAAGAAGTTAGCATAACGTGTCTACTCTGAGTCACGGTGTTGCTTCCGAGTTGAAAGGTCTATGATAGACCTGATCTTTGCGTATGTCAAGTCCAGGAGTACAGATACTCCAGTGTGTCGCTTTCATTGACCTCACGAAAGCATTTGACTTGGTCAGCAGAGACGAGATCCTTGAGAAGATCGGCTGTACTCAAAACTGCTGGGCTGGATTGGAAGATTTCACACTGACATAATGGGGACTGTGTAGTTCAGCAGCAGGTCATCTGAGCATTTCAACACCCACAGCGATGTCAAACAAGGCTATGTTCTCGCTCTTACACTCTTTGAGGTCTTTTTTGCTTTGCTCCCAAGGCATACCCTGCTACAGGAATCTGGACACCGAAATAGATGAGGATGGAGAAAGCAGCCACAACACTTCGACCTAACAGCTAAAGAGGCTGATGAATGTAGCAGCAGGTGAGATGGAGTGAAGAGACGGGCGCAACGACTCAAACGGACCAACCATAATTCACAGATGCGACCTCTGAAGTAAAGCATGCCCCTCCCACAAATGTCTTTTCATCCACAAAGGGACGGCACTGTTCCAACCAAGCCGCCAGCCAGAGGGACCAGGGTGCATTACCCATGGCCAGCCTTGCAGAACGAGGCCCAAGATTGATTATTAAAATAGTACTGGGAAGGTAAATACATCAAGTATCACTTTTCTCCTACACAGAAAAATGACCGTTCTTACACTTAACGTTGTGAATAGAAGAACCTTCGCCATAACTCTACTCATGCTCAAGTTTCAAGTCCGAAAATTGATGTAGAATTTCTTTGATCTAAATATAGCCAGGTACAGTATTAATTCGAACACTTTTGCTACCAGATCTGTGATATTCTGCTACACCGTTATAATCTGTAAAGAATAAGTTCAACTAAGAAAAAGAAATAACCGTAGTCTTTTTTCTACAATAATAGCACTTGTCTTCCTTTTAACATACGTAATATTGTTTGTAGATACTCTAAATTTCATTATTACAAAAAATGACATCGACTAATAGCAGTTTCGTACTTGTATACTTAGCTCCGACTGTGTGTTTACATAATGTCGGAAAAGAAGAAAAAAAAAACTCAAATTGGGCGTAAGTCAGTTTTTCCGATCCCAATTTGAAAAGGGGTGCATAAACAAATACACCAGAATGGTTACAGTTCATTAATTCATGAGAGACCCAAGAAGATACGAATTAATATAATCCAGAGTAAACTCTGTTGTTTAACACAAATTCTGAATCACATAAGGCAGTTGGGTGAATAGAAACGGATGAAAACAGTAACAGTTGCTAACTTTTTACTCATGTAGCCTCTCTAAACTTATATTTATCACTAATCTTTTTATGCTAACAGCACTAAATCAAATTGAAAGATTGGATTTCAACTGAAGTTTCGTATTTTTTTCTCTGATCTTTCTTTTTATTAAATCACAATGACCCTCTTTCACGAGAAAACATGAAATTTAAGATCGAAATCAGAAAGAAAATACAAACATAGAATAAACAAAATATTAGCTTACCGTAGAATAAATCGGCCGAAACGTCGAGTTGACAACACAAAAAATGACAGAGTTCAATCGCTCGAAAAAAACTTTGAATATAAACTTACTTGCTTTAATCAATCTTTTCTCATTCGACAATCCAGTCACTTACTTTATTCCTAATGGAAAAGACAGCCAAATGAATAGACTCAGTTGTTAATTGTTTTTATGACAACTGTTATTCAGCATAGGTCATTTACTTCCTGTTTTGCTAATTAGCCAAACCATCATTTACTCCATATTATATCTAGGGAAAAAACATAATTATATTTTTGAAAATTCCCCCTCCAAATAGATTTTTGGAGAGGAGAGTCAATTTACTGTGTAATTTTATGTTGAATTGGTCACTTGGCTTGTGGCAGGCAATATTCAAGCTTTTTCTTCAGTTTGGATTTTATTAGTGATCACCACCAAACAAAAGGCAAGAGAAGTAACTTTGACTGATGACCCATTTTTTCAATTTTTGAATTGGATACCATCAACAAAGCATACTGCCAAAAGACGTTAGTCACGATTCAATTTTTATCGAGTTACTAACCAGACCTGTTATCGTTATCATCATCATTTTCATTTTCCTTTACGGGGTAAAAACTGAAGGAATACATTTTCTTCGTGTACAATAAGGACCTCTAAGCATTTAAGGAGGTCATTTTTTGAAAATTCGAAAACCAGCCAGATATACTATTCACAATGGCAATGTAGGATATATCTAGGTTGGAATGTGAACGTTTGTAGAAATTATAGAACTGGATAGTTGAATAAAGTGGGATCTCTTCTACCTTTTAAACATAAAGCCCTCCCCTTTCCAACATCAACCCCAACGCCCTTTGTTCATACTGTTTGCTCAATTTTTAACATTAACCCCCCCCCTTTAACAATTTTCCTCTTTTTCTTTACCTTACTCCTCTTTTTCATAACATTACACAACCATTTTTGATATCGTATCTCTCCTCCTATAATTTCTATCGTCATCCTTCACATCAGCCCAACTTTTTTTTTAGATCAGTCCTACTTTTTTCTCGAATTAACGTCTATTTTTAACTTTCCCTACGACCATGACCCTCTTCTTTTTTTTTTTTAATATTAAACCCATTTTTATATTGGCCCAACCCTTCTTTCATATTGGCCGAATATCCTTTTTTTACATTAGCATCCCACTTTTTCAACATCAGCCCCCCCTTTTTTAACAATGTGAAAAGTGATATTAAATCATTTTTCTTTAAAACAAATTGGATTAAACACTATCTGATTTCCATTTATCTATCTTTTTATTTATTTTTTGGACTGCAAGTTCCCGCCTGTCATGGCGTGTACTTAGTAGATTATAATTCTTGATGACCATGATGAAGCATCCTAGTCCATTTAGCTTCCTGCTCGTTTGGGACTGGAAAGGCCTAGGGCTAAGTCTAAGGTTCATCCATAAGCAACGAAAAGTATCACAAACTTCATTTATCCATGAGCGGAAAAAGAGATACTTGATGTTTTTATCTTTCTAGTACCATTATAATCATTATTGTATCATAACTACACAGATGTGTAGTAAATTGTTTACAACGACTTATAGATAGCTATGTGCATGAATGTATTTAAAATTACGCATGAATAAAATGTGTTGTATGTAAAAGAACCGAGTATATATGGATAATAAAATTAGGTAAAAAAGTTGTACGACTTTTACAAGACTAAATATCAGCCCTAACGGACACTATAAATTGATGTCTAAAAGATGAACTTGGGGAAGTAGAATAAACATCCGCTTGAATTGATATAATTGATTCTCACTTGGAATATATTCTTTATTCCACGATGTTAATTTAGTCACTCATTGCTGAAGGGAACCCAGCATTTGTTTAGTTGCGATAAAAATACCAATTTAGATGAAAGTAAAGAAAAAAATAAAGAAATAACTATCAACAATAGTAACTGTTCTTAGGGCTGCTAATTATATTTGCCCCCTAAAATATTAAATTACCAGAATTGATCTAAAGAGATAAATCCTGGTAAGTAGTGTGTTCACTGCATAAGCACAAAAACAAGGTTTGTACAGTTGGATTGTTAACAAAACACGGAAATAAGAACAAACGAATAAGTTAACAACGATGATAAGTCTCAATTCAGGAGTGAATTAAAATAAATGGGGACTGGAGTTTCTACCAACACGGATATGTGGACGGATATACCAGGATAAAGATGCAAAGATAATAAGAATGAAGGGAAAGGGATGTCACTAATTAAATGCGAGATAGAGTCTGTAGAATGTCCATCAGTTTAGTCATCCTAGTTGTAGCCACTATGAAGTTATCTTTAGAGATCCGACCCAACTACGATGAGAGTGCTTAACTTAGACATGATGTGTTCTTTGTGATGAGTATGTGATGATGCATGTGTTAAAAGAAAGTGTACATAAAAACTACATTAACTATCCTAACTAAAGAGAGAGAGAGAGAGAGAGAGAGAGAGAGAGAGAGAGAGAGAGAACAAGCTTACCTCGAGGCCGTCGGAACACAGATAATTATCTATCTTCCAAAAGAAAGGAAAATGTGACACAAGGTCAAAAAGAAGGGGTGGTATTTCTTTATCTTAGCTAGTCTTATGTACTGACCCAATCTCACTTCATTGTTCCATCCACCAAAACAACATATTTTTTCTTGATTTCTTCCATACTGCATTCACCACAAAACCGGATTCTCTCTATGATGAACGTATTTACAATTTACAATTTTTTTGTGAGGAGGGGATAGAATGAAATATGATAGATGTATACAATTAAAAAAAACCGATGAACGATATATATTCACAAAAGGAAGTTAGTATGTGACCCCCTACAAATGCCTAATATGGCAGAACTTCAAGTTAACCGGACGAAAAATGGATGTTGGCGAAAAAAATTTTTTTTTTTGAAAATTCCAACATCCTCCAGAGAACTCAACCTTCTGTCATCTATGGAGGAGGGAGGGGTAACTGAAACGAAAAAGGGGGGACTATAAAGATTAAAAGGGGTACAGATACTCATTTTCTCCCTTGCTAAGAAACAGTGGGTCAACTCAAAGGAAGGACAAATCTATTCTACCCTAACTTGGGTAGGGCTGACAAGTCTCTTTCAGTTCTCCAAAATTCTTATCGCTTAACCAGAGACTTCAAAAATGCCAGTAATTTAGCAGCTCTCACTCTGCACAGTCGAGTAACTCTCACCCACCTTTCGTTGAACTCCGAGCAAGGGAGCCTTTCCATCTCGACCCTGATCTTTATCTTAAGCTGATGCTTAAAGTATGCGACCAGTTGTACGGGAGTGAAATGCTCACCTTTGTGGAATCCCTTCTGGCGTGTCGTCCAAATCACTACTCTCAGAGTGCCAAGTAAGCACATGAGCACTTGATATGCATCCTTTTCTAGCGGCGGAAACACATTGCTACACACGGCGCTGGCATCAAGGGCAAAAAACTGTGTCCAGACGATGCAGACTATGTCGCCCTCAATCAGTTCGCACAATAGATGTACTACACTGCAGTGGAAGATGGCGTGCTCGATAGACTCCTTCATATCACTACAGCGAATGCATTATGGTGAATCCAACAGTCCCACTGCAAAAAGCTGTTTGCTGACCCAGAGAGCATTCTAAATAACTTGCCAGTTGAGGGACGCCTCGTTGTTATTGGGGCACCTCAAGCCGGGCGTCCAAGGCCAGATCGAGCGACTCTCTCCCCCTGTCAAACCATTTCGTCTCGGACGGACCCTCTCACTATTATCCAAAATAATGCCCTTATCAACAACGGCCGGGTTTCAAAGAGGCCTTCTTTCACCCGTGAGAAGACCTTCAGAGCGTGCCGACATTCCCTGCTGAAAGAGCAGTCCGCCCGGGGTGCACGACGGGCTTCGGAGTCGGTAAAGGATGAGGGGGTAGATGTGCGAAACGCACACCTCAGCCCTACCTTTAAAGGAGTTTCCATCGAGTCCACAGATTAACTGCTTTCTTTACCTTCTCCAGCTCCTCCAATCATTTTTTCTCCAACTGGAGGTTGGGACCGAACCAGACGCCGAGTATCTTGCAGGGCCAGTCCGTCCAGTCAAAGGGACCGGGGAGAGGGCCACACCTCCAGGAGTCCAGCATCAAGCCCTTTTCATAGTTGGTTTTGGCCCTTGTCACCATCTCAAACCTTTGGATTTCTATGTTGACTTCCTTTATCTCAGCAATGCTCGTCACCAACAAGGCTACATCGTCAACATAGGCGGTATATTTGACTTCCGCATAGTACCGGATTCACCTTTACTTTGCGCAGGAATGGTTCCAGCGCAAGAATGTATAGCATCAGCGAAAGTGGACAACTTTGCCGAACTGATATGGACTACTGGATGGGCCTCGACACAACTCCATTTACCTCCACTACCGAGCTGGGGGCGCATACAAGAGGCGAATCCAAGAGCGAAAATCCTGGCTAAACCCAGCTGCAGATAAGATGGACTCGAGAAAGCAATGGTCGACCCTATTGAAGGCTTTGGACTGATCTAATTTGATCAGCGCGACTCCTTTGTCGACTTTCTCAATGATCGTGCGTAGCGTGTGCATGTTGTCTTGAATAGTCCTCCCCTTTATCGAACAAGTCTGTTCAGGGCTAATCAGACTATCCAGCACAGTCTGCAGACGTTTAGATATGGCCAAAATCTTAAACTTTGGCGAGGAGGCCAGCTGTGCCTTAGGTATTTTAACTTCGCTAGAGTCCCCTCTATTCATCGCCTGCTCTATTTGGGATTCTAATGTCTTTTGTGCCGCTAATATCTCTAAATTGAGTCTTCTGCTATATTCGGCAGCAAAAGACCTAATCTTCTTTTCCAGGTGCCCCCAGAATTTGTTCCCAGGATGGCCCCCGTCAATTACGGCTGGATTGTTAGTGTTAACTGGTCCCGAAAATCCTACACATCCATTAGGGATGCGTTGAATTTCCAGTAACCAGATTTCAAGGGCTTAGACGTACCTAAATTTATTGGGACCCTCACTAATCTATGATTCGAATAAAGAACGCTGTGGAAACTTAAGGCATTTCAAAAGCTTTAGGTCGACTCTCCTAACTAATGCCAGATCGATGTAACTGGAATGTTGCACCATACTCGAGGTGCCACTATTAGTCAGAGTCCATACTACTTTGCAGGGGTGTTCATTTCGACATTTATCGACAAGGTCTAGCCTGTCGACCAATTCTCTAAATGGAATCACATCTGCGTTGTTAGTCCCTCCATTTATCCCTCTTTCTATGTCGGGATCAAGGACGGTATTCCAATCAACCCGCAAAAACTACGCATCTTGACGAAGCTATGAACGGATCAATCCGCCGAAAGAAGTTGAATTGCTCAGTCTGGCAGTTGGGCGTATAAACCCCAATCAGACGGTAGGCATCCCCTCGTATGGTAATATCGACGACGCACAATCTGCCCGCTGGGTCGGCATATACAAGGGAACACGTCGGGTTTAAGGCATGGCTTATTAGCCAAGAGACACCTCTTGAACGACTATCAAAGTATGCTGAGAAGAGATGGAAATCTCTTGACAGCACACCCTCATTATCGCTCCGAATAAAGTGGGTCTCCTGAATGCAACACATGTCTTTTGGTTTGATCAGGTCCACCAGCAAACTATCCTCTTTTACGAGTTGGGTGTATGTCTGGCATCTCCTGACGAACTCCGTCACATTAATTTCGGGAGGGGAATTCCACATATTAGGAGCCCCCGCTTGTCACCGGCTTTTGCCCCGTCGTAATGGGCGAGTTTGTATTCCCCCAACCCCCTTCCTTCATGGACGGGGGAATTTCTCTTTTCATTTCTTTTAAAATTTCTTGATCTTGTTTTCTTTTTCTATTTTCTTCTATATTCTTTTTCAATTTTTTCTTTTTCTTTTTCCTTTTCTATTTTTCTTTTTCTATTTTCTTCTTTCTCTCGTTCCCTCCCCATTTTCGTGAGTGTTTTTCTCCCGTCTTCCCCCTTATCGAGGGAAGCAAATAACGCCCTCCTGGCCTCGTCGGCCATGGAGGAAAGAGGGAAAAAATACAAAAATCTGGTCAAAATACTTTGTTGGACCAGATTTTATGAGGGTAATATCTAGTCTGGAAATCTTTTCTATAATCTTGCAGTCCGTGGTGAGCACGTCGATCTTCGCACAATGGCGTCCTGTATAAAACTGGAAGTTGTTCAATAGAATTCCAAAAAGCTGTCGGAACAGAGAGAGAGAGAGAGAGTTTACCGCCACAGTTTAAATACCGTGAAGATAACGATCAGTTATCTTATTGGCAGTTCTGTGTGACGTCAAGGAGGAAGCGATAAGGAATTGACCATTTCTTTAAAGATATAGAGGATAGCAAGTTGATACCTGGCAAGGGTAGAAAACTCCGTATACGTATTATTTTCTTCTGCTGGAAAAGGTAGGCACTACTGTAGGATAGAGACATTTTATCTGTGTAAGATCATCATCATTAGTCTTTTAACGTCTGTCGTTGGACATAGACCTTCCCCAGGATTTGCCACACTCCTCTATCATGGGCGTCGCGGAGCCAGGACTTCCTGAACTTGTCCTGCTCGTCTCTCCGTCTAATATTCTGTTAGCCTCGGTTGCACATGTGATACGGGGGATCCATGTCGTGAGTCATGATGTCCATCGGTTGTCCTCCATTCTTGCAAAATGGCCAGCCCACCGCTATTTAAGATTTTTAATGGATTCTATGATGTCCCTGACTCTTGTCTTCTCTCGGATGTACTGTGCTGTCTTGTGGTCTCTCCATGTGATGTGCAGCATAATTCTTTCATGTGCACGTTGCATGGTTCTCAATTTGAGGATCTGTCTCTTGGTTAGGTTCCACATTTCAGCTCCATAAGTGACTATTAGGAGGATGCATTGGTTATACTCCCTTCTTTTTAGATTAATGGGATCTTCTTATTTTTGAAGGTTGAGCTTGCTCTGCCAAAGGCTTGCCATCCTAGTGTGATTCTTCGCTTAATTTCTTCTTCTTTTGAGGGTCTCATGGAGATTCGTTGTCCTAGGTAGATGTAGTGATTCACTTCCTCAAACTCCAGCGGTTACCAGAAGGCAACTGGTATGAGATTCCAAATAATAATGATAATGATAATAATGGTTAAAATCGACATATTTAATCCTGCTTTAGATTTTTTATAGCTATTTGATTTCTATCGATTTATTTTACTTTTTTATGAATTCTTTTTTTCCCTGGACATCAATTTACTCTGCCCGTTAGGGCAGATATATAGTCTAGTTACTTCAATCCACCAAATGTCTGTCTGTAAGTAGGTGTTAACATAAAACAAGCACGGCTAGAACTGTTGCCATCATTTTTTCTATGATTATATGTTAGACCTATGGGAACATTTTTGTAATCTTTGAAAATTCAGAAAAAATGTAATGTGGGGTCTGCGTTGGGGTTTCCCCCGATAAAAATCATCCGATTTCCATGTATCTATCCAGCTGTATAACTTTAAAAGTCTGATTCTGTTTATCTATGTGTGACCAGTAAGTAGCCCAAATGGTGAATTGTAGCCAGGGGTATAGAATTAAGGTGCCCCTGAAAAATATTGTTGCCTTTTATTTGGGACAAAGGTTTCATTAGGTTCCACTTGTTCGACTGGTGTTTGGATTATTTTGGATAATTAGATATATTTTGATATCATTTGTCTTACTTTGAAGCTTTGATCGGATATTTAGGTCTTTGAACTTCATTCCTTATTTGGATTTGATAACTTTCAATTCCAAATTCGAATTAAATGCACTCAATGGCAAAAAAACAAAAAACAAAACAAAACACTTGACTGATAAAAAACATCGATACACTGGCTGAAATATATAATTCAAGTATATTATGCTGAGCAGTAAATCTGGTTCTCGATGGCTCTTCAATTGACAATCTGATGGCCTGAATCGGTTGATTCGTAAGTGATAGCATTCAACTTTTGAAAAAAATGTCCATTTTTATTTATTCTCAAGACTTCATGGCTGATCACACATTAAAACTAGCCTGACTAGTTACTGGAAGTCCAATTCCTCCTTACTAGAAGGCAGGATTTCCGGGAACAGCTGGCAGGGTTAATCCAGCGGAACCAGTGCAGCCATTACCTGCAATAAGAGGTGGTCTAATCTGAAACCTAAGATTAAAACGTTCACTGCCTATCGTAGAGCGAAGACGGAACCGTTATTTGGGAATAATCTGAACCGGGCGATGGAGGGGGTCTCCCCAATCATTGGAAAAAAAAACTCTGCAGCAATCGGTTTGCAATCGCCACCAAGGCAAAATAGAGCTACGTAAGAGAAAGTATCCAACAAACCCGTGAAGCATGATGCAAATATACTTGAGGAAGAGATGCACTGATGGCCCGATCGTTGCGTTAAGACCCTGGATGGGCGAACCCACCGGTCGATGTATGTATTCTACGAGTGATCCCGGCAGCATTACCAGGATCGCAAGAGTTTTGCAGCTATTTGGCCGACTTTCCCCAATTCGAGTCGGCTGGATTGGTTAGCGGTGAGGGACAGGTTACGGGGTGCAGAGTCCATGCTGTGCTGAATGAGGTTGGCTATCATAAGTTGCCGGTAATGGATGGTCTGTCCTTTGAATTGTAGTTGAGGAAATTGCCCATGCTTGCACCCCTCTTGACAGTGATGTTTAATGATTGGTTCGACTAAGGAGCTATCCCGAGTCAGGTAACCAAGGAACTGATACACTGTTACTGAAAGAGGAAAAAGATGTTGAGGATACTGAGATGACTACAGGCTCATAAGTCTGATTAATACAGAGCTAAAAAAAAAATTGGACCAAATCGTTTGCAGATTGTCAGTGAGAGTTTGGTCGGACCAGTGCAGTGCTAGGCTGTGAAGCGAAGATGGATCCGAAACGATTTGAATACGGTTCATATGAGGAATTAAAAGATCAATTAAGATTAGTTCAAGGTGTTCGACGGGATGGACCACCGGTTCTCGGCGAATGTGTTGCAAAGTAGATCAGTCATTGTAATATTGTCCCAGGGCTGTGGTGCAGGTCACAGAAAGTAGTCAGCACCGTTTGCAGTTCTCTCACTCAGTTCGACAGGCTTACCCTTTGCCGCCCCAGCGAGTAAGTTATATAAGCATAAGTCAATTGGGCTCTTTTGTAAAGGTGATTTGTACATTTTTGTCAATATCAATACCAAATAACTTCCAGGTAGATGTGTCTACTCCTCAACAGAAAAATTGAACTTTCACGTCAAGAATGTTTAATGAGAAATCTTTTAAGAATAAAGTAGGCCTACGCAAAAATTTTATGATTCATTGACTGGATTCAGAACTACTTCATTTTTTAAAGATTTTTTTAGTAAACATTTTTGACAGAATAGTATAAATTTTTTGAGGAAGATATTTGTTGCCATTGACAGAAATGGAAACCTGCTTGACGAATAAGCTTAATTAATCTATTAGCCACGAGTTATAGGTGATTCCTAGAGTGAGTGAGGGTCAATAGTGATGAGAGTTGATTGTATAGCTGTTGAGGACAAAAGATAATGTCTCCACACATTTGTTTTTTCCTATCGGATGCCAACGTCACTGGAAATGTTGAAGGAGGAAGGTGGACGATAGTCACCATGAAAGAATGGAGAATATGCCTGCTTAATATAAGCGTGGACGTGGATAGTAAGAATGAGTGTAATGTAGACACATACGAATATTTAGACAAACAAATAAAATGCACATCTAATAAAGAGACATTTATAACAATACAAGACTGAAAGGAAATATATGTTAGGAAACATTAATACGATCGATTGTGAAGAGAAGAGGCTTGTTTAGTTCAGATGGTTATTCCTATGCAATAAAATGAGATATAGGAGAGAATGATTTGTTAGCGAAACACATGGCATAACAGACCTAATGTACTTTGGTTTATCTATCGAATGGAGTCTGATTACTGAGGGAGATATATGTAATAATTGCAGTGTTTTTATTGAGAAGCTTTAAAGCTCTTGCAGATTCTTACATCGAAGATGATTAGCGACAAAAGACAATGTATATACATGGTCACGGTCAATTAATGGAAACTACGCCAGCCGTGAAGTTTGAGGGAAGTAACGAACCAAGAAAGTTGGTGCATATGAGCAGCTGAACATGTGCGTTCAGAGCTTTTAGTGAGATTGAATGGAGGAATTGACATTTTTTTAAAAAAGTTGCTAAATTTGAGGTTTCTAATCTAAAGCTGATATTTGATTTGTTTTCTTATCTAATTTTAACCAGCAACAAAGGAGTTACTACAGTAGCCAAAAAAAAAGAAGAAAAAACTAGGGAATTATTTCTTTCAATTTTAATTACTTTTTGAAATTAGGGTGTCGATGTCTGCTTGATTATTTCTTCGATAATTCGCACCATTTCATTCTGTGATATGTTTATATCATCCTGTTTTTCAAATGTTGTTATTCAAGATATAAGATAAAAATATTTTTTTAGAGAGTTCACTATTTTTAAAATCTTTTTAAAGAAAATGATAGAAAAAAGTATACGACGAAAAGACAGTTGGCAAAAGGCCAAGGCGGTAGAATTTATATCTGTTGACTGTGTGACGGTGACACGGTGTTAGTCGAAACTACCAGATACGGAGATTTATTGATGAGGCTGCTTCGGATCTACGCAGAGAACGGCTGGGTAAGTTAGAGGTTGGAGTTCCGCTCTCAAAGAAAGGTATTGGGCGCCAGGTGCAGATTACCTGGCGATTGATTCAAAATACATTACTTAATGTCCCGGTTTTCTGCTTAGCATGTCTCTACTGTGACAAGGTCTACCCGATCTACAGCTAATTCAATGGGATAACGGCTCGCCTCGACCCAGATCTGGGGATCCTGCTGGACATCTCGTATGTATGTGACAATATATCACCCCCATGACCTGGGAGGATGGTGTTTCTCACGCTGTTGGCTGTGGTAAGAATGGTACTATGGATGATGCAAGAGATGGAATTAATGAAAATAAATCTTTTTCACATCGGAATCAGTTTGACTTCTTAATATATCAATTTAAGTTCAAAATTAAATCTAGTAGAAGATTGCATATCACAGAAACCGACGAAAGATGGTTACATGCAGTAAGCTTGGTTCAGCTCAAAGCAGCCTAATGTAATTTTGTTTTCCCGCCAACACATGGCGCATACAGTCCGGTTTCTCTTCTCAGAACCTATCCCCAGTTTAGGTATGTGCTCTTAGCAAGAGGAATGAATGCAGCATCCGGCCCAAGTTTGAGAAGACCCCTCTTGCGAGTTCATCCGTATTTTCTCCTCCTCAAATCCTCATTCCTCCGTTATTGATTGATCTTTTATCTCTGGACAATATGCCAGAAAAGAGCAGGCGGTCTTTGTAGTAGTGCAGTTGGGGAGTGTCTCATACTAACACGTCTTTTATTTTGTTTAGTTTTATTGGATTTTTCTACCCTCCCATCATCATAAAATTGTAATTATAAGACATTCATTGGATGATTTTTGAGTTGTTTAAACTCCATAGAACAAATGAGTTACACGTAAGGATTGGAAAGGATATTGTAAAAATGAATGGGTCATGAAAGGATCTACTCAAGACTTAAATAGTTAACAGAAGACCAAAAACTCAGCTTTGTATGAAAACTAAATTAAACACATTAACACGGCTTAAGATGAGACTTGAAAAATGGTCAAAATTAGGATACTTGAATTATTAAACATAAATTCAAAACAAAATAAAAAAACCCAAAAAAACTCCAGGCTCCTTTGCACCGATCCATACATAAATAGCTCCGTCATTTTTTACAGGTATATGCTGATCTTATATATAATGAAGATTCATTTTACCTTTCTGCTTTCTCCTTGAAAATTGTTTTTTATCCTAAGAAAACGTTTTTAGATATTTCATTCTAAATGGGTTTTAGACTGTATTTTCCACAGAATCCCGTGTTGTATCAAAAATACTAAAACTAAGGCCGAATTTTTTTTTCTTTACATTAACAGCATTTATTTCGAGAAAGGTTCAATTTTGTTTTGTTTTTTGGAAAATATCGCATAAAAGTTGAATAAAAAGCTTTTCTACGGAAACAGTGATGAAAACTAGACCAATTTTGTCCTGAACTCATTGTATTAATATAAAATATTATTTACCTGGTGGTATAATAGCTATATAATAGTCGTGTCAACTCATATATATTAAAGTATTGATACAAGAGGTAAACTGGTCATGGTTAACATATGAGGGTAGAGCTCACTTTTTTGTGTACGAATGAATTATTATACTAGTCTTACAGGTTTAAAACTTCTTGTAGCTACATCATACCTCTCCTCTATTCTAAAGTTTTCAACTCAGTAAGAGTCCATGGAAAACACTTGAGTAATAAACATTTGTCGTTTTTTAGGAGCTTCAACTTATAGACAGAAAAAAACAAACGCAAAAACAAACAATTGTTTTTATTCAAATCTACTCCAATATTTCAGTTTGTAATAAATTATACTGAGGTGAACATTCTGTAAGAAATGCCTATTATTTGACTTCAATTTTTGTTAACACAAGCTGATTTTACCCAAGTTAATCCGAGTTATATGGATCCTGCAGCTATAAAACTGCGCGTCAAGTAATTATTCAATGTTTCACTGCTGTCGGCTTCTTATAGCTGGGGGCTCCTGCCTGTAATTGGCGATGATTTTCAGCTACTTTGTTCTAATGCCCATTCCATATGACCTCAAAATATTCTGTAATTGGTCAAATTTCCAAATTTTTCGGTGGCTTTTAACATTCCGAACCCCCAATTATATAGGATCGTCTTACCTGAATCCTAGCCTACATTAATGAGCCGATTCCAAGTGTTCGTCCGTGCTGTTTTGGGATCTCAAACCGCCCTCGGCCACCAGTTTAGCGCGATCTTGCTACGCTATTATTATCATTAAACAATAAGGCCAACTAAGGAAAAGAAGCTACTCGACCATGGACCACCTGCACTCGATAAATCAACTGAAAGAAAAAGCAGCAGAGTATAGACTACCACTTGCCGTAGCATTTATCGACTTCAAAAAGGCGTTCGACTCAGTAGAAATCCCTAAGGTCATGGAGGCCATCAGTCGCCAAGGTGTAGATCCAGTATATGTTGAAGTGTTGAAACATATATACAATCACGGCAGCTCATTTATCAGGCTACATAAAGACTCGGACCCCTTCCAGCTCCAGAAAGGAGTAAGACAAGGTGATACCAGCTCACCTAAACTCTTCACAGCCTGCCTCGAGATGATCTTCAGAAGGCTAGACTGGGAGAGTAAAGGAATTAGAATAGACGGCGAGTATCTGAGCAACCTCAGATTCGCAGACGACATAGCCCTTTTCGCAGAGAACCTACATGACCTCCAACTAATGATAGATGAACTAAATGAGGAGAGCAAGAAAGTCGGCCTACACATGAACTTCAGCAAGACGAAGATCATGTGCAACAACCACATTGGAGATAAGAACACTAAGATCGAAATCGAGGACACAGAACTCGAGAAAGTAGACCACTACATCTACCTAGGGCAACGAATCTCCATGAGACCCTCAAAAGAAGAAGAAATCAAGCGAAGAATCACACTAGGATGGCAAGCCTTTGGCAGAGCTAGCTCAACCTTCAAAAATAATAAGATCCCATTAATCCTAAAGAGAAGGGTGTATAACCAATGCATCCTCCCAATAGTCACTTATGGAGCTGAAACATGGAACTTAACCAAGAAACAGACCCGTAAGCTGAGAACCATGCAACGTGCACATGAAAGAATAATGCTGGGCCTCACATGGAGAGACCACAAAACAGCACAACACATCCGGGAAAAGACAAGAGTTAGAGACATCATAGAATCCATAAAAAATCTCAAATGGCGGTGGGCTGGCCATGTTGCAAGAATGGCTGACAATCGATGGACATCACGACTCACAACATGGATTCCCCGAGACCACATGCGCAACCGAGGCCGGCAAAATGTTAGATGGAGAGATGAGCTAGATAAGTTCAGGAAGTACTGGCTCCGTGACGCCCATGATAGAGAAGTGTGGCAAATCCTGGGGAAGGTCTATGTCCAACGACGGACGCTAAAAGACTGATGATGATGATGATGAAGGAAAAGAAATAATTGTGGTCTTTTTTTCCCATAATAGCGGTTGTCTCTTCCATTTGAATGTAATATTGTTTGTAGATATAGACTTCAATATCACAAAAAGTTACTCCAACAAATAGCAGGCTAAGCTTTGTCTGTGGGTTTAGTTAATGTTCATAGAAAATCTCAAATTGGGCGTGAGATAGTAATTTTTCTTATACTCAAAAAGGCATACATGAATATATTAGCCGATATGATTACAGTTCAATAATTCATGAGAAATCCAGGATGTTGCGAATTAATACAATCCAGAGTGAATTATTTTTTTTGAATCAATTTCAGATCTACGTTAGCAATTTTAGTAGATAAAAACAGATAAAAACAAAGACTGCTATACAATATCGACCTAAAATTGGATTTTACTCATTTTGCCTACTTACCACTTTAAACTTACATTTATCATAAGTCTTTTCATGCTGACGGCACTAAATCAAATTCACGTGAAAAGAAATTAACTTCAACTCGAGTTTTATATCTGTAATCTTTATTTTAAAAAAAATAAACAACGATTTTGTTTAATGCGAGACCATGAAATTTATTATCAAGATCAACAGAAAATACGAACACAGAACTAAAATAATATCAATGTTCAAGTAGAAGTTTGTGCGTGTGTGAGTGCGTGTGAGAGATATTTGTTTTCTTCATGTTGAAAAAAGGAGAAAGGATATCATTTGGGTTTCCCCAGAAAAAGCTATCTAAGGTTTCAGACTGTCTGGCTATGAAGACGATAATCGCAGACTGGTCTGTGCATGTTTTAATGAGTCATGACAGGCGGGGATAATGGTCCAGAGAAAATGTGCAAACATGTGTACGGCTGTGTGTGTTATAAGTGAAACGCAGATAGCTATATGTGTTGCGATGAGATGAGACACTGAAAAGAACGCTGAAATGGGTGCTGAATTATACTTGTTTTTTAATGTCGGAACAGTTGCACTCAATATTGCACTCCTAATATTTCTTGAGTACTGCTCATTTCTAGAAAACGGCCTCATCATCATCATCATCATCATCATCATCATCATCATCATCATTCTTTTACCGTCCGTCGTTGGACATAGTCCTTCTCCAGGATCCGCCATACTTCTCTATCGTGGGCGTCGCAGAGCCAATACATTCTGAATTTGTCTAGCCAATCTCTCCATCTAATGTTTTGCCAGTCTCGGTTGCGTATGTGATCTCTGGGGATCCATATGGTGAGTCGTGATGTCCATCAGCTAGCTGCTATTCTTGCAAAATGACTAGCCTATTGCCATTTTAGATTTTTTTAATGGAATCTATGGTGTCCCTGACTCCTGTCTTTTCCCGGATGTATTGTGCTGTCTTCTGGTTTCTCCATGTGAGGTTGAGCATTAATCTTTCATGGTCGAAATCTTCTGCAAATCTGATGTTGCTTAGATATTAGCTGTCTATTCTGATTCCTGTACTCTTCCAAGTGTAGTCTTCTAAATATACTCTCGATGCAAGCAATGAAAAGTTACTAGGGTTAGAGTTAGGGTTAGGGTTAGGGTTACTGTTAGGGTTAGGGTTATGGTTAGGTAAGGGTTATGATAGGGTTAGGGTTAGGGTAAAGGTTATGATTAGGGTTAGGGTTAGGGTTGGGGTTTAGGGTTTAGGGTTGAGGTTAGGGTTAGGGTTAGGGTTATGATTGGGGTTAGGGTTAGGGTTTAGGGTTTGAAGTTAGGGTTAGGGTTATGATTAGGGATAGGGTTAGGGTGAGGGATAGGGTTAAGATTAGTGTTATGGCTCAAGTTAGGGTTGGGGTTAAGGTTAGGGTTAGAGTTGGGGTTAGGGTTAGGGTTAGGATTAGGGTTAGGGTTAATGTTTACGGTTAAGGTTTAGGGTTAAGGTTAAGGTTAGGGTTAGGGTTAGGGTAAGGGTTAGGGTTACATTAGGGTTAGGTTAAGTTTAGGGTTAGGGTTAGGGTTGAGGTTAGGGTTACAGTTAGGTTTAGGGTTATGGTTAGGGTTAGGGTTATGGTTAGGGTTGGGGTAAAGGTTAAAGTTAGGGTGAGGGTTGGGGCTGGGGTTAAGGTTAGGGTTAGCGGTAGGGTAAAGGTTAGGGTTAAGGTCAAGGTTATGGTAAGGGATAGGGTAAGAGTTAGGGTTAGGGTCAGTGTTAAAGTTAAGGTTGAGGTTAGGGTAAGGTTAAGGTTAAGCTTATGGTTAGGATAAGGGTTAGGGTTAGAGTTTAAGGTTTAGGGTTAGGGTTACAGTTAGAGTTAGGGTTAGTGATAGGGTTCAGGTTTGGGTTCAGGTTAGGGTTAGGGTTGAGGTTACGGCTAGGGTTGAGGTTTACGGTTAGGGTTGAGGTTAGGGTTAGGGCTGGGGTTGAGGTTAAGGTTGGGGTTGAGGTTCAGGTTGGGGTTGAGGTTAAGGTAAGGGTTACGATCGAAGTTTGGGTTAAGATTAGGGTTACAGTTAGGTTAAAGGCTAGGGTTAGGGTAAGGGTTAGAGTAAGGGATAAGGGTTAGGTTTAGGGTTGGAGTTAGGGTTAGGGATAAGGTTAGGGTTAGGGTGAGGGTTAGGGTTAAGGTTAGGGTTACGGTTACAGTTGAGGTTAAGGTTAGGGTTAGGATAAAAGTTAAAGTTAAAGTAAGGGTTAGGATTAGTGTTAGGGTTGGGGTTAGGGTGAAACGTCAAAAATGGTCTTTTGATTGTCATTTTTACCTTTCAATTTTATGGCTTTTTCTGGTGTAGTTTGACATGTTGATTGCAACAGTACCATTGGATCGGGTGGATTTGATGTATTTTTCAATTTAGCCCAATTTGATGGAAATAGCGTCTATTGGTCGAGAAGGCACTTCCAGCACAATAATAAGTGAGCTGTCAAAATTGTCTCTTGAATGTCATTTTTACCTATCGATTTTATGGCTTTTTCTGGCGTAGTTTGACGTGCTTGCAACGGTACCATTGGATCGGGTGGATTTGATGTATTTTTCGATGTAGCCCAATTAGATGGAAATAGCTGCTATTGGTCGAGAAGGCACTTACAGCACATACATAAGTGAGCCGTCAATAATGGTCTTTTTAATGTCATTTTTACCCAACGATTTCATGACTTTTTCTGTTGTAGTTTGACGTGCTGATCGTAACAGTACCATTGGATTGGGTGGATTTGATTTATTCCTTGATTTAGCTCAATTTGATTGAAATAGCCACAATTGACTGAAAATGCATTTCTAAGACATACATAAGTGAGCAATCAAAAATGGTGTTTTGAATGTCATTTCAACATATCAATTTTCTGGCTTTTTCTGGCGTTGTTCGACATGCTGATTGCAACGGTACCTTTGGATCGGATGGATTTGATGTATTTTTCGATTAAGCCCAATTTGATGGAAATAGCCACTATTGGTCGTGATGGATCTTCCAGCACTCACGTGAGTGAACCGACAAAAAAGGACTTTTGAAAGTCATTTTTAGCTATTGATTTTATGGCTTTTTCGGCGTAGTTTAACATGCTGATTGCGACAGTACCATTAAATTGGATGGATTTGATGTATTTTTCGATTTAGCCCAATTTGATGGAAGTCTCCACAATTGACCGTAAATGCATTTTTACCACACATCAGTAAGCCGTCAAAAAACGGTCATTTCTATGTTATTTTCACTTATTGATTTTCTGGCTTTTTCTGGTGTAGTTTGACGTGCTGATTGCAACGGGACAATTGGATTGGATGGATTTGATGTATTCTTCAATTCAGCCCAATTTGATGGAAATAGCCGCTATTGGTCGAGAAGGCACTTCCAGCACATACATAAGTGAGCCGTTAAAAATGGTCTTTTGAACATCATTTTTACCAATTGATTTTATGGCTTTTTCTGGCGTAGTTTGACGTGCTGATCGTACAGTACCATTGAATTGGGTGGATTTGAGGTATTTTTGTTTTTAGCCCAATTTGATTGAAATAGCTGTTATTGGTCCAGAAAGCACTTCAAGCACATACGTGAGGGAGCCCTCAAAAATGGTCTTTTGAATGTCATCTTTACCTATGGATTTTATTGCATTTTCTGGCGTAGTTTGACGTGCTTATTGCAATGGTACCATTGAACCGGCTAAATTTGATATATTTTTCGATTAAGCCGAATTTGGTGGAAAGAGCCGCTATTGGCATACATAAGTGAGCCGTCAAAAATGGTCTTTTGAATGTCATTCTTAGCTATTGATTTTATGGCTTTTTCTTTCATGGTTTGAGGTGCTGATTGCTACAGTATCATTGGATCTGGTGGATTTGATGTATTTTTCGATTTAGCCCAATTTGATGGGAATAGCCGCTATTGGTCGAGATGGCACTTCCAGCAAAATAATAAGTGAGCTGTCAAAATTGTGTCTTGAATGTCATTTTTATCTCTTGACTTTATTGCTTTTTGGCGTAGTTTGACGTGCTGATTGCAACAATACAATTGAATCGGCTGCATTTGATGTATTTTCGATTTAACCCAATTAGATGGAAATAGCCGCTATTGGTCGAGAAGGCACCTCCAGCACATACATAAGTGAGCCATCAAAAATGGTCTTTTGAATGTCATTTTTACCTATCAATTTTATAGCTCTTTCTGGCATAGTTTGACGTGCTGATTGCAACGGGACAATTGGATTGGGTGAATTTGATGTATTTTTCGAATTACCCAATTTGATGGAAATAGCCGCTATTGGTCGAGAAGACACTTCCAGAGGATACATAAGTGAGCCGTCAAAAATGGTCTTTTGAATTTCATTCTTAGCTATTGATTTTATGGCTTTTTCTTTCGTAGTTTGACATGCTTATTGCAATGGTAACATTGAATCAGCCGCATTTTATGTATTTTTCGATTAAGCCAAATTTGATGGAGATAGCAGCTTTTGGTCGAAAAGGCACATGAACAACACACATGAGTGAGCCGTCAAAAATAAACTTTTGAATGTCATTTTTAGCTATTGATTTTATGGCTTTCTCTTTCATGGTTTGCGGTGCTGATTGCATGTGTATAATTGAATCAGCTGCATTTGATGAATTTTTCGATTCAGCCCAATTGATGGAAATAGCCACTATTGGTTGAGAAAGAATTCCAGCACAATAATAAGTGAGCTGTGAAAAATGGTCATTTGAATGTCATTTTTACCTATCGATTTTATGGCATTTTCTGGCGTAGTTTGACGTGCTGATTGCAACGGTACCATTAAATTGGCTGCATTTGATGTATTTTTGATTTAGCCCAATTAGATGGAAATAGCCGCTATTGGTCGAGAAGGCACTTCCACAACATTTTCACCACACATCAGTGGGCCGTCAAAAATGGTCTTTCAAATGTCATTTTTACCTATTGATTTTCTGGCTTTTTCTTGCGTAGTTTGACGTGCTGACTGCAACAGTACCATTCGTTCTGGTGAATTTGATGTATTTCTCGATTTAGCCCAATTTGAATGAAATAACCGCTATTGGTCGTGAACTCTCTTCCAGTGTATACATAAGTGAGCCGTCAAAAATGGTCTTTCGAATGTCATTTTTACCTATTGATTTCATGGCTTTTTCTGGCGTAGTTCAACGTGCTGATTGCAACAGTACCATTGGATTGGAAAGATTTGATGTATTTTTCGATTCAGCCCAATTTGATGGAAATAGCCGCTATTGGTCGAGAAGGCACTTCCAGCACATACATAAGTGAGCTGTCAAAAATTGTGTTTTGAAAGTCATTTTTACCCATCGATTTTATGGCTTTTTCTGGCGTAGTTTAACGGGCTGATTTTAACGGTACATTAAGATTGGGCGGATTTGATGTTTTTTTCTGATTAACCCAATTTGATGGAGATAGCCGTTATTGGTGGAGAAGGCACTCACAGCACATATATAAGTGAGCCGTCGAAAATGGTATTTTGAATGTCATTTTTACCTATCGATACTATGGTTTTTTCTGGCGTAGTTTGACGTGCTTGCAAAGGTACCATTGGATCGGGTGGATTTGATGTATTTTCCATGTAGCCCAATTTGATGTAAATAGCCACAATTTGTCGTGAAGGCTCTTCCAGCACTTACATAAGTGAACCGACAAAAATGGTCTTTTGAATGTCATTTTCACCTATCGATTTTATGGCTTTTTCTGACGTAGTTTAACGTGCTGATTGCAACGGTACCATTGGATTTGGTGGATTTGATGTATTTTTCGATTTAGCCCAATTTGATGTAAAAAATCCGTTATAGGTCAAGAAGGCACTTCCAGCACATACATGAGTGAGCTGTCAAAAATTGTCTCTTGAAAGTCATCTTTATCCATTGAGATTATGGCTTTTTCTGGCGTAGTTTGACGTGTTGTTTGCAAAGGTACCATTGGATCTGGTGGGTTCGATGTATTTTTTTCAATTCAGCCCAATTTGATGGAAATAGCTGCTATTGGTCGAGAAAGCACTTCCTGCACATACATAAGTGAGCCGTCAAAAATGCTTTTTTGAAGGTCATTTTTACATATCGATACTATGGCTTTTTCTGGCGTAGTTTGACGTGCTGATTGCAACGGTACCATTGGATCTCTTGGATTTGATGTATTTTTCTTTTTGCCCAATTTGGTGGAAATAGCCGCTATTTGTCAAGAAGGCACTTCCAGCACATACATAAGTGAGCTGTCAAATATTGTCTTTGGAATGTCGTTTTTAGCTATTGATTTTACAGCTCTTTCTGGCGTAGTTTGACGTGCTGATTGCAATGGTACCATTGGATTGTAAAGATTCGATGTATTTTTCGATTTAGCTCAATTTGATGGAAATAGCCGCTATCGGTCGAGAAAACACTTCCAGCATATACATAAGTGAGCTGTCAAAAATTGTCTCTTGAGAGTCATTTTTATCTATTGATTTTATGGCTCTTTCTGGCGTAGTTTGACGTGCTGATTGCAACAATTCCATTGGATCGGGTGGATTCGATGTATTTTTTTCAATTTAGCCCAATTTGATGGAAATCGCTGCAATTGGTCGAGAACGCACTTCCAGCAAATACATGATGGAGCCCTCAAAAATGGTCTTTTGAATGTCATTTTCACCTATCGATTTTATGGCTTTTTCTGTCGTAGTTTGACGTGCTGATTGCAACGGTACCATTAAATTGGCTGCATTTGATGAATTTTTCGGTTCAGCCCAATTTGATGGAAATACCCGCTATTGGTCGAGAATGGAACTTCCAGCAAATAAAAAGGTGAATAGTCAAAAATTGTCTCTTGAATGTCATTTTTATCTACTGATTTTATGGCTTTTTCTGGTGTAGTTTGACGTGCTGATTGCAACGGTACCATTGGATTGCATGATTTTGATGTATTTTTTGAATCAAACCAATTTGATTGAAAGAGCCACAATTGACCAAAAATGCATATCTAGCACATACATAAGTGAGCCATCAAAAATGGTCTTTTGAATGTCATTTTTAGCTATTGATTTTATGGCTTTTCCTAGCTTACTTTGACGTGCTGATTGCAACGGCACCATTTAAAATCGGCTGCATTTGATGTATTTTTTCATTTAGCCCAATTTGATGAAAATATCCACAATTGACCGTAAATGCATTTTTACCACACATCAGTAGGCCGTCAAAAATGTTTTTTTTTAATGTCATTTTTACCTCTTGATTTTCTGGCTTTTTCTGGCGGAGTTTGACGTAATGATTGCAACGGTACCATTCGTTCTGGTGGATTTGATGTATTCCTTGATTAAGCCTAATTTGAATGAAATAACCGCTATTGGTCGTGAACTCTCTTCCAGTGCATACATAAGTGAGCCAAGAAAAATGGTCTTTCGAGTGTCATTTTTACCTATTGATTTTATGGCTTTTTCTGGCGTAGTTTAACGAGCTGATATCAACAGCACCATTGGATTGGACGGATTTGATGTATTCTTCAATTCAGCCCAATTTGATGGAAATAGCCGCGATTGGTCGAGAAGGCACTTCCAGCACAATAATAAGTGAGCTGTCAAAATTGTCTCTTGAATGTCATTTTTACCTATCGATTTTATGGCTTTTTCTGGCGTAGTTTGACGTGCTTGCAACGGTACCATTGGATCGGGTGGATTTGATGTATTTTTCGATGTAGCCCAATTAGATGGAAATAGCTGCTATTGGTCGAGAAGGCACTTACAGCACATACATAAGTGAGCCGTCAATAATGGTCTTTTTAATGTCATTTTTACCCAACGATTTCATGACTTTTTCTGTTGTAGTTTGACGTGCTGATCGTAACAGTACCATTGGATTGGGTGGATTTGATTTATTCCTTGATTTAGCTCAATTTGATTGAAATAGCCACAATTGACTGAAAATGCATTTCTAAGACATACATAAGTGAGCAATCAAAAATGGTGTTTTGATTGTCATTTCAACATATCAATTTTATGGCTTTTTCTGGCGTTGTTCGACATGCTGATTGCAACGGTACCATTGGATCCGATGGATTTGATGTATTTTTCGATTAAGCCCAATTTGATGGAAATAGCCACTATTGGTCGTGATGGATCTTCCAGCACTCACGTAAGTGAACCGACAAAAAAGGACTTTTAAATGTCATTTTTACCTATCGATTTTATGGCTTTCTCTGGCGTAGTTTGACGTGCTGATTGCAACGGTACGATTGGATCGGGTGGATTTGATGTATTTTTGATTTAGCCCAATTTGATGTAAAAAATCTGCTATTGGTCGAGAAGGCACTTCGAGCACTTACATAAGTGAGCTGTCAAAAATTGTCTCTTGGAAGTCATTTTTATCTATTGAGTTTATGGATTTTTCTGGCGTAGTTTGACGTGCTCATTGCACTGGTACCATCGGATTGGAAAGATTCGATGTATTTTTTTCAAATTCGCCCAATTTGATGGAAATAGCCGCTATTGATCGAGAAGGCACTTCCAGCACATACATAAGTGAGCCGTCAAAAATGGTCTTTTGAATGTCATTTTTACCTATCGATTTTATGGCTTTTTCTGGCGTAGTTCGACCTGCTGATTGCAAAGGTACAATTGGATCGGATGGATTTGATGTATAATTGCTTCAGCCGAATTTGATGGAAATAGCCAATATTGATCAAAAATGCATTTTTAAGGGACACATCAGTAAGCCGTCAAGAATGGTCTATTGAATGTCATTTTTACCTATCGATTTTCTGGCTTTTTCTGGCGTAGTTTGACGTGGTGATTGGAACGGTACCATTGGATTGGAAGGATTCGATGTATTTTTCGATTCAGCCCAATTTGATGGAAATAGCCGCTATTGGTCGAGAAGGCACTTCCAGCACATACATAAGTGAGCTGTCAAAAATTGTCTCTTGAGAGTCATTCTTATCTATTGATTTTATGGCTCTTTCTGGCGTAGTTTGACGTGCTCATTGCAACAGTACCATTGGATTGGGTGGATTCGATGTATTTTTTTCAATTTAGCCCAATTTGATAGGATTAGCTGAAATTGGTCGAGAAGGCACTTCCAGCACTACATGATGGAACCCTCAAAAATGGTGTTTTGAATGTTATTTTTACCTATCGATTTTATAGCTTTTTCTGGTGTAGTTTAACGTGCTGATATCAACGGTACCATTGGATTGGACAGATTTGATGTATTTTTCGATTCAGCTCAATTTGATGGAAATAGCCGCTACTGGTCGAGAAGGCACTTCCAGCACATACATAAGTGAGCTGTCAAAAATTGTGTTTTGAAAGTCATTTTTACCTATCGATTTCATGGTTTTTTCTGGCGTAGTTTAACGTGTTGATTCCAACGGTACCATTGGATCGGGTGGATTTGATGTATTTTTCGATTTAGCCCAATTTGATGTAAAAAATCCGCTATTGGTCGAGAAGGCACTTCCAGCACATACATAAGTGAGCTGTCAAAAATTGTGTTTTGAAAGTCATTTTTACCTATCGATTTTATGGCTTTTTCTGGCGTAGTTTGACGTGTTGTTTGCAAAGGTACCATTGGATCGGGTTGATTCGATGTATTTTTTTCAATTTAGCCCAATTTGATTGAGATAGCTGCTATTGATCCAGGAGGCACTTCCAGCACATACATAAGGGAGCCCTCAAAAATGGTGTTTTGAATGTTATTTTTACCTTTCGATTTTCTGGCTTTTTCTGGCGTAGTTTGACGTGCTGATTGGAACGGTACCATTGGATTGGGAGGATTAGATGTATTTCTCGATTCAGCCTAATTTGATGTAAATACCCGCTATTGGTTGAGAAGGCACTTCCAGCACATACATAAGTGAGCTGTCAAAAATTGTCTCTTGAGAGTCATTCTTATCTATTGATTTTATGGCTCTTTCTGGCGTAGTTTGACGTACTGATTGCAACAGTACCATTGGATCGGGTGGATTCGATGTATTTTTTTTTCAATTTAGCCCAATTTGATAGAATTAGCTGAAATTGGTCAAGAAGGCACTTCCAGCACTACATGAGGGAGCTGTCAAAAATGGTGTTTTGAATGTCATTTTTACCAATCGATTTTATGGCTTTTCCTTTCGTAGTTTGACGTGCTGATTGCAACGGTACCATTGGATCGGGTAGATTTGTGGTATTTTTTGATTCTGCTCAATTGGATGGAAATAGCTGCTATTGGTCGTGAAGGCACTTCCAGCACATACATAAGTGAGCCGTGAAAAATGGTCATTTGAATGTCATTTTTACCTATCGATTTTATGGTAAACTTCTGGCGTAGTTTGACGTGCTGATTGCAACGGTATTATTAAATTGGCTGCATTTGATGTATTTTTGATTCAGCCCAATTAGATGGAAATAGCCGCTATTGGTCGAGAAGGGACTTCCAGCAAATTCAAAAGTGAGCTGTCAAAAATTGTCTCTTGAATGTCATTTTTATCTATTGATTTTATGGCCTTTTCTGGTGTAGTTTAATGTGCTGATATCAACGGTACCATTGGATTGGACAGATTTGATGTATATTTCGATTCAGCTCAATTTGATGGAAAAAGCCGCTACTGGTCGAGAAGGCACTTCCAGCACATACATAAGTGAGCTGTCAAAAATTGTGTTTTGAAAGTCATTTTTACCTATCGATTTTATGGCTTTTTCTGGTGTAGTTTGACGTGTTGATTGGAAAGGACCATTGGATCGGGTGGATTCGATGTATTTTTCGATTTAACCCAATTTGATGTAAAAAATCCGCTATTGGTCGAGGAGGCACTTCCAGTACATACATAAGTGAGCTGTCAAAAATTGTCTCTTGAAAGTCATTCTTATCTTTTGAGTTTATTGCTTTTTCTGGCGTAGTTCGACGTGCCGATTGGAAAGGACCATTGGATCGGGTGGATTCGATGTATTTTTTTCAATTTAGCCCAATTTGATGGAGATAGCTGCTATTGATTCAGGAGGCACTTCCAGCACATACATAAGTGAGCTGTCAAAAATGGTGTTTTGAATGTCATTTTACATATCGATACTATGGCTTTTTCTGGCGAAGTTTGACGTGCTCATTGCAACGGCATCATTGGATCAGGTGGAATTGATGTATTTTTCGATTTAGCCGAATTAGATGGAAAAAGCCGCTATTTGTCGAGAAGGCACTTCCAGCACATACATAAGTGAGCCGTCAAAAATGGTCTTTTGGTTGTCATTTTTATCTATTGATTTTATGGCTCTTTGTGGCGTAGTTCGACGTGCTGATTGCAACAGTACCAATGGATCGGGTGGATTCGATGTATTTTTTTCAATTTGGCCCAATTTGATGGAAATAGCTGCAATTGGTCGAGAAGGCACTTCCAGCACATACATGAGGGAGCCCTCAAAAATGGTGTTTTGAATGTTATTTTTACCTATCGATTTTATGGCTTTATCTTTCGTAGTTTGACGTGCTGATGGCAACAGTATGATTTAATTGGTTGCATTTGATAAATTTTTGATTCAGCCCAATATGATGGAAATAGCCGCGCTTGGTTGAGAAGGCACTTCCAGCACAATAATAAGTGAGCCGTCAAAAATTGTCTCTTGAATGTCATTTTTATCTATTGAATTTATGGCTTTTTCTGGCGCGGTTTGACATGATGATAGCAACAGTACCATTGGATCGGGTGGATTCAATGTATTTTTTGATTTAGCCCAATTTGATGGAAATAGCTGTTATTGGTCGAGAAAACACTTCACGCACATACATAAGGGAGCCCTCAAAGATGGTCTTTTGAATGTCATTTTTACCTATCGATTGTATTGCCTTTTCTGGTGTAGTTTGACGTGCTGATTGCAATGGTACCATTGGATCGGATAGATTTGAGGTATTTTTTGATACAGTTCAATTTGATGGAAATAGCTGCTATTGGTCGAGAAGGCACTTCCAGCAGATACATGAGGGAGCTTTCAAAAATGGTCGTTTGAATGTCATTTTTACCTATCGATTTTATGGCTTTTTCTGGCGTAGTTCAACGTGCTGATTGCAACGGTACCATTGGATTGGAAAGATTTGATGTATTTTTCGATTCAGCTCAATTTGATGGAAATAGCCGCTACTGGTCAAGAAGGCACTTCCAGCACATACATAAGTGAGCTGTCAAAAATTGTGTTTTGAAAGTCATTTTTACCTATCGATTTTATGGCTTTTTCTGGCGTAGTTTAACGTACTGATTCCAACGGTACCATTGGATCGGGTGGATTTGATGTATTTTTCGATTTAGCCCAATTTGATGTAAAAAATCCGCTATTGGTCGAGAAAGCACTTCCAGCACATACATAAGTGAGCTGTCAAAAATTGACTCTTGAAAGTCATTCTTATCTTTTGAGTTTATGGCTTTTTCTGGCGTAGTTTGACGTGCTGATTGGAAACGACCATTGGATCGGGTGGATTCGATGTATTTTTTTCAATTTAGCCCAATTTGATGGAGATAGCTGCTATTGATCCAGGAGGCACTTCCAGCACATACATAAGTGAGCTGTCAAAAAATGGTCTTTTGAATGTCATTTTTACATATCGATACTATGGCTTTTTCTGGCGTAGTTTGACGTGCTCATTGCAACGGCATCATTGGATATGGTGGATTTGATGTATTTTTCGTTTTAGCCGAATTAGATGGAAAAAGCCGCTATTTGTCGAGAAGGGACTTCCAGCGCATACGTGAATGAGCCGTCAAAAATGGTGTCTTGAATGTCATTTTTATCTATTGATTTTATGGCTCTTTCTGGCGTAGTTTGACGTGCTGATTGCAACAGTACCATTAAATTAGCTGCATTCGATGTATTTTCGATTCAGCCAAATTCGATGGAAATAGCCGCTATTGGTCGAGAAGGGACTTCAAGCAAATACAAAAGTGAGCTGTCAGAAATTGTATCTTGAATGTCATTTTTATCTATTGATTTTATGGCTTTTTCTGGATAAGTTCAACGTGCTGATATCAACGGTACCATCGGATTGGACAGATTTGATGTATTTTTGATTCAGCCTGATTTGATGGAAATAGCTGCTATTGGTGGAGAAGGCACTTCCAGCACATATATAAGTGAGCCGTCAAAAATGGTATTTTGAATGTTATTTTTACCTATCGATTCTACCATTTGATTGGGTGGATTTGATGTATTTTTCGATTGAGCCCAATTTGATGGAAATAGCTGGTATCAGTCGAGAAAGCACTTCCAGCATATACAAAAGTGAGCCGTCAAAAATGGTCTTTTGAATGTCATTTTTACTTATTGATTTTATAGTTTTTCCTGGCGTAGTTTGACGTGCTGGTTGCAACGGTATCATTAAATCGGCTGCATACGATGAATTTTTCGATTTAGCCCAATTTGATGGAAAAGGCCACTATTCTTCAAGAAGGCACTTCCAGCAAATAGGTAAAGAGCCATCAAAAATGGTGTCCTGAATTTCATTTTTAACTATTGATTTTATGGCTTCTTCTGGCGTAGTTTGACATGCTGATTGCAACGTTACCATTGATTCAGCTGCATTTGATGTATTTTTCGATTCAGCCCAATTTGATGAAAATAGCTTCTATTGGACAAGAAGGCAATTCCAGCACATACATAAGTGAGCTGTCAAAAATAGCCTTTTGAATGTCATTTTTACCTATTGATTTCATGGTTTTTTCTGGCCTAATTTGATGTGCTGATTGCAACGGTACCATTCGATCAGGTGGATTTGATGTATTACTCGATTTAGCCAAATTTGATAGAAATAGCTTCTATTGGACAAGAAGGCAATCCCAGCACATACATAAGTGAGCTGTCAAAAATGGTCTTTTGAATGTCATTTTTACCTATTGATTTCATGGTTTTTTCTGGCCTAATTTGACGTGCTGATTGCAACGGTACCATTCGATCAGGTGGATTCGATGTATTACTCGATTTAACCAAATTTGATGGAAATAGCCACTATTGGTCGAGAAGGCACTTCCAGCATATACATAAGTGAATCGTAAGAAATGGTCTTTAGAATGTCATTTTTACCTATCAATTTTATGGCTTTTTTTGGTGTATTTTTACGGGCTGATTGCAATGGTACAATAGGATTGGGTGTAATCGATGCATTTTTCAATTCAGCCCAATGTGATGGAAATAGCTGCTATTGGACGAAAAGGCATTTCCAACACATACATAAGTGAGCTGTGAAGAATGGTCTTTTAAATGTAATTTTTACCTATTGATTTTATGGCTTTTTCTAGCGTTTGACGTGCTGATTGCAACAGTACCATTGAATCGGCTGCATGTGATGTATTTTTCAATTTAGCCCAATTTGATGGATATAGCCACGAATGACTGCAAATGCATTTCTAGCACATACATAAGTAAGATGTCAAAAATGGTGTCTTGAATTTCATCTTTACCTATTGATATTATGGCTTTTTCTGGCGTAGTTTGACGTGCTGATTGTAATGGCACCATTTTATCGGGTGGATTTGATGTATTTTTCGATTTAGCCCAATTTGATTAAATAGCTGCTATTGGTCGAGAAGATACATCCAGTAAATATATCATTGAGCCATCAAAAATAGTCTTTTGAATGTCATTTTCACCTATTGATTTTATGGCTTTTTCGGGCGTATTTTGACTAGCCAATTGCTACAGTACCATTTGAATGGGTGGATTCGATGTTTTTTTCGATTTAGCCCAATTTGATGGAAAAAGCCAATATTGGTCAAGAAGGCACTTCCAGCACATACATAAGTGAACTGTCAAAAATGGTCTTTTGAATGTCATTTTTAACTATTGATTTTATGGCTTTTTCTGGCGTAGTTTGATTGCTGATTGCAACAGTACCAGTGGATCGGGTGGATTTGATGTATTTTTTGATTTAGCCCAATTCGATGGAAATAGCTGCTATTGGTCAAGAAGGCACTTCAAGCACAATAATAAGTGAGCTGTCAGAAATGGTCTTTTTAATGTCATTTTTAACTATTGATTTTATGGCTTTTCCTGGCGTAGTTTGACCTGCTGATTGCAACCGTACCATTGGATCGGGAGAGTTTGATGTATTTTTTGATATAGCCGAAGTTGATGGGAATAGCTGCTATTCGTCGAGAAGGCACGTCTAGCACATATTGAGTGAGCTGTCGGAAATGGTCTTTTGAATATCATTTTTACCAATTGTTTTTCTGGCTTTTTCTGGCGTAGTTTGACTTGTTGATTGCAACAGCACCATTGAATTGGCTGCAATTTATGTATTTTTCTATTCAGCCCAATTTGATGGAAATTGCTGCTCTTGGTCCAGAAGGCACTTCCAGCACAATAATACGTGAGCCGTCAAAAATGGTATTTTGAATGTCATTTTTACCTATTGACCTCATGGCTTTTTCTGGCGTAGTTTGACGTGCTGATTGCAACGGTACCATATGATCGGGTTTATTTGACGTATTTTTCGATTCAGCCCAATTTGATGGAAATAGCTGCTATTGTTCGAGAAGGCACTTCCAGCCATCAAAAATGGTGTTTTGAATGTCGTTTTTACCTAATAATTTTTTGACTGTTTCTGGCGTAGTTTGACGTGCTGATTGCAACAGAACCATTGGATCGGGTGATTTTGATGCATTTTTCAATTTAGCCCCATTTGATTGAAATACCCGCTATGTGTCGAAAAGGCACCTCCAGCACATACGTAAGAGAGCTGTCAAAAATCGTCTTTTGAATGTCATTTTTACCTATTGATTTTATGGCTTTTTCTGCCGTGCTGATTTCAACGGTACCATTGAATGTGGATTTGATGTATTTTCTCGGTTTAGCTCAATTTGATGGAAATACCTGCCATTGGTCGAGATGGCTCTTCTAGCAAATACATAAGTGAGCCGTCAATGATGGTTTTTTTAATGTCATTTTTACCTATTGATTTTATGGCTTTTCCTGTTGTAGTTTGACATGCCGATTGCAACGGTGCCATTGAATAGGCTGCATGTGATGTATTTTTCAATTTAGCCCAATTTGATGGAAATAGTCGCTATTGGTCGAGAAGGCCTGCAAGCATATATATAAGTGTTCCGTCAAAAATGGTCTTTTCAATGTCATTTTCACCTATCGATTTCCTGGCTTTTTCTGGCGTAGTTTGACGTGCTGAGTGCAACAGTACCATTGGATCGGGTGGATTTGATGTATTTTTCGATGTAGCTGCTATTGGTTGAGAAGGCATTTCTAGGACAATATTAAGTGAATTGTCAAAAATAGTATTTTGAATGTCATCTTCACCTATCGATTTTATGGCTTTTTCTCGCGTAGTTTGACGTGCTGAGTGCAACAGTACCATTGGATCGGGTGGATTTGATGTATTTTTCGATGTAGCCCAATTTGATGGATACAGCCACTATTGACCAAAAATGCATTTCTAGCACATACATAAGTAAGACATCAAAATTGGTGTCTGGAATGTCATCGTTACCTATTGATTTTTTGTCTTTTTTTGGCGTAGTTTGACGTGCTGATTGCAACTGTACCATTGGTTCGGGTGGATTTGATGAATTTCTCGATTTAGCCCAATTTGATTGAAATAGCTTCTATTGGTCGAGGAGGCACTTCTAGCAAATATATAAGTGAGCTGTCAAAAATGGTCATTTGAATGTCATTTTTACCTATAGATTTTTTGGTTTGTTCCTGCGTAGTTTGACGTGCCGATTGCAACGGTACCATTGAATCGGCTGCATATTATGTATTTTTAAATTTAGCCCAATTTGATTGAAATAGCCACAATTGAAGAAAAATGCCTTTGTAGCACATACATAAGTGAGCTATAAAAAAAGTGTTTTGAATGTTATTTTTACCTATAGATTTCATGGCTTTTTCTGGCGTAGTTTGACGTGCTGATTGCAATGGTACCATTGAATCAGTTGCAATTTATGTATTTTTCTATTCAGCCCAATTTGATGGAAATAGCAACAATTGACCGAAAATGCATTTTTAGCACATACATAAGTAATCTGTGAAAAATGGTGGTTCGAATGTCATTTTAACTATCGATTTTATGACTTTTTCTGGCGTAGTTTGACGTGCTGATTGCAACGGTACCATTGGATCGGGTGGATTCGAAGTATTTTTTCAATTTAACCAATTTGATGAAAATAGCTGCTATTGGTCGAGAAGGTACTTCCAGAACATACATAAGTAGGCTGTCAAAAATGGTCTTGCAACAGTACCATTGAATTGGCTGCTTTTGATATATTTTTCGATTCAACCCTATTTGATCTAAATAGCCGCTATTGGTCGAGAAGGCACTTCTAGCACATTCATACGTGAGCTGTCAAATGGTCTCTCGAATGTAATTTTTACCTTTTAGTTTTATGGCTTTTTCTGGCGTGGTTTGACGTGCTGATTGCAACGGTACCATTGGATCGGATGGATTTGATGTATTTTTTTTGATTTGGCCCAATTTGATGGAAATAGTTGCTATGGGTTGATAAGGCATATCCAGCGCATACATAAGTGAGCCGTCAAAAATGGTCTTTCGAATGTCATTTTTACCCATCGATTTTATGGCTTTTTTTGGCGTATATTGACATGTTGATTGCAACGGTACCATATGATTGGTTGGATTTGATGTATGTTTCGATTTAGCCCAATTTGATGGAAATAGCCGCTATTGGTCAAGAAGGCACTTCCAGCACATATATAAGTGAAGCGTCAAAAATGGTCTTTTGAATGTCACATTTACCTATTGATTTTATGGCTTTTTCTGGCGTAGTTTGAGGTGCTGATTGCAACAGTACCATTGGATCGGGTGGATTTGATGCATTTTTCGATTTATCCCAATTTGATGGATATAGCGACGATTGACTGAAAATGCATTTCTAGCACATACATAAGTGAGCTGTCAAAAATGGTGTTTTGGATGTTATTTTCACCCTTCGATGTATGTCTTTTTCTAGCGTAGTTTGACGTGCTGATTGCAACGGTGCCATTGGATCGTGTGGATTTGATGTATTTTTCAATTCAACCTAATATGATGGAAATAGCCGTCGTTGGTCGAGAAGGCATTTGTAGCACCTACATAAGTCAGCCGTCAAAAATGGTCTTTTAAATGTCATTTTTAGATATCGATTTTTTGGGTTTTTCTGGCGTTGTTTGACGTGCTGATTGCAACGGTACCATTGAATCGGCTGCATTTGATGTATTTTCAATTCAGACCAATTTGATGGAAATATCCACAATTGACTGTAAATGCATTTTTACCACACATCAGTAAGCTGTCAGAAATGGTCTTTTGAATGTTATTTTCACTGATTGATTTTATTGCTTTTTCTGGCGTAGTTTGATTGCTGATTGCAACTGTACCATTGGATTGGGTTGATTTGATGTTTTTTTTGATTTAGCCCAATTTGATGGAAATAGCCACTATTGGTCGAGAAGGCACTTCCAGCACATACATAAGTGAGCTGTCAAAAATATCTTTTGAGTGCCATTTCAACTATCGATTTTATGCCTTTTACCGGCGTAGTTTGACGTGCTAATTGCATTTCGGTACCATTGGATTGAATGGATTTGATGCACTTTTCGATTTAGCCCAATTCGATGGGAATAGCCACAATTGACCAAAAATGCATTTTTAGCACATACGTAAGTGAGCCATCAAAAATGGTGTTTTGAATGTTATTTTTACCTATCGATTTAATGGCTTTTTCTTCCGTAGTTCTAAGTGCTGATTGCAACGGTACCATTGATTTGGCTGCATGTGATGTATTTCTTGATTTAGCCCAATTTGATGGAAATAGCTGGTTGGTCGAGAAGGCACTTCAAGCACATACATAAGTGTGCTGCCAAAAATGGTCTTTTGAATGTCATTCTTACCTATCGATTTTATGGCTTTTTCTGGCGTAGTTTGACGTGCTGATTGCAACGATACCATTGGATCGGGTGGATGCGATGTTTTTTCGATTTAGCCAAATTTCATGGAAATTGCCCTTATTGGTTTAGAAGGCACTTCCAGCGCATACATAAGTGAGCTGCCAAAAATGGTCTTTTTAAATTTTTACTTATCGATTTCATGGCTTTTTCTGGCGTAGTTTGACGTGCTGATTGCAATGGTACCATTGAATCAGTTGCAATTTATGTATTTTTCTATTCAGCCCAATTTGATGGAATTAGCAACAATTGACCGAAAATGCATTTTTAGCACATACATAAGTAATCTGTAAAAAATGGTGGTTTGAATGTCATTTTAACTATCGATTTCATGATTTTTTTTTGCGTAGTTTGACGTGCTGATTGCAATGGTACCATTGATTTGGATGGATTTGATATATATTTTTCGATTTAGCCCAATTCGTTGGAAATAGCTACTATTGGTCGAGAAGGCACTTTCAGCACATACATAAGTGAGCCCTCAAAAATGGTCTTTTGAATGTCACTTTTACCTATCGATTTTATGGCTTTTTCTTTCGTAGTTTGACGTACTGATTGCAACGGTACCATTGGATTGGGTAGATTTGTGGTATTTTTTGATTCTGCTCAATTGGATGGAAATAGCTGCTACTGGTCGTGAAGGCACTTCCAGCACATACATAAGTGAGCCGTGAAAAATGGTCATTTGAATGTCATTTTTACCTATCGATTTTATGGTAAACTTCTGGCGTAGTTTGACGTGCTGATTGCAACGGTACTATTAAATTGGCATCATTTGATGTATTTTTGATTTAGCCCAATTAGATGGAAATAACCACTATTGGTCGAGAAGGGACTTCCAGCAAATTCAAAAGTGAGCTGTCAGAAATTGTCTCTTGAATGTCATTTTTATCTATTGATTTTATGGCCTTTTCTGGTGTAGTTTAACGTGCTGATATCAACGGTACCATTGGATTGGACAGATTTGATGTATTTTTCGATTCAGCTCAATTTGATGGAAATAGCCGCTACGGGTTGAGAAGACACTTCCAGCACATACATAAGTGAGCTGTCAAAAATTGTGTTTTGAAAGTTATTTTCACCTATCGATTTTATGGCTTTTTCTGGCGTAGTTTAACGTGCTGATTCCAACGGTACCATTGGATCGGGTGGATTTGATGTATTTTTCGATTTAGCCCAACTTGATGTAAAAAATTCGCTATTGGTCGAAAAGGCACTTCCAGCACATACATAAGTGAGCTGTCAAAAATTGTCTCTTGAAAGTCATTCTTATCTTTTGAGTTTATGGCTTTTTCTGGCGTAGTTTGACGTGCTGATTGCATATCGGTACCATTGGATTGAATGGATTTGATGCACTTTTCGATTTAGCCCAATTCGATGGGAATAGCCACAATTGACCAAAAATGCATTTTTAGCACATACGTAAGTGAGCCATCAAAAATGGTGTTTTGAATGTTATTTTTACCTATCGATTTAATGGCTTTTTCTTCCGTAGTTCTAAGTGCTGATTGCAACGGTACCATTGATTTGGCTGCATGTGATGTATTTCTTGATTTAGCCCAATTTGATGGAAATAGCTGGTTGGTCGAGAAGGCACTTCAAGCACATACATAAGTGTGCTGCCAAAAATGGTCTTTTGAATGTCATTCTTACCTATCGATTTTATGGCTTTTTCTGGCGTAGTTTGACGTGCTGATTGCAACGATACCATTGGATCGGGTGGATGCGATGTTTTTTCGATTTAGCCAAATTTCATGGAAATTGCCCTTATTGGTTTAGAAGGCACTTCCAGCGCATACATAAGTGAGCTGCCAAAAATGGTCTTTTTAAATTTTTACTTATCGATTTCATGGCTTTTTCTGGCGTAGTTTGACGTGCTGATTGCAATGGTACCATTGAATCAGTTGCAATTTATGTATTTTTCTATTCAGCCCAATTTGATGGAATTAGCAACAATTGACCGAAAATGCATTTTTAGCACATACATAAGTAATCTGTAAAAAATGGTGGTTTGAATGTCATTTTAACTATCGATTTCATGATTTTTTTTTGCGTAGTTTGACGTGCTGATTGCAATGGTACCATTGATTTGGATGGATTTGATATATATTTTTCGATTTAGCCCAATTCGTTGGAAATAGCTACTATTGGTCGAGAAGGCACTTTCAGCACATACATAAGTGAGCCCTCAAAAATGGTCTTTTGAATGTCACTTTTACCTATCGATTTTATGGCTTTTTCTTTCGTAGTTTGACGTACTGATTGCAACGGTACCATTGGATTGGGTAGATTTGTGGTATTTTTTGATTCTGCTCAATTGGATGGAAATAGCTGCTATTGGTCGTGAAGGCACTTCCAGCACATACATAAGTGAGCTGTGAAAAATGGTCATTTGAATGTCATTTTTACCTATCGATTTTATGGTAAACTTCTGGCGTAGTTTGACGTGCTGATTGCAACGGTACTATTAAATTCGCTGCATTTGATGTATTTTTGATTTAGCCCAAATAGATGGAAATAACCACTATTGGTCGAGAAGGGACTTCCAGCAAATTCAAAAGTGAGCTGTCAGAAATTGTCTTTTGAATGTCATTTTTATCTATTGATTTTATGGCCTTTTCTGGTGTAGTTTAACGTGCTGATATCAACGGTACCATTGGATTGGACAGATTTGATGTATTTTTCGATTCAGCTCAATTTGATGGAAATAGCCGCTACTGGTCGAGAAGGCACTTCCAGCACATACATAAGTGAGCTGTCAAAAATTGTGTTTTGAAAGTTATTTTCACCTATCGATTTTATGGCTTTTTCTGGCGTAGTTTAACGTGCTGATTCCAACGGTACCATTGGATCGGGTGGATTTGATGTATTTTTCGATTTAGCCCAATTTGATGTAAAAAATCTGCTATTGGTCGAGAAAGCACTTCCAGCACATACATAAGTGAGCTGTCAAAAATTGTCTCTTGAAAGTCATTCTTATCTTTTGAGTTTATGGCTTTTTCTGGCGTAGTTTGACGTGCTGATTAGAAAGGACCATTGGATCGGGTGGATTCGATGTATTTTTTTCAATTTAGCCCAATTTGATGGAGATAGCTGCTATTGATCCAGGAGGCACTTCGAGCACATACATAAGTGAGCTGTCAAAAAATGGTCTTTTGAATGTCATTTTTACATATCGATACTATGGCTTTTTCTGGCGTAGTTTGACGTGCTCATTGCAACGGCATCATTGGATCTGGTGGATTTGATGTATTTTTCGATTTAGCCGAATTAGATGGAAAAAGCCGCTATTTGTCGAGAAGGGACTTCCAGTGCATACGTGAATGAGCTGTCAAAAATGGTCTCTTGAATGTCATTTTTATCTATTGATTTTATGGCTCTTTCTGGCGTAGTTCGACGTGCTGATTGCAACAGTACCATTGGATCGGTTGGATTCGATGTATTTTTAAATTTAGCCCAATTTGATAGAAATAGCTGCAATTGGTCGAGAAGGCACTTCCAGCACATACATAAGTTAGCCGTCAAAAATGGTCTTTTCAATGTCATTTTTACCTATTGACCTCATGGCTTTTTCTGACGTAGTTTGACGTGCTGATTGCAATGGTACCATTGGATCGGAGGATTTGATGTATTTTTTGATTTAGCTCAATTTGATTGGAATAGCCGCTATTGGTCGAGAAGACACTTCCAGCACATACATAAGGGAGCTGTCAAAAATTTTCTCTTGAGAGTCATTCTTATCTATTGATTTTATTGTTCTTTCTGGCGTAGTTTGACGTGCTGATTGCAATGGTACCATTGAATTGGCTGCCTTTTTGTGTATTTTCGATTTAGCCCAATTTGATGGAAACAGCCACGATTGGTCGAGAAGGCACTTCCAGCACATACATAAGTGATTCGTAAGAAATGGTTTTTAGAATGTCATTTTTACCTATCAATTTTATGGCTTTTGTGGTGTAGTTTTTTGGGCCGATAGGAACGGTACAATAGGGTTGGGTGGAATTCTGGTCGAGAAGGCACTCCTGGCACATTCATAAGTGAGCTGTCAAATGGTCTTTCGAATGTCATTTTTACCTTTTAGTTTTGTGGCTGTTTCTGGCGTAGTTCGACGTGCTGATTGCAACGGTACCATTGGATCGGGTGGATTTGATGTATTATCTGATTCAGCCCAATTTGCTGGAAATAGCTGCTATTGGACGAGAAGGCAATTCCAACACATACATAAGTGAGGCGTCAAAAGTGGTCTCTTGAATGTCACTTTTACCTATCGATTTCATAGCTTTTTCTGGCGTAGTTTTACGTGCTGATTGCAACGTTACCATTGGATGGGGTGGATTTGATATATTTCTTTTCAGCCCAATTTGATGGAAATAGCTGCTATTGGCTGAAAATGCATTTCTAGCATCTATTTACTGATCAGGCTCGACGCTACTTAACATCGATGATTGAACAAGTTCTGACACTTACAGCGTGATTTTAATGCAAGCACGTGCTGAATTCAGGGGCTTATATTGGTTTCACAACTTTTGAAGAATCTGGTTGAAACCTGGACGGGTGGGAGAGAAAAAAAAAGGTTTGTTTTGCTCACTGTTCCTGGTGTTCCCAAACTGGGCTACGTTAAACAAGTCACGATATCCAGTGATCTCTCTCTCTCTCTCTTTTTCTCTCTCAATCGATATATCTATATATATATATATATGTATCTCTATATATGTATCTATCTGTATTTCACTAACTTTGCCTCTCTCTATATCTCTCTATATCTCAATCCGAATGGTTGTCTATTTAAAAATCAAATTTGATTTAAATTATTTCTGTTTTTAGTACACAAGATATTTTACACACATGAACACACACACACACACGCATAAACACACACACACACACACACACACATATATATATATATATATATATATATATATATATATATATATATATATATATATATATATATATATATATATTGTAAGTAGAGAATTGCTTTTATAGAGAGTACTTGATATTTTTCAAAACTCACCTGAAGTTCAAATGATCGTTAAACAAGCCTGTTGTGCGTATCCGAATGTATAAAGATTATATATGAGTGTGTGTATGAGCACTTGTATACATACATATATATATATATATATATATATATATATATATATATGCGAATATTTATACGTATCTATATCTATTTCCTAATATATTATATATATAAACACACACACACACACATACATATATATATATATATATATACGTGCGAATATTTATACTTATCTATATTCATCTCTTAATATATTATATATATAAACACACACACACACACATACATATATATATATATGTGTGTGTGTGTGTGTGAACTGAGTACATATTTTTTCAATGACTCATTACAGATTGTACATTGTGTTTCACTTAAAAAAGATCTTCAACTGGAACAGAATGTACAATCTGAAATGAGCCATTCAAAAAATTCTTTACTCATTTTATAACCGCTCTATAAATGGTATTGAGCATTTTTTGAATTAAGATCTACTTAATGCATTAATACATATACACGTTCTTTGTATTTGTTATTATTATTCTTGTGTGTGTGTGTACGTTTATATATATATATATATATATATATATATATATATATATATATATATATATATATATATATATATATATATATATATATATATATATATCCCACGTCGTATAGCACTCATCATTATACATAAATAAAAATGAAATGTATATAAATATGAGTTGTTGGTGGCATTCAAAACACACATACGTCACGTAAGCATGACAACAGAATATTTTCAGGGTGAAGACAATCATATATGTGTGTGTGTATGGGGGACTCTATCTGTTCATATATGTATGTTTATATTTATCACTTCTTCTCTCTTTCTCTTCAAGTATATATATATATATATATATATATATATATATATATATATATATATATATATATATATATATATATATATATATATATATATATATATATAAATCCATCTCCAGTCTGCTCATTATCAATCTATCTTCAGTCTGCGCGTGTCTGTCTTTCTATTCAGTATTCATGTATTTATCTCTCTGTCTTTTCATGCTTCTGACTTCACTTTGTTCCCTTTACATCAATTTCTCTTCTTTTTCTCCCTTCTTCTCCTCCCTTTCCCTCTCCATCTTTATTTTTCTCTCTATCTAAAAAATTATCTCTAAATGGATGAATTATAAGAACCATGACGATGATAATGATTATCACAGAAACATCTAATAAAAGAATTCTCTGAAATTCACTCAAAGTTTTTCTTTTTTTTTTCTCTTGTTGAACACCAATTAAAGTCTGGAGTTGACTCTGTTCGTTTTTACTATAACAGGACAAAAACAATCCCATCAAATTTAAGCGAGTAAAAACGAACGTACCTATACGATATGAATCTTGCACCTACTGATTGGTAGGCTGATCTGAATCGACATATCTACGACATTCATCAAACAGATATGCATGACCTCCTATCATTCTAATAAAAAAATACAGTTATACTAAAAAAATATAATTATAATTTTTCATTTATACCATACAAAATTTACAACAATAATCTCCAGTCGTAAGAATAATTGGAGTTGACTTGTACCCTGCAGGAGTCAGGTATTTTTCACTTTACCTTATCTTGTTTGCTCATTTCTAGGTTCACACAAATAGTGTGACTTACATTAGGGATCAAGTGATAGTAAGTATCATCAATATCCAGCAATTGCATCAGTTATTATAAGAAATTGTCAACCAAAACTGTCAACATAGGCTTTTAAAAGATTTAAGAAATATCTTGCTATGTACGTGAGTAACAAGCGAATAGACAAGATCAAGGAAACCAGATAGCTGAAATTTTTAATTTCCACGCATAATTATGTGTGAAGAAGTATTCGTTTCTTAAACCCCGCCATGTAAACCATGTAAGTTCATGCTAAATTGGTCCCTTAGTTTATATGAGGCCACACTTATGCTTTTTTTCTTAAATTTGTGACACTATGGTAATGAAAGGTTTATTTGAAAAATCAGAGAGTGGAAAGAAAATAACTTTGTATCTTGGAAAACCGAATTATTGGGAAATATAGGTTATCTCGGAAAGTACATTAAATATAGGAAAACCAATGATTTCATCGCATTCAGCGAATAAAACTACATCAGAAACGACCAAACAATTGAAATGTAAAAATGACTATCAAAAACCTCATTTTTGGCCATTATAGGCTATCTCGTAAAACAAGCCTATAATGAAACACAGGTTTTCTCAAAAAGTACTTGGATATATAAGAACCAATGGTTTCATTGATTTTAAAAATCGAAATGTGAAAATGACATTCAAAAACCTGGTTTTTGGCAATTATATGCTATTTTTTGAAACTAGATTATACAAAAATATAGGTTATCCAAAAAAGTATATTGAACATAGGAAAACCAATGGTCTCATTGATTTCAGTACATCAAACTACATTAAAAACAACCATGAAATTGAAATGTAAAAATGACTTTCAAAAACCTCATTTTTGGCAATTATAGGTAATGTCATAAAACTACATTATAGGGAAATATTGATGATCACAGAAAGTCAATTGAATATAGGAAAACCAATGGTTTCACTGATTTTAGTGCATCAAACTACATCAGAAAGGAACATGATATTGAAATCTAAAAATGACTTTCAAATACCTCATTTTTGGCAATTAAAGGCTTTCTTAGAAAATTGGATTATAGGGAAATATAGGCTATTTCGAAAAGTACATTGAATATTGGAAAAAAAAGATGATTTCATCGAATTCAGCACATCAAACTACATCAGAAACAACCATAAAATCGAGATGTGAAAATGACTTTCAAAAACCTCATTTTTGGCAATTTATTGGTTATGTCATAAAACTTGATCATAGGTAAATACAGGTGATTTCAAAAAGTATATTGAAGATAGGAAAACCAAAGTTTTTATTGATTTCAGTGCATAAAATATAGAAATGACAATAAAATTGAAATGTAAAAATGAATTTCTAAAACCTAATTTTTTGATATCATCGAATATGTCATGAAAAAAAAGTTATGTCTAAAAGTTCATTGGATATAGGAAAACCAAAGATTTCATTGAATTTGGTACATCAAACTACATCAGAAATGACCATAAAATTGAAATGTAAAAATGACTTTCAAAACCCTCATATTTTGCAATTATGGGATATCTCATAAAACTAAAATAAAAGGAAATATAGGTGATCTTGAGAAGTACAATTATTATACGAAAACCAATGAATTCATTCATTTAAGGGCATCAAACTACATCGAAAATGATTATAAAATCAAAACGTAAAATTGACTTTCAAAAAACTCATTTTTGGCAATTTTGTAAAACTGGCTTTTAGGGAAATATAGGTTATCTCGAAAAATACATTGAATGTAGGAAAAATGATGGTTTTATCGAGTTCAGTGCATCAAACTACATCAGAAACAACCATGAAATTGACCTGTAAAAATGAATATCAAAAACCAGATTTTTGGCAATTATAGGCTATATCGTACAACTAAATTATAGGGACATATAGGTGATCTCAAAAAAGACAATTATTATATGAGAACCAATTATTTCAATTTAGGGAATCAAACTACATCAAAAATTACTATAAAATCAAAATGTAAAAATGACTATCAAAAACCCTCATTTTTGGCAATTATAGGCTATCACGTAAAACTGGATTATAGGGAAATATATGTTATCTCAAAAAATAAATTGTATGTAAGAAAACCAATGGTTTCATTGAATTCAGCACATCAAAGTACATCAGAAACGACCATAAAATTGAAATGTAAAAAGGAATATTAAATTTTTTTTTCTTGGCAATCTCATACAACTACATTGTAGAGAAATATAGGTGATCTCAAAAGCTATATTGAATATAGTAAAACAAATGGTTTCATTGATTTCACTGAATCAAAATATATCAGAAAAGATGATAAAATTGTAATGTGAAAAGGACATTAAAAACCCTCATTTTTGGCATTTATAGGCTATCTTGTATAACTGGATCATAGGGAAATATAGGTTATTTAAGAAAGATATATTGAATGTAGGAAAACCAATGGTTTCATCGAATTTAGCACATCAAACTAAGTCAGAAACGACCATAAAATGAATATGTAAAGATTACTTTCAAAAACCTCATTTTTGGCAGTTATATGCATTTTTGTAAAACTGGCTTATTGGTATATATAAGTTATCTCGAAAAGTTCATTGAATATAGAAATACTGATGGTTTCAATGAAATCAGCGGATCAAACTACATCAGAAACGACTCTGAAACCAATAATGTCAAAATGATTATCAAAACTTCATTTCTGGCAATTATAGGCTATTTTGTAAAACTGGATTACAGCGAAATATAGGATATCTCAAAAAGTATATTGAATATAGTAAAACTAATTCTCCCTTCGATTTCAGTGCATCAAACTACATCAGAAACAACTATAAAAGCATAAAACTTGATTATAGGAAAGTATAAGTTATCTCTATAAGTCAATTGAATATAGGAAAACCGATAGTTACATCGAATTCAGTGCATCAAACTACTTCAGAAACAACCATACATTCGAAATATAAAGATGACTTTCAAAAATTACATCAAAAACTACTATAACATCAATACGTAAAAATGACTTTGAAAAACTTCATTTTGGGCCAATATACGCTATCTTGTAAAAATACTTTATAGGAAATAAAAATATCTCAAGAAGTATATTGAATATAGGAAAACCAATAATTTCATTGATTTCAGTGCATCAAACTACATCAAAAAGGAACATAAAATCGAAATGTAAAAATGACATCCAGGGCCATATTTTTAAGAAATATTACGTTATCAGATAACACTGGAAAATAGGTGAAATAGGTTATCTGCAGAAGTATATTGAATATAGGAAAATCTATGATTTGATTGGCTATATTTGACGAAAAAAATGCAATTCTACGAGATAACCTATTTTGCCATAATCGCTGTTCTACGATATAGCCTATATTTGCCAAAATTGTGGTTTTGAATGTCATTTATATATATATCGATTTTTTGGTCGTTTCTGATATAGTTTGGTGCACTGATTCCAATATATTATTGGTTTTCCTATATTCAATATATTCTTCAAGATAGCCTTTTTATGCCATAATTGCAGTCTCACAAAATAGCCTTTATTTGTCGATTCTACGAAATAACCTATTTTTCGCAAAAAACATTGTTGTACGAGGGAGCCTATTTTTGCAAGAATTGCCATTCTACAAGATACCCTATATATGCCAAAAGTGTGCTTTTGAATTTCACTTTTACATATTGATATCATGGTTGTTTCTGATATAGTTTGATGCACTGATTCCAATAATATCATTGGTTTTCTTATATTCAATATATTCAATAATACTGGTGCCACTGTTGTGTCGTGCTTACTGTCAGGGGTCCGGAGTTCAGCTTGTGAAGGATGGTCTGACGGGCTTGGACGCCTTCTACATGCTGGGGACTATATACAGCATCAGGATCGACCTTACCACCTTTAATCCTTTTTCCAGTTTTTTAATTGATCACCCCCAGACGACATGCTGCCAAAAGACGTTGGTTGTGAGACATTTTCTATACCTTTTGATTGCATTTTTCAGAAATTGCATTTATGTTGACCGGATTAGGAAAAAAAAAGACATTATGCGCGCAGTAGTGCACTAGAAAAACGGCAGGCATTGATTTTTTCATTTCATTCAATTTGATCTTTTAGTGTTGACGGCTGTTGACAAGCCACAATTGACCTGACAACCATTTTTTTTCATCCCTTCCTGTTCTGTGATTCTGTAAGGGTGTTGCTAAACCTCATTCCTGATTTCTCACCTCCTCTGTGGTATGCAGCGTAGATGAAGCCTGTTGGAGCCGATCCCTCTTGAGGATTTCATTTATGTACACACACACACATAATATATATATATATATATATATGTATGTATAATATGAACTGTAGAGAGTGAGACATAATCGGGAGTAAAGTGTATGGAAGTTAGGTTTATTCAACTGTAAATGGTTCTATCAATGGTGTGGATATGTTTTGGGATGTATTCCAATTTTCGGTAGTGCGAGAAGTGTGTGTGTGTGTGTGTGTGTGTGTGTGTGTACTTTTAGAGGTATAAGAACATGAGTCTACAACCAGGAGCTTTGCTTTGTGAGCAAAAAATGGTACCTCATCTGCTGGGGGCATCCTGTTGTATGAGAGAAAGCTAGCCAGTGATGAAGTCTATGGTTTAGCAGTGGGCCTGGGAGATGACAGAAGATGTCAGGGTAGGAAGAAAGTGATGCAGTGTTAGATTGTGTGGGTATGTTAGGGATTGTGTAAATGGAGGGTTGATGAGATTAAAGAACTTCCATAGGAATAGAGCACCCTAGTGGATGGGGAATTCAAGAAGCTAGATAAATATATTGCTTAAATTCAGCTTTACTGACCGTCCAGTTCCGTGCCTGAGCGGTAGTATACCGGCCTCCGGGTCTGAAGCGAAGGCTTGAATCCTGCCTCGTCGTACCGGATGGGATAATGTATTTTCTATAGCCACGCTGAAGAGTTGTGATACAACGAAACAGCTCTCTGTGGATGACAATAATTATATATATGTGTGAGTGTATATATATATATATATATATATATATATATATATATATATATATATATGTATATATACGTTGGTAGGTTAATAAGTATCTGATTCACCAAAATAACTTGTGTCTTTGTTTCACATCTTATATTAAGAACTACATAACGATATACACTGCGTGGTCCTTATGAATATGTCTACCTCTCTCTCTTGTCTCTTTACTCTATCGCATTCCCTCTGGTAATAGATTTCTAAGTATTTCCCCGATGATATTTTTATCATATTCAAGGTTAATGAATTTGAGAGAGAGAGAGAGAGAGAGAGAGAGAGAGAGAGAGAGAGAGAGAGAGAGAGAGAGAGAGAGTGAGCTATATGAACTATAACTATTTGTGACTTTTTTCAAACATGAAAATATAAACAAAGAAAAAATAAAAATAATTAACAAATGCAAATGTAAATACTATCATAAGTTTCTTTTAACAAATTTGAAAGTTTTTTATCCATTTAATGAGAAAATTTGTACTCGCATAAAAAATCATAACCTGCATATTTGCACTGAAGGAAGAAAAAAAGCACCTGCTCATGATATCAAGTACAGGAATAAATCCTGGTAAAATTACATGTCTGAAATTCGCCAAAATATTTGGTGCTTTTTTTCAATTATCAAAACGAACTGATGGAAGCTCTTATTTCAATTCATTTATTTCATCACCCAAAGATTGCTTTTATCGTAGTTCAAGTTCATGTTATATCACAATGACAGAATGAATCACTACCTGGACCCTCTTCTCCATCAAGTTTCAGATCAATTTGACATGGGGATGACTGCTGGAAACTTGAACCTTCATCTAAGTGATACAGCTATTAGCTAGCAGGATTTGAAGCCACGACTTGCAAGCTGTCAATTCCATTTCAGTGATTCTATTGTACTATACTGCATTCGACATTTATGAACGACTGAGTGTTCAAGGTTAGTGAGTTTAGCCAATGCAAGACTTTCTCATATACAGCGTCTACACCTTGTTGTATAATAGCACTAACAAATGTTACAGCAAGAGGCATTTTATCTTCTGTTCCGTTTTCTTTTGGTTGATTTACCAAAAGGAGATAGTCAATGATTGTGTAACTTTTTCTGACTCCAGCCCATTTCTGTGCTCGGTTTTCATCTATCGTTTTGGTGATTTGGTTGGTTTTCACTTTGCTAAAACGTTTGCATATGCAGTTGATTAAGTTTGTTGGCTTGTAGCTGTTTAGATATCTGCATCCCCTTTCTCGTTATAGCATTACGATTGCTGTGTTCTAACCTTCTGGGATTACACTTTGACCAAGATATAAGTTGAATAGAATAGCTAGTTTCCTGGTGATGACTTCACCAGATTTAAGAAGATAATCTTATTGTTAGTAAAATATTATTGTTATGTCTCTAGCATAGCATAATATAAAACAAATAACATTAGGGTTAGGGTTTATGGTTAGGGTCATAGATTAGTGTTTGTGGATAGGATTGGGACTGAAAGGAAATTTAAAAATCCACATGCGTAGACATACTGGTGGAAAACCCTTTGCTTGCAAAGTATGTCCATCAGTATTTTCAAATATTTCAAGTTTAAAAAGCCACATGCAAACACACACTGGAGAGAAACCATTTACTTGTGAAGTATGTGGGTCTGCATTTGCAAGCATATTAGAATTTCGGAGACATATGCGAATGCACACTGGAGGGAAATTTTGCGAAGTATGTGGTTCTGTATTTTCACATGAAGGAAATTTAAAGATACACATGCGAACACACACTGGAGAGAAACCATTTACTTGTGAAGTGTGTGGATCTGCATTTTCACAGAAAGGACATTTAAAAACCCACATGCGAAGACACACTGGAGAAAAACCTTTTTCTTGTGAAATATGTCCATCAGCATTTTCAAATAGTTCAAGTTTAAAAAGCCACATGCGTACACACACTGGAGAGAAATACTCCTGTGAAGTATGTGGGTCTGCATTTACAAGCATATCAGATTGTAGAAAACATATGCAAACACACACTGGAGGAAAACTTTGTGAAGTATGCGGATCTGCATTTTCACATGAAGGAAATTTAAAATCACACATGCGAACACACACTGGAGAGAAACCTTTTTCTTGTGAAGTGTGTGGATCTGCATTTTCCCAAAAATCAACATTAGAAAATCACATGCGAACACATACTGGAGAGAAGCCATATTCTTGTGAAATGTGCTCATCAGCATTTTCACGCAGTTCACATTTGAAAGTTCATATGCAAACACACAGTGGAGAGAAACCATTTACTTGCGAAGTGTGTCAGTCTGCATTTTCTCAGAAATCACATTTGAAAAAACACATGCAAACACACATTGGAGAAAAATCATGTTCTACTTGAATGCGTATATCAGTTCAATTAAAATTACACATGCAATTACATACTGGAGAGAAATCAGATTTTGCACTTTTACTGGAATCAAATTCAAAAATACACAGGCTAACACAGGAGATAAACCATTTACTTGTGAAGTGTATGGATCTGCATTTCATTGAAAGAGAGTTAAATGAACTTGTGAACATATACTTGTGAAATGGTTATATCAGTATTTTGTCATAGTTCACAATAAGAAAACGTGTAAAAATTCATTAGATAGTCTTTTAGTCTGATCTCTATAAATAATGGTAGAAATGAGAATTATAAAGAAAGTATCAGAAAAGATCCCACCGACTGACAGTTTCCAAGTTTGGGGCGTAATCTTATGATAAAAAACAACATTTTAATGGTAAATTATTTTTTGAAAATGACGTGTGTATCAATTGAAAATCAACAGGTAGGTTGATTCAAATTTCTTTGCTTTGTTCGGAGGTTGTAAAAAGAAGTCTAAAAAAAAGGATAGGTCTGCTTTGTGTCGTTCTGCTCCAATGAGCTGAAAGCATGTTTACAATGGAGACATGACGGATAATAATATCAACAGAGGGAGTAAAAAGGATGTTTTTTCTCCTGTAAATTTACACTTGTATCATTATCATGATTTGCCATGTGATATATATCATCTGACTGATATTGATGGAGAGATATGAGATAGAAACAGGCATATATATATATATATATATATATATATATATATATATATATATATATATATATATATATATATAGCTGTTTCCCGTAATTGTGGATTACTTCAGAGCATTCTCTGCTATTTACAATCAAAAGTTACATAGATCCTTGTTTTCTAAAATGAAACAGTCGTCTTGACTGATAGCTATGACTAAGGGGTTATAAGGATGCATAAATCCTCATTTAGCTAAAACAATGTAAGTTTGCATGGGTAAACTTCGTGGAAGAGTAGACAATAGGTTTTGAAAGAAGTGATGGGATTTACGAGTGGATCCATCCACAGTCACCTCCCCTTTTGTCATAGCTAAATGTCTGCTCCACACAATATCTTCAAAGTTTATCTTTCTTCCAACGTCATATCTCTCATAGTCCTAAATTTATTTCAATGAAAATAAAATCTTGTGTAACGGTGGGCAATAAGCAATTGAGAAAATTTGAACACGTTTTCAAGTGAATGTGTTCATAATAACCTCTCATTCGCCTTAACAATTAGTTAACACGGACGTTTCATTTTTTAAAATGAGAATTTATCAGACATTTATTCGTAAAAAGGATAAAACAGAATCTGCCAACAGTTAAAAATAGCCTTAAATCTTTTTTGCAACTGATTTTGAATATCTACCCAAGTTATTTTAACTAACTGAAAGTCCGAAAATTGGTTTCTTTAGTCCACTCCCAAATGCTTAGTTTCACCTTTTTACAGCACCTGGTTTGGAAACTTTTCTTTTGTTGGTTTAGATATCTATGATTTGTGTTTTTTGAAACGTTTCAATTTTGAGAGAAATATAAAACTGTACACTGATATTTAAAGCGTGCTTTCGTAACACTCGATTTAATCTTAGGCATTTCCTCTGCTTTAAAGTCATAGATGTTGGTTGTGACGGTGGTAATAGTAATAATATTGATATTGAAAGTAACAACAGGATGGATTTTGATTGGTTCAGATTGTTGAAAAATCCTTTAAAAGGGCGGCTTCCTAACAACAAGCTGTGATTTTTACACAGATCGTTGGCGTGACAATTGACATCAATCAGTTAATGAGAAGTGACTGGGAATAAAAGCTTCGATCGACAAACGGCTCCGAAAAGTTTCCTTCAAACACCTGAGGTATTTGACCATTTGATTTGCAAATTTCTTACTGATATTCACCTATCTTCTTCTTCTTCTTCTTCTTCTTCTTCTTCTTCTTCTTCTTCTTCTTCTTCTTCTTCTTCTTCTTTTCTTATTCGCTCCCCTTTATTATTCTTTGTTTTCACTTTTTCATTCTTGTTCTTCTTTGCTCCCATTTTCTTCTTCTTTCTCATCTCTTCCATTTTTGCTTCTATCTTTTTCTTCTTCTTATCATTATCATCATGATTATTAATCTTATCATTATTATTACCATTATTACTATTATTATCATTGTTATTATTATTAAAATCTTCATCATTATTATTATTATTATTATTATTAATTTCCATTTTCTATTTCTTCTTCTCTGCTATTTTCTTCCACTTTTTCATTTCTCACTTGTTTGCTTCTATCTTCTTTTTCCTCCTTCTTTTTCTTCTTCTTCTTCTTATATATATTATCTATGTTTTTATTATAATTCACTTCCATTTTTTCTTTTTCTCCTTCTTTGCTTCCATTTTCTTCTAATCATTCATCTTTTCTTCCTCCGATTTTTTCTTCTCATTATGACTATTATTATTTCTTTTTGTTTTTCTCTTTCTTCTTTGATTCTATCTTCCTTTTTTCAACTACTTCTCGTTTGCTTCCATTTTCTTCCCTTTTCTCTCTTTCTTCGTCTCACTCTTCTTTTTTCTTGCTTCAATTTCTTTTTTTTTTCTCCGTCTCCTTTGCCTTCTTTTTCTTTGCTTCTTTTTAAAAAATTTTTTTTCGCCTTTTTTTTCGCCTTTTTTTTTCGCCTTTGTTTCCATTTTTTCTTATTTCTATTTACTTCATTTTTCTCTTTTTATTCCACTCTCTCTCTCTCTCTCTCTCTCTCTCTCTCTCTCTCTCTCTCTACCTTGTCCTCCCTCTTCATTCACGTACGTCAACCACTTCAACTTCCCTTCCCTCAGTGCTCCAACTACCACACCCACTCTCTTCTCAAGTCATTCCAACAAGTACTCCCTCTCTCTCACCAACTCTCCCAAACCTAGACTTCCTCTCTCTCCTCCATTTCTTCAAACCACCACTCGTTCACTCTTCTCAACTCCCTCTAATCACCACGCCTACTCCTTCCTCTCCTCAAATCCCTCCAACTACAACGCCTACTCCTTCTCTCGTCTTTGGTTCCACCTTCTCTCTCATCTATTACCTCGAACGCTCTTCCCTCTTCCTGATGATATTCTCTCTCACTCGCTTTCAATGTCTCTTATCTATTATAATAAATGTAATGTAATACAGACTACTGTAACTTATGATTGTGTTTGTTTGAAAAATAGATAGATAGATAGATAGATAGATAGATAGATAGATAGATAGATAGATAGATACATACATACATACATACATACATACATACATACATAGAAGCAGACTAAGATAGATAGATGTCAACCTACCGCGATATAGATAACAATAGGGATAGATAGATAGATAGATAGAAGTAGATTGCAATAGATAGATAGATAGATAGATAGATAGATAGGAGCAGACTGTTATACATAAATATCAATCTTTTGAGATACATAGATATCAACACACTGACATAGATATAGATAGTACACCGAGATAGATATAAATGTACATACATACATACATACATACATACATACATACATACATACATACATACATACATACAGAGCCCATTATAACACGCTCTTGTAGACTCATTCTTCGGTAACAGACGATGCTATATAAATTAGATTTAGCATCTTTTCATAGATAAGTAAAAGTGTCCCTTATGTGAAGGAATTCCGAATGTGAATTCAAAAAAGGGTAAAAAAGTAATGGAAGATAAACTGTTTTCTCCAAAGATTTTAAATAAAGACAAATTCAACTTTTTAAACATTCAAAAGGTGTTCGTTCACAACACACAATTGGTACAAATATTTCAAGTGTATTCCAATTATTCAAGTGATTTACTTTGATTGTTACCAACTCTAATTATTTCAACTGAATTCGTACCAATAAAGTATGTCAATTAATTATTTTTCTTATAGATTCAAGTGAATGAACATTTTATGAGGATTTATTCTATATTTCTCAGTGTATATCAAATGAATGATTAATGATACATATTATATTGAAGTTTGATTAATTAGAGAAATACCACTATTACCGGGAAACAAGATTATTTTAGGGTATTTCTTTATAACTGTTTAAGTGATGAATATAAATCTCTGCTTAGACGTTGTTCGAATAGTCATCTAAACTCTCTAAAAAGTCTTGTTCTTAATTAAAAGTTTAATTATATCTTCATTGGATTGTGCTGCTACATAGATCTTTTACCGCAGGCCGTCTTCCTTCGTTCTATATGAAGATATCGTTTCCCAATCCGTCTGTATCTCTATCTCTTACCCCTACTCCTCTATATACAATTTTTTCTCTATTTTTACTCTTGTTAAGTGTCTAAACTAAACTACGCATTTGTAAGAGTCGGGTTTTGCCCATCCTCCGTCATAGGTACGGAGGACCATAAGCGTAAACTTGTTTTAGTTTGGAAATCAGGTTTTCCAAGATTACGTATTTTCATGGTCTTATTTTTTTTTTAATCCATCCGGATGGAATATTTCTTTCTTTCTACTACACTGGTCATCAAACGACAGAATCTATGCTGGTTTCAGTTAAAAACAAATTTTATTATCAATGGTTCTGAATTTTCAATTTTTACTACAACTTGATATCTTATATAGAGAAAAAGTTGAAAGCGGTTGTGAAAGAAACAATTTGATGTTTACTTTCCTAATATAACTCTGTCAATGTTTACGCCCACTTCACTGCAGTTGAGTGACTCATCTAAACTATCTAATTCCAACGGTCAGCTTTTAGCGATTTTTTTGTCATGAATATGGAGGACCATAAGTGTAAATATTTCCTAATTTACAAAAACAGGATTTTCCAGATTACAAATTTACATTTTTATTTATTTTTTTTAATCTATCATGAAAGTTTTTTTTTTCTACTTTACTCGTCATCGAACTTCAAAATCGGAGTCAGTTTTACCAAAGAGCGATTTTTCTTTCAATTCATTAAATATTGTTTTTTTTTTCTTTTTAAATATTTTCAAATTCTAATTGACATCTGATAAAATATGAATAGGACCAACCTGTTTCCCCACTCTCTTTATCTCCCCCGTTCTCCTCTCTCTATTTGCCACTCCGTCGATCTTTTTCCCCTCTTTTCTTTTTTTCCTCTCTCTCCTACTCTCTCTCTCTCTTCCCTTTCTTCTTCTCTCTTCCCTCCTTTTCTCTATTTCTTAATCTAACTTCTCTTGCTCATTCCTTAACTTTCTCTCACTCTTAATCTGAAACATCCTAAAAAACAACAGGTTATTTTACGTAAAGTTTAATAAATGGAACATTTTCCTATATCAACTGAGTCATTTTATGGTTTTGAACATCGATTTTATTTTTTTTTTTGTTCCTTTTTGACTCACTCTTTTTTTTGTTGTTTGTTTTATGATAGTAATTTATTTACAAAATGATTTCCCTTTATTTACAGGTTGATTAATGGTCATCGCACAGTCAGAGAAATGGCTTCAAAGCAAAGTCCCACTTTATTTCAATGCACCAGTTGCCATGAAGAGTTGAATTTAGAATCGAAGACATTAGCATGTCTTCATTCTTACTGTCGCATTTGTTTTGACAGAAATTTTGAGGGACAGACGGATGGAAATGGTTGGTGTCCAGAGTGCCACGAACCATTTATTCATGACCTGTTGAGCCTCTGTCCAGTTGTGACCAAGGCTTTGAGACGTCAACAACTGCTATCAGAGGAATGGAAGTGTACATTCTGCTCGGAAGATGGCGTTGAATCAACAGCCACAAATTGGTGTCATGAGTGCCAGAAACTCTTCTGCAATAATTGTTCTAGATTCCACAATAAATTACTTCCAACACACAAACCTAAAGTCTTGACTGAAAATGAGAGGAGGGAATATATAAATGCAATGACGACAGACATGTGCCCTTTGCACAGAACCCCCAAGGACTCTTATTGCTTGATTTGCAATGAGTGTTTTTGTAACAAATGTTACAGAACTCATCTTCAAAAGTCGCCTGGCTGTTCGTCTCGGCCATTGTCTGTAAAGGAAGAGGCTTCTAAACAAAAATTGCAAGGCCCCACCCTGGCAAAAGAAATGGACGACCTCGAGATAAGTCTAAGAAGGCTGATTGAAAGGACGACGCTTTACACAACAGAACTGCATGCTGATTATAAATCGAAATGCAGGCAAATATGGGAGGATTTAGATGAAATGATTCAGAATGCAAAGCAGAGAACGGAAGAACTGTGCAAAAATATGAAGCGAATAACGGACGAGCAGGTGAAAAAGTGGCAAAACCTATTGGCAGAAAATGAGAAAATATTGAAAGAAATCGAGATCTGGCGGTTACATCTGAACCATTTGCTGAGTGAATCCCAACAAGACACGGACGTTGTTTGCGGTCTGCGGATGTTGGGATCGAAACTGTCATCTCGTCTTCAAAAACCGGTCGAACAGGTAAAGAAATGTCATTTAAATGTCACGTTTCCCGCTTGGTGGACAGAAACCCAAGACAATAACAAAGTGGAAGAGATTGGCTACGTTTATTTGACCCCAGAATGCTTATCTTCTGCAAAGAATTTCGTCTTGGAAAAAGAATGGAATCTGCTGCGATTGAACCAGTTAACTACATCGATTCTAGTAAACGGAGAAAACAATCACATCTTAATCTGTGATTATCCCAACAATTCAATTATCGAATTAGACAAAAATAGAAGATTAATCAGTCAGTGTCTTTTAGAGCAAAAATTGCAGAGCTTATATCCCTTGGATATCTGTTCGGTGTCCCCAAACATTTTTGTGGTTGTTGCTCACGGCAGGCACGGGGTTAATAAACTTATATTTTTGGAGAGAAAAAAAACTTTCTCCGATTTTACAGATCAAAAAAATCATCAACACAGGGATGGAGGGATCATTCCGTTCTTTGTGTCAAACAAACGAATATATTTTCGTTTGTGATCGTTCATTGAATGTTGATTTGTTTACAAAGGAAGGCAAAAAGATGAAAACGATTCAAACTGGAAAATCGTTTGAATTTTGTTTGCCTATAATTCGTGCCAATCCCTCAACGGGAGGTTTTTGGATGACAAGTGAATATTGTTCTGAATTATTTTGTTTTAATCCAAACGGAAAAGAAATCCAATCAGTGAAAACAGAAGAAAGAATTTCAGATTTTTGTGTGAATGAATTGGGTCGAGGCTATTCTTGTAATCTGGAGGGACTTTTCTCTTTCTTCCCGGAAAAAAAAATTGTACAAATTTGAGGAAAAACCTGAAAAACATCCCAAAATTTTTGCTTTAAAAAATGAAATATTTGTTTGTCTCAAAATTAATGGGAAATATTTAATGAAAATTTTCAAACAATTGTACTGACAAGAAAGGGACTTTTTAAATTTCTTTCTCTGTCACTTTTATTTTTTAAATTTGATTTATCAAGAAAAAAAATACTGCAAAACGATTTCCATTTTTCCAAAGTAAACGAATAAAACTTTCTTGAAAAGATTCTGAATATTTTTGTTTGCTATTTTCTTTCTTTCCTGAAGGTTTTTCTACAAAATTTAATATTTTTCGTATTATTTTGGGATTTTTATTGAAACCGTGATATGAGTCTAGACAATTTTTTTTTTGTTTTCTTGTAGGGTTTTTCAATTTGATTTTTCAATTTTTTATATTTGTTGTATAGATAATATTATAATATAGATTTTCACCACTGTGGTAACTCTCGGTTTCAACTGGAAACAAGTGACAGCAAGTTTTTTTTCCATGATTTTATTTTATTTTTCATTTTGCAAAGAAAAAAAGATACAAAACGGACAATTTTCAGTTTTAAAAATAAATGAAACTTTTTCTTTTAGATTTACCGATTATTTTTGTTTTGTTTGTTTTTGGAGATTATCCTATGAGAAACACCTTTTTCTCGTAAGACGGTGAGTGACCCAGCAAGAGAAAACATGACTTCAAAATTTGACACCATGGTAGTTCAATTATTGGCTGTGATGGCGAATATTTTATTTATCTTAAATCCTACAGATCAACAATTTGTAAAATTTGGAATCATAATACAATACTGTCTATAGTATTGAAAAGGGTCATTAACATTGAAAGAGTTTAGTCATCAATGGAAATCCACCTTGTTGCTTGTGTTATTATCACAATGTTTTGGCCAATCCATTCTATCACCTTCCTCAGGTCTACTATCCATATGTGATGGGGGTAAACAGAATTTTTTCTACTATGGTAGCAAAATTTAGTAAAGTAAGATCTGGCTGCTTGATGAATTTGACAGCACAAAGATGTTTGATACTCTACAGATTTCAGTAATAAAGTTTTCTTTTCCGGAACGTTTCTAACTATCAAGAACCCCTGTTACAGGAAATAGCAAACCATACCTGACAATACGGAGACAATCATTAAGATCTCCCTTTTCTCTCAGCAAAACTTGTATTTTTGTTAAAAGCAATGAATGCAAAAAACTGGAGAACTCGACATTTGTCACTTTTTTCTATTTTGGAGTGAAAATGTTTTGGCAATGATGATAAATCTTTCATCCAGTCAGTGATTAGAAATAAATGGATTCAGTATGTCTTATACTATCCTTTTTTCATTGAATGCGTATAGCTGCTCCAGCTGATCCTGCGCTGAGAAGTTGGAGGGCAGATGACTAGTGGTTCGGGGGCCCCTGTCTATAGTTTCATCAACAACGGAAGAGAAGATTATTGATGTAATACTCTGAAGAGAAACCTTTCTTCATTACGCTGGGATAAACCAGTAAAAAATCCCGATGCTATAAACATCTATGAAGCAATCTGTGAAATGTTAGAGATAACAACCGTACATTTCCAGTTTGGTTGACAATTGGTTCAGTTATCGGGATAGCAATCTGCCGAGTGCTCAACGGCATCGATTTCCTTGTTAAATGAACCATCTGTGAAGATGATACCACCGAGGTATTTGAATTCCTCTACGTTCCAATCATGTTTCCTCAATAGAAATGGAGAGGCAAGGGATTTTAGATAGCTGGGCAGGCTAGAACAGGACCTGTTTTGCTTAAACGAATGTTGAGGTCAAAGAGACGGTCTCCTTCAGCAAATTTGTCGGCAATCAGCTGATGGAGGGGAACAGACTCCTTGTGTGCTATCAAAGTGCCTTTTTTGGATAATTTTCACCGCAGTCTTTGTTTTGGCACAGTCTCCTTCATTGTTGTTTTGAACTGGTGCTACTGCTGTGTCGTGCTTATAGTCAGGGGTCCGGAGTTCAGCTTGTGAAGGGTGGTCCGACGGGCTTGGACGCCTTCTACATGCTGGGGACTATATGCAGCGTCAGGATCGACCTTACCACCTTTTCTCCTTTTTCCCATTTTTCTAATTGATCACCCCCAGACGAAATGTTGTCAAAAGACGTTGGTTGTGAGACAATTTTTATTTACATCTGTATACCTTTTGATTGTATTTTTCATAAATTGGATTTACGTTGACTGGACCAGGGTAAAAAAGTCATTATGCACACAATAGTGCAATAGAAAAACAGCAAGCATTAATTTTTAATTTATTCAATTTGATCTTTTAGTATGGGCGACTGTTGACAAGCAACAATGCATGAAGCGCAGAGTCATCACGTATATATATATTCATCTATTTACGTATTTTCTGTACCCAATATCGAGCAACCTCAATCAAACAAAAGAGAAAGAAACAACAACAATATATATATATTGTTGTTTCTTTCTCTTTTGTTTGATTGAGGGTGCTCGACATAACATATATATATATATATATATATATATATATATATCTATATATATGATATGAACTGTAGAAAGTGAGACATACTTGGTAGTTAAGTGTATGGTAGTTAGGTTTATTTATCTGCAAAATGGTTTTATTGATGGTCTAGACATGTTTCAGGAGGTATCCCCATATTCAGTAGTGCGAGCAGTGTGTGTGTGCACTTTTAGAGGTATAGGTTTGATGTGGAACATGAGCCTACCATCAGGAGCTTTGCTTTGTGAGCAAAAAATGGTACCTCATCTGCTGAGGGCATCCTGTTGTGTGATAGAAAGTCCAGCCAGTGATGAAGTCTATGGTTTAGCAACGGAAGTGAGTCTGGAAGATGACAGAAAGTGTCTGGGTAGGAGGGAAGTGATGTGGTGTTAGATTGCACGGTTATGTTAGGGATTCGGTAAATGGAAGGTTGATGGAGTTAAGGAACTTCCATAGGAATAGAGCACTCTGGTGAATGGGGAATTTAAGAAGCTAGATAAATATATCGCTTAAATTCAGCCTTACTGACCGTCCAGTTCTGAGCCCGAGCCCGAGCGGTAGGATACCAGCCTCTGGGTCTGAAGCGAAGGTTTGAATCCTTCCTCGTGGTATTGGATGGGATAATGGATTGTCAATAGCCACACTGAAGAGTTGTAATACAACGAAACAGCTGTCTGTGGATGACACAATAATCATATATATATATATATATATATATATATATATATATATATATATATATATATATATATGTGTGTGTGTGTGTGTGTGTGTAGGTTAATAAGTGTCTGATTCACCAAAATAACTCGTGTCTTTGTTTCACATCTTATATTAAGAACTACATAACAATATACACCGCGTGGTCTTCATGCATATGTCTACCTCTCTCTCTCTTGTCTCTTTACTCTATCGCATTCCCTCCTGTCGTAGATTTCTAAATATTTCCCCGATGATATTTCTATTATATTCAAGGTTATTGAATTTGAGAGAGAGGTGGGGGGAGAGCTAATTGAACTATAACTATTTGTGACTTTTTTCAAACATGAAAATATAAACGAAGAAAAAATAAAAGTAATTAACAAATACAAATGTAGATCTTATCATAAGTTTCTTTTAACAAATTTGAAAGGGTTTTTTTCCGTCATTTAATGAGAAAATATGTACTAGTATCAGGAAGAAAGAAAAAAAATAGATCTGCTGATTATATCAAGTACAGGAATGAATCCTGGTAAAATTACATATCTGAAATTCGTCAAAATATTTGGTGCTTTTTTTCAATTATCAAAACGAAATAATAGAAGTTCTTATTTCTATCCATTTATTAGCGACTTATTATCATCGAAAATCTGCCCAAAGATTGCTTTTATCATAGTTCAAGTTCATGTTATATCACAATGATCGAATGAATCACTACCTAGACCCTCTTCTCCATCAAGTTTCAGATCAATTTGACATGGGGATGACTGCTGGAAACTTGAACCTTCATCTAAGTGATACAGCTATTAGCTAGCAGGATTTGAAGCCACGACTTGCAAGCTGTCAATTCCATTTCAGTGAGTCTATTGTACTATACAGCATTCGACATTTATCAACGACTGAGTGTTCAAGGTTAGTGAGTTGAGCCAATGCAAGGCTCTCTCATATACGTGGTCTACACCTTGCTGTATAATAGCACCGACAAATGCTGCAGAGAGTGGCATTTTATTTTCTATTTCGTTTTCTTTTGGTTGATTTACCAAAAGGAGATAGTCAATGATTGTGTAACTTTTTCTGACTCCAGCTCATTTCTGTGCTCGGTTTTCATCTATCGTTTTGGTGATTTGGTTGGTTTTCACTTTGCTAGAACATTTGTAGATGCAGTTGATTAAGCTTATTGACTTGTAACTGTTTAAATGTATGCGTCCCCTTTCTTGTAATAGCATTACAATTGCTGTGTTCCAACCTTCTGGGATTACACTTTGACCAAGATATAAGTTGAATAGAATAGCTAGTTTCCTGGTGCTGACTTCACCAGATTTGAGGAGATAATCTTATTGTTAGTAAAATATTATCGTTATATCTCTAACATAGCATAATATAAAACAAATAACATTAGGGCTAAGTTTTATGGTTAGGGTCATAGATTAGTGTTTGTGGATAGGATTGGGACTTAGAATTTGGGTAAGGATTAGTGGTCAAGGTTAGAATTAGGATTAGGATTAAGAGTTTAGGGCTAGTTTATGATTAAGTTTTAGGTTCTGAAGTTAGGTTGGTATGGTTAGAGTTAGGGTTAAGGATAAGCTGTTGTAATTACGTGACTTACATTAAATAACATGGATGAAATGACATTAGTGTAAGGCTTCTTACTTCACATCACTTAATGTGAAGGAATCACTATTAGGGTCAGTTTCCTGTTAGAGACATCCTCGTTTCTCTACGGGAGATAATTCCTAAGTTATTAGAATGTTTTTATTTTGATTACAGAATACGAAAAGGATACACTTAGTATCAGTAACGTTGGGAATAAAATCCCTTTGATCGAATAAAGTAGGGGAAATAATCAGGGTTGATATTAGAATTAGGGCTAGAGTTGTTTCCCTTCATTATATGATGTAGGGGAAATAATCATATCAATGTTATGTGAGAGTTATCTCCACTTGAACAAATAATGTAAGTGAAGAAATTGGAGTCAAGGTTTTGGGTTAGGTTTAGAGTTATGGTTGGGGGGATCGGAATTAGGGTTAGGATTAGGCGCTTGGTTTAGGCTTACAATAAATAGTTACAGCTGAATGGTTAGGGTAAAAGGTAAAAGCTAAGAGTCGAGTCAAGTTTAGGGGTTACTATTACAATTGGATTAGGGTTAGTATAAAGGGTTATGGAAAGGGTTGAAGTTAGTGTTGAATGTTAGGGGTTTGGAATAGGTTAAATGTTATGTCAGAAAATTCTGAGAACTCAACAAGCACAAAGCAGTCTTGATCAATCTTGCAGTCAATATATTTGTGCAGTATCAAATTATACAAATATCTGGAAGGAAATGAATCAGTTAGGTTCTACATATCAATTTATGCCTAAAATGGTTGAAAACTAAAAAAAAAAAAAAAAAAAAAAAAAAGAAAAGGACACTTCATGACACCTCTGGACAATACACTTATCATCATTATCATCATTGGATTTTTCACATTGATTTATGGTAGAAAAGCCCAAATACTCAAAATGCACATGAAAACTTACTGCGATTCCAGGCCAATGCTCATGTGCATCGTCAAATTATCTGAATATCCCTGAAACGAATCGAACAGATATCCTGAAAATAACTTAATAGAATATCCTAAAAATAAACCAATTTATTTGATTCTGGGTATCAATATTTAGAATAAAAGGCTGTAAACTCGAAACTAGATTAATCTCATAATCCACCCACACTTTCCTGTGCACTATCAAATAATGCAAAGACCCCAAACCACATATGATCTCCCAAAATTTGACACTGTGATTTATAGCAGCTAAACCCAAAGCCACAAAGGGTAGGAAAACATCTAATCTACCCTCCGATCACAACTCTTGAGCACTATAAAGTCATATAGATATCCTGAGACAAATCCATTGGATTTAACACAGCAAAAAAAAAAAATCAACTTGAAAATCAAGGAGGAGATAAAGAATAGTTATAATGTAATGCTATTTAATTAACTCCATAAAAGAGATGAGGAAAAAATTAATGTTCAAATAGATAGTGGAGGGATTTCAATGAAAATCATTCCATCTAAATTAATTACAATTACTTTTTTACTACCTTCATTGTAATGTTTTCATTGACTTATCACTGCTTTAATACAAGCTTCTTGATGTGTAAGATTTTTTTTCACACCTTTGACTCGAGATGACAAAAAATAACTAAATTTTTTAGATGCTGCTAGAGAGTAGAGAAAATTTAATGAAAGTTATCTGATTATATTAATCATGACTACCTTTTGACTTTGTTTTAATATTTTACTTGTCTCACCACTACATTGACTTTAAGAATTAAATAATGATGTGGAAGCAGATATTGGTATAATGTAATGAGATTTACATTATTTTCCATTACTACTTTATTTTCATTATTATTATTCATCTTAATTTTAACTAATAGTTAAAATATTATGAGAATGATTCTATTGATCATCAATTATTACTTTTATCTCCATTTTGATAATCAACCTTTTCCCTGTATCTTGATTTAAATTTAATCTTTTATCACAATATCGATACTAAAATGTCAGTCTGCAGGCAAATAGTGGACAAAGTGTAATGAGATTATTTTATTTCATTAATTATTACTATTTTTACCTCCATCTTAATTTTCAAGTTCTTAATACAAATTTGAGCCAGAATGGAAAAGATACAAGCAAAAAGATACAATCAATAAGATACAACCAAATAAGAGTAGATCAATTTTAACGAGCTTTACTTTATTCTATCAGATATTACTATTTTTAACTTCTTAATTCTAAAGATTTTATCTTAATTTTGATCATGGATAATGAAAAACAAGATGCAAGTTGATACTAGACTATAAGATTTATTTTATTCTTTTAATTATGACGACTTTATTCCTACGTTTTAATGTTTATACCTGAGGTGGATCTAAATAGAAGTTGAAACTTGATAAAAATTTATTTTGTTTCATTGATTTTCACCAATTTTAAGCTCCACAATTACTGATTCTCTTATTTAGGGCAAATAAAAATTAAGATGCAGGTTTATAGTAGATGAAATTTAATGGGATTCTTTCATTTCATTAATTGTTATCACATTTTACTTTCATCTTGATTTTAAGTTTTTTTTGTCCTGATTTTGACACCGTATGAAAAAAATATATAAAAAAATCTGGGTGCAGGTAAATACAAGATTATATTTCATGATGTTTCTTTTTCATTATGAGTAATTACAAGAGTTTTGAAACTTTCTTCAAAATTTTTACTCGTCTAATCATTACTTTGATTCAGGCTGAAAAAACAACTCAAAAATTAAGTCAAAGTTATATCATAGATAGAATCTAATTAATTCAATTTGATTTTATTGATTATTATAGATTTACCCTCATCTTAGTCATATAGTCATATGATTTATCTTCATAACTTTGATAGAAAAATACATTAAAAATTTAGATGCAGGTAAATATTTGGTAAATGCTAATTAAGTTCAATCGATCACAACTTTTTGTTTCAACAAAATCTAGAAATTTTTATAACTATTTTGACTCAGGATGAAACTGAAAAATTGATACACGATTAAATAAAAGACAAAATTATTGGGGATTACTATGATATATCAATTATTGTTAACTTTTCAATTTGTTTAAATTTGCAGGTTTTATTTATCTATTTTGATTTGGGATGAAAAAACTAGGACAAAGTTAAATTCTTGATAATTTCACATTCATCTGAATTCTTGAAGTTTTTATCAAAATTAGGAATTGGGATGAAAAAAAAAAACGAATAAAGAAATCAACATACACAACATTTAATAAAATTAATATACTTTATCGAATAATATGATATTTTAGATTGAAAATGATATCAAGTTTTTTTTTCAATAGGTTTGAAAAGGAATAAAAAAAAAACAGAATGCATGTAAATTGCAGAAGAAGAAATTTGCTGAAATGGTTTTTAATATATCACTTATGAGAAATGCATTATCCATGAAAAGAAGTAAAAAGTGAATCAGATTAATCATGATCTATTAATTATTACTAATTTTTACCTTCATTTTTATTTAAAATTTTTTCATCTCATTTTTGACTTGGATCAAAAACAACTGGAGAGAAGGATGGAAATAAAACAAAGTGAACTTGTAATGAGATTTTTGAGTATAGATCATCAACTCCCTCTGAATGTTTTGTGGTCTTATAACTCTAACTTTGTAATTACGGTAGAATTAAATAATAGTTAAAATATAATGATATTCCCTTTTTTCTTGTCAATTGTTACTAATTTTTACATTCATCCTATTTATTAGTTTGAATCACAAATTATTCTTGAGATGAAGAAAAATAAAAATAAAAACGACAAGAAAATCAAGATGCTCAATAAAGGGAATTACGGAACCCTGAACATAACCCCTTTTTTTTAATCACAATTCCTACTGAGGATGGAAGAAATGAAATAAAACAATTACAATGTCGGTAAATAGTAGGCAAAAAACAACAAATTGTATTTTATTTAATAATTAGTAGTCCGTTTTACTTTCAGCGCCAACTTTAAAGTTTTGACACAGGATTAAAAAAAATAACAACAACCAAGAGCTGAAGATGCAGGTAAACAGTACATGAAATGCAATAAGATACGTTTCATTTCTTAATCGTTGCTACTTTTTACCTTCATCATATTCTATAATTTTTTTTATCACATTCTGGACTTCTCAACCTTATCTTAGTTTTGAAGGTTTTTTTATCACAATTCTGACTCTGGATGAAAAAATCATGAAAAAATCAAGATGCAGGTGAAAAAGAGGCAAAATTCAATAAAATTAATTTGATTGTATTATTTAATACTCGTTTCCACCACAAGCTTCAAATCTAAGGTTTTATTGTAGTTTTAACAAAAGATTGAAAAAAAAATTAAAAATTGAAGATGCAGGAAAATAGTAAGCAAAATGTAATGATGTACGTTTTATTTTCTTAATCATTTGTAGTCTTCATTTTAGAATTATTTTTTTTCTTTTCTTTATAATATTTTCGGCTATAAAAAACATGATGAATTGGATGAAATTTATTTGATTTGGTTAATCATCACTTCCTCTTACCTTAATTTATAATTTTTGTAAATTCATCTCAACAAGACAACACAATTATGATTTACATTCTTTTTTAAAATATAATCCAAAGCCGAAAAAAAACCCAAAAAACAACGAAATAATACGAGAGTAACAGATCATATTTTCAAGTTTTAGTACGATGTAGGGAAGATCATCTGAATTGTAAAGTACCAGACATTTGCTTAATTAATGTTTAAAAATTTTACTGTGTAAGATACTTTAAAAAATATGGATATATTCATCTACTTACTTAAAAGCCAGGGAGAATGTAAGCATGATAAATTTGATAAATGACAACAGGTGCCATTTTTCATTTACGTATAGAAATATAATATTATTCAATTCAATTTTAAATTGTAAACATTCAAAAGAAAGTAAATGTGTTTTTTGTTATGAAATATTCAAATATCGCCAAATGAATGTGTCCATTGACTTATTAAGGAGTTTATCAATCTCGAATTGATAAACAAAGTAATATCAATTCCAAGATGGAATTAATTTTTTGAAAGATACAATTGACCCGTAATAACTTATCTGAAAATGTACGTAACAAAATATGGGATTTGAAAAATTTCCTTTCATTCAGATTTCAAAATGAGAGACTGTAATACCAAAGTAACATTGTATAACATATTTTTGAATAACGAGAGAAAGTGTTCGTGGAACGCGACTTGCCCTGAAAGGGGCCGTTATGAAAAAGTATTTTTAAATTTGACCTATGAAATCTTGCAGAGATCAGCCTTGTGTCATCGGTAGTACAGACTGGATTTTTCAAGATTTTCACTTAAAATTAAAGACTCATAAACCTACATTTTGGACCAGAGTCCTTGAGCAACTCATAAGATGGTTAAAGTTTTATCACAGTTTTGACATGGGAGAAAAAACGTAACAATTGAATACTAAATTTTCAACTTCATCTTATTCTTTAATTTTTTTAATCACACTCAAATTTCTCACTGAAATACTTTGAGTGACATATATTTTATTTGCTTAATTACTACCACTTGCGTTTTTCTTAAGGAATTCATCAATACTCAGCTAGATAACAACTACACAGTGATAATTTACGTTGGTTTCTGATGTGAAATAATGCCAGAGAAATCAATTAATACCAGAGTAACGGTTCATATTTTTCAGTTTTTGTTCAATGCAGCATGGCCATCTGAATTGTAAAGTAACACAGATATACCAAATCGTTGTTTCAAAATTTCACAGTAAAATACTTTTTAATAGATCAATGTATTCGTCTACTGACTTACTGATCATCGGGTATGTAAGATTGCAGAATTTAATCATTAGCAACAGGTGATATCTTCAACTTACATAGACAAAAAACTGATTTTCTTCACTTGAATAATAAATTGTAAATAATCAAAAAATGCATGCGTACTTTTGCCTCAGAAATATTCGAATATTGCCAAATAATGTATCCATTTACTTATTGTGTCGTTTATCAGTTTAATATTAGTGAAGAAAAATATTAATATATCGAAGAAGGAAATTATATTTTAAAAAAACACTTCTGACCTGTAATGGTTTCATTAAAAAGTGTACATAGCAAAATATACGATTTGAACGTTTTGTTTTTCTCAGATTTCAAAATTATAGAGCGACTTCTTTGAGTAAGAGTGTACTATACATGTTGTAACTATGTGAAAAAGTTTTCGGAGAAAGTGGGTGGCCCTGAAAAGGGCCGTTATGAGGAAATATGTTTTATATTTACTCGCTGAAACTTTACAGAGATCAGCGTTGTGTCTTGATGGCATGGACTATGTCCAACGCACACACGGGATCTTTGACGATGTTTTTGCCATCACGAATAATTAAAGACTTGTAAGCATACATTGCATTTGCAGCATTACGGGCTAGAATTTTAGAGCAACGTTCACGTCGTTCCTCATCAGATTTAAGCGCTGAAAGTGATTTGAGATCACCTTCTCCCTTGATCAGTGAGGGGTTGGAACCCTGAACATAATCTCTGAGTATCTCTCGATGACTCTTGCCACGTTCATTTTGAAACTGCTCTCCTGTTCCTTCGTCTCCAGACATGATGAATGCTTAACTGGCTGACTGATAGCTTTCCTTTTTATACAGCTCCCATATTAGTTTAACAGGCAGCAGTCAGCGCAGAACGTAGGCTCCTAATTCAGGTGTGTGCTTAGTTGAATTTTCATTGGTTACAAATTACACACATTTTTGTTTTTGAAAATTTGAGCGCGAAAATATCAATAGTTTGCAAGCCGCATGTCTCTGATTCCAACGTATCAGTAAGCACATTCCATTACTCGCCAATTACAATGAAAGTAGAGATAAGTGAGAATTAAAGAAGCTTCCTTTTAGTCGATTATCTTTTACAACTTTTTGAATTCATTTAAACTTTTTACTTGTTTCATTGCAGCGTTGACCTGGGATAGAGAACGACTAAAGAAAAAGACAGAAATATACAGTAATAAAAATGTGATGTGATGTTTTTTACCATTTAGCAGTGATTTTTTTTACCATTTCTATTATTTTTTGACCCCATCCAAATTCTGATTTCGGTTAAGAAAACAACGTAAAAACACGATGGAATAAAATAGTAGTCGTGATTTAATGATATTCACTCCATTTTTTCTCAATAAAAATTATTTTTCAAAAACTTTATCTCAATCTTTTTGTTTTCAATCTGAGTTTGAGAGAGAGATGGAAGTAAATAGTAGTGAAAATGTAATGTGATCTCTACCACTAGTGATGTGTGCTATTATTTTCACAACTTTTTACCATAAATTCAATGTTGAATGTGTCTCATCGAAAATTAGATTTAGTCTAAAAATAAAACAAAATAAACATTAAAAAAGGACTATGGGAATACATAGTGATGAAATGTAATGTGATTTTAACGAATATTTTTACTAGTTTTTACCTTTGATTCGATATAATATGGGTCTTGATAGTGATTTGAATTCGTCTGAAAATAAGACAAAAAAATTACAATGGAAATAAATAGTTGTTAAACTTCTATGCTGTTAACATGTTTTTGTTGAAAATTTCTCTTCTTCAAACTTCTATCCTGAATTTTTAGGTTTAATCAGAATTTTAGAAAAAGATGGACATAAATGATAGTTGAATCATAATGTTATTTCTACCATTAGTGATTTCTCTTACTATTTTTACTACTTCTCACCTTAGAGTCTATATTACGTCTAATCACAAATTTTATTTACTTTGAGAAAGCAACATAAAATTACGATGAATTTAAAAAGTAATTGTAATTTATTGATATGCACATTTTTTTCTGAAAAAAAAATTAATCTCAAACTTTTAGTTTTTTATCAAAATTTACAAAAAGGACAGACATAAATAGAAGTGAAAATGTAATTTGATTCAGACTGAGAAAACAATATAAAATTAAATACTAGTTGCAATTAAATGATATTCACATTAGTTTTCATTTCAAAAAACTTGAAAAAGTAATTAATCTCAAACTTTAAGTTTTCTATCATAATTAAAAAAAAAAGAGATAGACATAGAAAGTAACAAAAATGTAATGAAATTTATACCACTAGTGACTATTTTTACTATTTTATACCTCGTATTCGATATTGAAAGCGTCGTATTATTAATTTGATTTGGTCTAAGTATTAAACAACCAAATTTCGTTGGAATTAAATAGTTACTAAAATTGTATGATATTCACATTTTTTTCTTAGTTTTCAATCCCAGATTAAATTTGTAAAGTAATTAAATACTTGTAAATAGAGGGATAAATTTAATGAGATGTATTTTATTTCATTGATCGTTACTATGATTTACGTTCAACTTTTTACTTGATTCATTTCAAATGGACTCAGGCTACAAAACAACTACACAATTACGATGTGTGTCATCTTTGTTATAATTTAGAAGAATTTCATATTTTTTTATGAAAGTTTATCAAACTGAATCTTCACCAAAATTTCTTCGCTTATTCTGCAAAATCAAAATTTAGAGGCATGCACACCCCCAAAATATCATATGGGACGCCCCCCTGATGCGACATATAATCTATAGTAATATTTGTTTGTCCATGCCTCTTCCACGCTAAATTTATAATGCCTATTGACCTAATATTTGACATAGAATCAAAATTAATCAATTTCCCATATCAGCTAAGTTTGGAAATCATTTGAAGTCACCAGAAGTCATTCTATAGCCAACCTTCGGTTCAGAACAAATCTAAAATATTTCTCATTGCAAATGGAAAAAAAAGAAGTCTCACAATAAGATGAATTCTTATGAAGTTTCAGGCATTTTTTTTTTCTAAAGAGACACGATCACATTTACACATCAACCAGTTATCTTTTAGGTTGTAGCAGTCACAACGCTCGTGCACATACATATTTTTTAAGTCTATTCCCACCAAACATCTTTCATTGCATTTTTTACTGAGTTTGATTGAAAAAGTATTGATTCACTATTAAAAGTGTGTACATATTTTGTCCCTGGAAAAGAATATATTGACTAATAAAAAAAGGAAATACAACAAGGAATGATAGCTCTTTCACTAATCCTAAAATGTACAATCAAAGGTTTACACTTCATTTTATAAGAGCCTTCCCTTGTGCTGTAATGAAGATTCAGAAAAACAAGGGAGAAAACTTAGAATATATAAAAAAGTTTTCAACTCTTTCTTTACGACGTAGTATTTTTTTGGAACAGAACAATTAAAAAAAATATCTTCCAATTGAAAACAAATCATCCCCCGAATCTGGTCAAATCTTCCAAAGCCCATCCATAAAGTATCATTAAAATTCATTGAAATCATTTAGATATAGTGAGTGGACATACGGACAAGCCAAAATACATATACCTCTTCTAATTTTGTTGGAATTATATATACAAAATGAAAAACTTAACGAATCAGCTGAATACCTGTCATAATGGGCAATATGAAATTATTGTAAAAAAAATGTAATCCTGTAAATAAGCAGCACAAAATCGCAATCAATATTTGAACAACATGAATTTTATTTGATATATCTTATCATCAAGAAGTTTGATTTATTTACTTTTTGTTTGCAGTTTTAGAAATAATCAACCTTCTCGATTGTAAAGTTCTCCACCATATTCTCTGCCATAACGTTTTTCATTTCACGGTTGCATATCCGTGGCAGCAATTGAAGGAACAAGAGGCACAAGACTGGATTCGAATAGAACTACTTTATTTTAATCATTTAGCTAAGCGAAAATACATCGCGTAGTCTTCGCTTGAAGACAAACGAAACAAAATCCTCACTCGCATCTATGCAAGTTACAATCGTTTTTGGACAAAAATCATCGGTCAGAAGTATAACGTTAGTTACGAATATTTTAAACAGAATTTGTACTGTGAAAGTAATTTAATCAATCATTTTTGCTTTGCAAATTCAAATGAATAAACTTTTTATCGTTTATTTCGTGCCCTGGATATGTACAACCTTTTAAAAAATAAGGTATAATCATGTCTTTATCATAAATTTATTTTATAAATTTGAAGGAATGAATGTTTTAAATTTCATTTTCACATTTAAATCTTAGGAGCATGTTGCTTGATGTGATGATTTTAAAAAATGCACTTATTAAGTGCGTATGTATGACTCAATAAAGTAAACGAATTTTAATAATTTTGTAAAGTTTTATGGCGATTGTTTTATGTTTTTTTTAAAATTCCATACCGTATGTCACTGGAAGATAAGAATATTTGATGGTAATGGTTAATTTGGTATTTTTTACTTCAAAGTCGCCCCTAATTCTCTAAAAAGTATAATTTTTGAAGATTATGTTTCTTAATTGTACTTTTTTAAATAAAGTAAATATTTAAGTACATTTTTTTTCTTCATTTCAGCATCAAACAACGTGTTCCTAAGATGTTAATGCAAAAATGAGATGAACATCTAGGGTGCAAAATAAGCAGTAAAATGTTTATTCGTTTGAATTTACCAAACTAAAATACTTAAATGAAATTACTTAACTCGTACAAATTCAGCTGAAACATTCATAACTACTGTTATCGTTTTAAGTGATACTTTTTGCTAAAACTGAGATACTAAATGAAATAACGTACTTACCTACTACAAATCCAATCGAAACATCTGTAACTACTGTTATCCTTTCAACTAATGCCCTCTGTCAAAATTAAGATACCATACAAATTACGTATTCAACTAAAAGAAGTTCAATTGAAATATCTAGAACTACTCTTACCTCTTTGACTGATACCCTTTGTCAAAACTGAAGTACTAAATGATATTACGTATTTAACTAGTACAAATTTAGTTGAAACTTTCCTGACTACTGTTATTCTTTTGACTGATTCCTTTTGTCAAAACTGAAGTACTAAATGAAATTACGTACTTAACTAATACAAATTCGGTTGAAACTTTCAGAATATTGTTACTCTTGTAACTGATGCATTTTGTGAAAATACCAAAAACATTACGTGTTTGACTCATACCAATTCAGCAGAAATATTTGGAGCTACTGTTAACTGATGTTTTCTGTCAAAATTAAGATACCATATGAAATTCCATATATGATTAATACAAACTTAGTTGGAACATTCGGAATTACTGTTATCCTTTATACTGATAGTTTTTGTCAAAATTAAGATACTATATGAAAGTACGTTTTTAACTTATACAAATACATATATTGTGTCCAACACTTTTAAATTCATTCCAACCATTTAAAGACTGAACACTTGTACATCTGAACAGTTTTGGACGAATTTGCCTTCTCAGAAGTGTCAGTCGAAAAGCTTTCAAGATTTGTTTCTACAACTAAAACTTCAAACTTTAACTTTTTACTGATTTTGCTATGCACTTGCTAAGTAGTATACTATTTAGATTCTGTACAATTGAAAGATTTTTCAAAATTTGTCCTCATTTTTGTTAGTGAAATTGATCAGGAACAATTAATCCATTGCGATCTTTCTTCGTACTATTCAGGCAAAGAAGGCAATGAAATGAACGTGGTAAATATTTTGAAGTTTACTTCCTTGCTAGCTTAAAGTAGCCAATTTTTTTTTCTCGGTCTTTCTTTTCCTGCTGTGTGAAAACTGTCACTTTTTAGCGGGAACCACAATTCGGGAGCCTTATTGGATATGATTTTAAATAAATTTGAAATAAATGTCCAAAGAATCTACCTTACTTCCCACATCAAATATTCCTCTCGAGATGAATTCCTGTCTAGATGAATTATTACAAAATGTAACTTGAATTCGCTTAAACTTGACTACCATTTGCGTGAGTTATGAAATTTTATGCTGATTTTTACCAGACATAGAATTTTCTTGAATGTCAATTTTGCTGTGAAATTGTATCCACATTATTCAAACATACTGTTTAACGATGTTGAAATTATCTGGGCAAAGAGAAAAATGACTTTCATTCGGTAAAACGCCTTATTTTCAGTTCTTCTCTCTTATATTCTCATATGCTGATAAGAAATAGACGTTGAAAATATGAAATTCTGATAGATTTCAAAGTAACAATTGAATTTGACTGATTCTTTTTTTTCTAATTTCTAATCGTCAGATTGCACAGGAATCTTTTTTTTCCTCCACCAAAGTACATTCCCACTGAATGCTTGCACAGATGTGAACTAAAAATTGTTTAGAGATAATTTTTGCATAGACTTTCTCCATGACTTACTTCACAATATCAATATAGTAAAGTATGATTAAATCGGTGATGCTTTCATGGTTTTCAGCTACTTTATTCGGTTTCAATAAAAATAAACCTTAATTGGTATTTGCGATATGTTGACATAAATCAATAACTCCAATCAATTCAGATTATTGAAATTACTGGATAGAATTAAATAAAAACTTCTTACTATATTATTTTAGGTGAAAAACTTACTGTGTTTTGGATGCATAGATTAACTAGAAAGTGACTCGGAGGAGTCAGCTGGAGAGGTATGTATTTTTTTTCTTTATTTTATTGTTTTATTCAGTAAATGCTAGATCGACGGTGGTTTCATAAACATCTTGTGCTGAGCTAGTGTTGGCACAAGGCTCAGCTCTTGGAGCATCTACAGAAATTGAGCTCCATTGTTATAACTTGAGGGGGCGAGTATAGTAGCCTGTACTCAGCAATGACATAATACTCATTGGTTAGGGATTTTATGTTTTGAGGCTGAAAGTTTTAAACAAAACTTTTGTGAATATTGATTAACTGAAACAATTGCTCTTCATATCTGATGATATATTGATATAGTTGAACCAGTGTCCTCATCTTGCTGTCCCAATGAATAAAAATAACCGTTTCATTTTATTGATATCAACTGTTCGGTGTATATTAGGTAATTATTTCATATTATGATGAATGCAATTTTAATTTTAGAATTAAACAAAATAGTCTCTATAGTTCATTGTATCCCTTTTAGGTTTGATTATGATTCTATCATTAAATTCACTTTTAATAATCGAATGTTTGGCTAAACTTACTGAAAGACTTATTCTGAAAGCATTCATAAGTTTTTTAATATTTTATCATATAGTCACTTTTGAACATTTCTCCAGTATTTCTATTACATAATTCAACCTTTTAGTACAATACTTGAGCAAATTTCCTTTTCCTTTAGATGGTAAATCTGTTTTTTTACAATGCCGGCCATGAATTTGAAGCTTTCATTTATTTTATGAGTTGGTATTTATTCAATTTTTTTTATTACTTCACAGGATGTATGCCCTACCAACGACTCGTCGGATTCTATCGATATGCTAGTCGAAACGTTGAATAATTATCTACCAATATGGCTTATTGAGGAGTTATTCAAATTAAAAGTGACTTATTTTTTCTTTGGTTGTCTGTGATATTTTCAAGGTCAATACAATTTATTGTAGACTTTTGAATTGAATTCATTGTTTTGTGTTTTTTTAATTTTTTATTCAATGATTTGGATGTTTTGTACCGCAGCCTTCTTCAGCCTGTTATATTCAGTAATGTTTGAAATTTGGGTAAACTTCTCATTTCTCTATCCATGCTACAGATATCTCTTCTGGAGAATTTGTATGTGTTTTTTTGTTTTTTGCATGGAATTAAATTAAAAGGAGAAAGTTAGAAATTGACAAAAGCAGTGCAGGTACTGCTTGAATATGTATGTATTTTTTTAAACACACAAAGAGTCACTTCGTTTCTATTTTTGCTCAAACGCCCTCCCACTTTCATGACATTTGCACCTTCAAATGTTGGAGCTCTTTATCTTTATCTCTTTCCTTGAAAGATCAACTGTCATAAAATACATTTTGATAAGCTACCTGCAGTTTTTTTAATTCTGGAATAAAGAATTTAAAAAAGTGCTCATTTATTCATTGGGTGCATATTGCAGAACAATTACCAAATATATCGAGCATCACTATCTGAGTAGTTTAGAAATAGCCTTTTTTCAAGACGGTACTGGTTTTCTATATGATTTTAAAATCCGGCTACAATACACATTCTGAATTGAAATATGTATCTATGATTCTCAACCTCCAAGGATGTTCTCGTTGGATAACTTGGCGGCTACGAATTGTTCGAAATAATATCGCTCAAACAGCAAATTGAGTATGCATTACTGTAAAATGCTTTTATTATTTGCCTGGCACACCGGCCATGGCGGCTGCAAATAGACCAAGATGTCGTGTACTTCATTCTGAATAATATGAAATAGCTTTTTAAAGACTGGTTTCTTGATAGTTCTTTGAAATCTGGGTCTCATTTCGATTCAAACTTTATCAACCCTTTAAATACACTTGGATTTCCTGAATCCTCCTTTTCATTTTGTCTACGTCAAAAAATCGTGAAGTTTCCACAAAATGTGATGTAGTCAATTATCTTGGATAAAATATCACGATTCTCGGTAACCTTCCTGTTAAGCTTATTGATCAAGTTCATTGGTTCAAGTTTTTCTTTATTATCTACGCTTAATAAAAGCAATAAGGCAACCATATTGTTATACTTCTTTGACGTTTCATGTTTATCAAGGTTTTTTAATTTTATTTATACTTTTAAAACTGTCTTTTGTACATGTTACAGCACCTGGGTAAGTGAGCTAATATATATGGTGAATTTTCGAACAATGCTCAAATAAGGCACAACTTAGCAATCAGATTCCTGAACTCATGCAGTATTTTTGATTAATTAAAGAAAGAAGATATAATGTTTTCAAAATACAACTATATCTTTTTCTTCCTCTTCTTTACAGATTGGATCATAAAGACGAACAAAGTTAATTATAGAGTTTTTCATGAGAGAGAATGTTAGTTTTGCTAAAAACGTGGGAGGGCCTGTGTCTGCTCGGACCCTCCGACGTCACAGGTCCTATATAAATGCATTTGTTAATTCAGATATATATTTCACCTTAATTATGTTTGGGGGGGGGGCTCAATGCCCCCTCTGTGGCTCTTTGGCCCTGCCTCTATATGAATAGGTAAACGAAACGCCATCAGGTGTTGTGACGCCATGAAGGTAAGAGGAGGCATGACCAGATATTTCAATAGTCATGACACGGCGCCTTAAAAAGACTTTTTTGACCGGTAGTGTGGCGGATATATTAGGAGATCATAGATAATCATCGAAGGGAATAAATTGAAAGAAGCACTCAAGGACAGCCATAAGATATTTGGTTAACTCAGCAAGATGAACTTGTGTCCTTAGAGGATTCGAGGCGGTTAGGGTCACTGACCTAAAAAATTCAGCGAGCCCAGCTGCGACCTTAGAAGAGAGTATATGACCCAGAACGCCTTAAATCGGTCAAATGAACAAAATAAACCGCCAAGCACACTAAGATCTGAGATCCCCCCAATATTTCTCGACCATTCTCGCTGCTCCTGTGAATATCTGTTTAAAGTTTAGCCCACGTGTGGATTTCGAGGAGACAATTGCCTTGGTGTCGCTTAGGTGCACCCAAGTTCATCTTGCCTGGCTCAACAATTATCCTAGGACCGGCCCTAAGCGCTAGTTCCCTTTCCTGGGGCATTGTACAAAAAATGCTATATACATTCATGTATATCAGTGGCGGCAAGAACAGAGAACACAATGACCCCGACCGGCTTAGGTTGGTCGAATAGACGAATTAAACCCCAAAGATTTTCGGGGTGATTGAGCTCTCTTCTAGGGTTTCGGCAGTGTTTTTCGAGGCTAAAGTCACGCTTGCTACTTTGATTGTATAAATCCCGATCGTGTTATCATCAGGAGTGATCAATTAATTATATGATTTATTATCGTAAATAGAGTGGATCCATTTGATTTTCCCTGATTCTCTTTTGACTGCAGACATGAAAGATCACTTACATTCGTCATCACCTTACCGTGTAGCAAATTAATCCCAAACAATAGTCAATAAGCTCTCTTTAATGTTCGATTAAATTTCAAAAAACACCAGTTGACTTTTCATCTCTAATTACAGCGATATGGTCATTTTTACATGACCATATCATAACGTTGTTTTTTTTTCCATGAATTATCTATTGTAAAATTTGTACAATAAGATTTAGTATTTGAAATATCATATATAAGATTTATGAAGGAAGAAATATGCCTCCGATCGTTTGTTGAATGTAAGCGAAAATGTAATTGAAGCAGTACAATACAATTCATAAACTAAATTTCATTGTCTTTGTTCATAATATGTCTTTACACATATGATCGTAAGTAAAAACAAATGTAGAGAGAAAAGAGAATTCATCAATGTAGTTTAGCAAGTTGGCAAAAATTCTTCAAGTGACAAATCAATTTATGATGAATTTTCCTTTTTTTACTAACTTTAAAGAAAGCACCGAGACTTTTTATCCCAAATGTTTTGATGAAATATTGTATTTCCAAAAACACTGGTTGAATTCTTGTTTCATGTAACTGATGCATCAAGGTTATTTCAACAATGCTTTAATTTTACTATTCATTTTAAAATACAATTCATCTATTGTAAAATTGAAATTATATGTTCTATTTATGTAGGAAATAATTCAGTATTTAATACATGTATTTGATTCTTAGATGAAGGTAAAAAAATTGAAGAAAATTGACAAGGTTGTACTCGATAGACTTCTATATTCATCCTTGAAACTCTTATGGTTCGTCTAGAATACAATCAAAAGAACAAATTTGAGTGTTACAACATTAATTATTTTTTTTTTTAGAATTCAAAACCAGAATAAAAGATTCAAACCAAAAAATAACCGTTCAAACATTCATTTTTATGAGGGGTGAACATTGGAAATTTGTTCATCTTATTTTGACTCGGTTCAAAAACAACTGGAGAGAAGGATGGAAATAAAACATAGTGAACTTGTATCGAGATTTTTGAGTATTGATCATTAACTTCCTTTGAATGTTTTGTGGTCTTATAACTCTAACTTTGGAATTATGGTAGAATTAAATAATAGTTAAAATATAATGATATTCACTTTTTTGTCAATTGTTACTAATTTTTACATTCATCCTATCTATTAGTTTGAATCACAAATTATTCTTGAGATGAAAAAAATAAATAAATAAAAACGACCGGAAAATCAAGATGCTTAATAAAGGGATTTATGGAACCCTGAACATAACCCCTTTTTCTTAATTACAATTCCTACCGACGATGAAAAAAAAAAATGAAATAGAACAATTACAATGTCGGTAAATAGTAGGCAAAAAACAACAAATTGTATTTAATTTTATAATTAGAAATCCGTTTTACTTTCAACACCAAATCTGAGGTTTTGACACAGGATAAAAAAAACAACTAAGAGCTGAAGATGCAGCTAAACATGAAATGCAATAAGTTACGTTTCATTTCTTAATCGTTGCTACATTCTACCTTCATCATATTCTATGATTTTTTATCACATTCTGGACTTGGGCTAAATAAAAACAATAGTTAACAAAGTTTAATGAGATTATTTGATTCATTTATGTATTAGTACTTCACAACCTTATCTTAGTTTTGAAGGCTTATTTTTATCACAATTCTGACTCTGGATGAAAAAATCATGAAAAAATCAAGATGCAGGTGAAAAAGAGGCAAAATTCAATTAAATTATTTTTATTGTATTATATAATATTCCTTTTCACCTCAAGCTTCAAATCTATGGTTTTATTGCAGTTTTGACAAAAGATTGAAGAAAAAAAAATTAAAAATTGAAGATGCAGGAAAATAGTAAGCAAAATGTAATGATGTGCATTTTATTTTCTTGATCATTTGAAGCCTTAATTTTAGAATTATTTTTTTCATTTCTTTATAAAATTTTGGGCTAAAAAAAACATGATAAATTGGATGAAATTTATCTGATCTGGTTAATCATCACTCCCGCTTACCTTGATTTATATTTTTTGTAAATCCATCTCAACAATGACAACACAATTATGATTAACATTCTTTTTTTAAATATAATTTAATGCCAAAAAAACCCCCCAAAAAACAGCGAATTAATGCGAGAGTAACGGATAATATTTTCAAGTTTTAGTATAATGTAGGGAAGATCATCTGAATTGTAAAGTACCAGACATTTGCTTAATTAATGTTTAAAAATTTCACTGTGTAAGATACTTTTTAAAAAAATGGATGTATTTATCTACTTACTTAAAAGTCAGGGAGAATATAAGCATGATAAATTTGATAAATGACAACAGGTGACATTTCTTATTTACATATAGAAATATAATTTTATTCACTTCAACTTTAAATTGTAAACAATCAAAAGAAAGTAAATGTATTTTTTGTTTTGAAATATTCAAATATCGCCAAATGAATGTATCCATTGACTTATTAAGGAGTTTATCAATTTCGAATTAATAAACAAAGTAATATTAATTCCAAGATGGAATTAATTTTTTGAAAGATACAATTGACCCGTAATAACTTATCTAAAAATGTACGTAGCAAAATATGGGATTTGAAAAATTTCCTTTCATTCTAATTTCAAAATGAGAGACTGTAATACCAGAGCAACATTGTATAACATATTTTGGAATAGAGTGAGAAAATGTTCGTGGAACGTGGCTGGCCCTGAAAGGGGCCGTTATGAAAAAGTATTTTTAAATTTGACCTATGAAATCTTGCAGAGATCAGCCTTGTGTCATCGGTAGTACAGACTGGATTTTTCAAGATTTTCAGTTAAAATTAAAGACTCATAAACCTACATTTTGGACCAGAGTCCTTGAGCAACTCATCAGATGGTTAAAGTTTTATCACAGTTTTGACATGGGAGAAAAAACGTAACAATTGAATACTAAATTTTCAACTTCATCTTATTCTTTAATTTTTTTAATCACACTCAAATTTCTCAATGAAATACTTTGAGTGACATATATTTTATTTGCTTAATTACTACCACTTGCGTTTTTCTGAAGGAATTCATCAATACTCAGCTAGATAACAACTACACAGTGATGATTAACGTTGGTTTCTGATGTAAAATAATGCCAGAGAAATCAATTATACCAGAGTAACGGTTCATATTTTTCAGTTTTTGTTCAATGCAGCATGGCCATCTGAATTGTAAAGTAACACATATATACCAAATCGTTGTTTCAAAATTTCACAGTAAAATACTTTTTAATAGATCAATGTATTCGTCTACTGACTTACTGATCATCGGGTATGTAAGATTGTAGAATTTAATCATTAGCAACAGGTGATATTTTCAACTTACATAGACAAAAAATGATTTTCTTCACTTGAATAATAAATTGTAAATAATCAAAAAATGCATGCGTACTTTTGCCTCGGAAATATTCGAATATTGCCAAATAATGTATCCATTTACTTATTGTGTCGTTTATCAGTTTAATATTAGTGAAGAAAAATATTAATATATCGAAGAAGGAAATTATATTTTAAAAAAACACTTCTGACCTGTAATGGTTTCATTAAAAAGTGTACATAGCAAAATATACGATTTGAACGTTTTGTTTTTTTTAGATTTCAAAATTATAGAGCGACTTCTTTGAGTAAGAGTGTACTATACATGTTGTAACTATGTGAAAAAGTTTTCGGAGAAAGTGGGTGGCCCTGAAAAGGGCCGTTATGAGGAAATATGTTTTATATTTACTCGCTGAAATCTTACAGAGATCAGCGTTGTGTCTTGATGGCATGGACTATGTCCAACGCACACACGGGATCTTCGACGATGTTTTTGCCATCACGAATAATTAAAGACTTGTAAGCATACATTGCATTTGCAGCATTACGGGCTAGAATTTTAGAGCAACGTTCACGTCGTTCCTCATCAGATTTAAGCGCTGAAAGTGATTTGAGATCACCTTCTCCCTTGATCAGTGAGGGGTTGGAACCTTGAACATAATCTCTGAGTATCTCTCGATGGCTCTTGCCACGTTCATTTTGAAACTGCTCTCCTGTTCCTTCGTCTCCAGACATGATGAATGCTTGGAACTGGCTGACTGATAGCTTTCCTTTTTATACAGCTCGCATATTAGTTTAACAGGCAGCAGTCAGCGCAGAACGTAGGCTCCTAATTCAGGTGTGTGCTTAGTTGAATTTTCATTGGTTACAAATTACACACATTTTTGTTTTTGAAAATTTGAGCGCGAAAATATCAATAGTTTGCAAGCCGCATGTCTCTGATTCCAACGTATCAGTAAGCACATTCCATTACTCGCCAATTACAATGAAAGTAGAGATAAGTGAGAATTAAAGAAGCTTCCTTTTAGTCGATTATCTTTTACAACTTTTTGAATTCATTTAAACTTTTTACTTGTTTCATTGCAGCGTTGACCTGGGATAGAGAACGACTAAAGAAAAAGACAGAAATATACAGTAATAAAAATGTGATGTGATGTTTTTTTACCATTTACAGTGATTTTTCTTACCATTTCTATTATTTTTTGACCCCATCCCAATTTTGATTTCGGTTAAGAAAACAACGTAAAAACACGATGGAATAAAATAGTAGTCGGGATTTAATGATATTCACTCCATCTTTTCTTAACAAAAACTATTTTTCAAAAACTTTATCTCGATCTTTTTGTTTTCAATCTGAGTTTGAGAGAGAGATGGAAGTAAATAGTAGTGAAAATGTAATGTGATCTCTACCACTAGTGATGTGTGCTATTATTTTCACAACTTTTTACCATAAATTCAATGTTGAATGTGTCTCATCGAAAATTAGATTTAGTCTAAAAATAAAACAAAATAAACATTAAAAAAGGACTATGGGAATACATAGTGACGAAATGTAATGTGATTTTTACGAATATTTTTACTAGTTTTTACCTTTGATTCGATATAATATAGGTCTTAATAGTGATTTGAATTCGTCTGAAAATAAGACAAAAAAATTACAATGGAAATAAATAGTTGTTAAACTTCTATGCTGTTAACATGTTTTTGTTGAAAATTTCTCTTCTTCAATCTTCTATCCTGAATTTTTAGGTTTAATCAGAATTTTAGAAAAAGTTGGACATAAATGATTGTTAAATCATAATGTTATTTCTACCATTAGTGATTTCTCATACTATTTTTACTACTTCTCACCTTAGAGTCTATATTACGTCTAATCACAAATTTTATTTACTTTGAGAAAGCAACATAAAATTACGATGAATTTAAAAAGTAATTGTAATTATTTGATATCCACATTTTTTCTGAAAAAAAAAATTAATCTCAAACTCTTAGTTTTTTATCAAAATTTACGAAAAGGACAGACATAAATAGAAGTGAAAATGTAATTTGATTCAGACTGAGAAAACAATATAAAATTAAATACTAGTTGCAATTAAATGATATTCACATTAGTTTTCATTTCAAAAAACTTGAAAAAGTAATTAATCTCAAACTTTAAGTTTTCTATCATAATTAAAAAAAAAGATAGACATAGGAAGTAGCAAAAATGTAATGAAATTTATACCACTAGTGACTATTTTTACTATTTTATACCTCGTATTCGATATTGAAAGCGTCGTATTATTAATTTGATTTGGTCTAAGTATTAAACAACCAAATTTCGTTGGAATTAAATAGTTGCTAAAATTGTATGATATTCACATTTTTTTCTTAGTTTTCAATCCCAGATTAAATTTGTAAAGTAATTAAATACTTGTAAATAGAGGGATAAATTTAATGAGATGTATTTTATTTTATTGATCGTTACTTTGATTTACGCTCAACTTTTTACTTGATTCATTTCAAATGGACTCAGGCTACAAAACGACTTCACAATTACGATGTGTGTCATCTTTGTTATAATTTAGAAGAATTTCATAATCTTTTTATGAAAGTTTTTCAAACTGAATATTCACCAAAATTTCTTCGCTTATTCTGCAAAATCGAAATTTAGAGGCATGCACACTCCCAAAATATCATATGGGACGCCCCCTGAGGCAACATATAATCTACAGTAATATTTGTTTGTTTTTTAATAATTTTGTAAAGTTTTATGACGATTGTTTTATGTTTTTTTAAAAAAATCCATACCGTATGTCACTGGAAGATAAGAATATTTGATGGTAATGGTTAATTTGGTATTTTTTACTTTAAAGTCGCCACTAATTCTCTAAAAAGTATAATTTTTGAAGATTATGTTTCTTAATTGTACTTTTTTAAATAAAGTAAATATTTAAGTACATTTTTTTTCTTCATTTCAGCATCAAACAACGTGTTCCTGAGGTGTTAATGCAAAAATGAGATGAACATTTAGGGTACAAAATAAGCAGTAAAATGTTTATTTGTTTGAATTTACCAAACTAAAATACTTGAATGAAATTACTTAACTCGTACAAATTCAGCTGAAACATTCATAACTACTGTTATCGTTTTAAGAGATACTTTTTGCTAAAACTGAAATACTAAATGAAATAACGTACTTACCTACTACAAATTCAATCGAAACATCTGTAACTACTGTTATCCTTTCAACTAATGCCCTCTGTCAAAATTAAGATACCATATAAATTACGTATTCAACTAAAAGAAGTTCAATTGAAATATCTAGAACTATTGTTACCTCTTTGACTGATACCCTTTGTCAAAACTGAAGTACTAAATGAAATTACGTACTTAACTAGTACAAATTTAGTTGAAACTTTCCTGACTACTGTTATTCTTTTGACTGATTCCTTTTGTCAAAACTGAAGTACTAAATGAAATTACGTACTTAACTAGTACAAATTTAGTTGAAACTTTCCTGACTACTGTTATTCTTTTGACTGATTCCTTTTGTCAAAACTGAAGTACTAAATGAAATTACGTACTTAACTAATACAAATTCGGTTGAAACTTTCAGAATATTGTTACTCTTGTAACTGATGCATTTTGTGAAAATACCAAAAACATTACGTGTTTGACTCATACCAATTCAGCAGAAATATTTGGAGCTACTGTTAACTGATGTTTTCTGTCAAAATTAAGATACCATTTGAAATTCCATATATGATTAATACAAACTTAGTTGGAACATTCGGAATTACTGTTATCCTTTATACTGATAGTTTTTGTCAAAATTAAGATACTATATGAAAGTACGTATCTAACTAATACAAATACATATATTGTGTCCAACACTTTTAAATTCATTCCTACCATTTAAAGACTGAACACTTGTACATCTGAACAGTTTTGGACGAATTTGCCTTCCCAGAAGTGTCAGTCGAAAAGCTTTCAAGATTTGTTTCAACAACTAAAACTTCAAACTTTAACTTTTTACTGATTTTGCTATGCACTCGCTAAGTAGTATAGTATTTAGATTCTGTACAATTAAAAGATTTTTCAAAATTTGTCCTCATTTTTGTTAGTGAAATTGATCAGGAACAATTAATCCATTGCGATCTTTCTTCGTACTATTCAGGCAAAGAAGGCAATGAAATGAATGTGGTAAATATTTTGAAGTTTACTTCCTTGCTAGCTTAAAGTAGCCAATTTTTTTTCTCGGTCTTTCTTTTCCTGCTGTGTGAAAACTGTCACTTTTTAGCGAGAACCACAATTCGGGAGCCTTATTGGATATGATGTTAAATAAATTTGAAATAAATGTCCAAAGAATCTACCTTACTTCCCACATCAAATATTTCTCTCGAGATGAATTCCTGTCCAGATGAATTATTACAAAATGTAACTTGAATTCGCTTAAACTTGACTACCATTTGCGTGAGTTATGAAATTTTATGCTGATTTTTACCAGACATAGAATTTTCTTGAATGTCAATTTTGCTGTGAAATTGTATCCACATTATTCAAACATACTGTTTAACGATGTTGAAATTATCTGGGCAAAGAGAAAAATGACTTTCATTCGGTAAAACGCCTTATTTTCAGTTCTTCTCTCTTATATTCTCATATGCTGATAAGAAATAGACGTTGAAAATATGAAATTTTGATAGATTTCAAAGTAAATATTGAATTTGACTGATTCTTTTTTTCTAATTTCTAATCGTCAGATTGCACAGGAATCTTTTTTCTTCCTCCACCAAAGTACATTCCCACTGAATGCTTGCACAGATGTGAACTAAAAATTGTTTAGAGATAATTTTTGCATAGACTTTCTCCGTGACTTACTTCACAATATCAATATAGTAAAGTATGATTAAATCGGTGATGCTTTCATGGTTTTCAACTACTTTATTCGGTTTCAATAAAAATAAACCTTAATTGGTATTTGCGATATGTTGACATAAATCAATAACTCCAATCAATTCAGATTATTGAAATTACTGGATAGAATTAAATAAAAACTTCTTACTATATTATTTTAGGTGAAAAACTTACTGTGTTTTGGATGCATAGATTAACTAGAAAGTGACTCGGAGGAGTCAGCTGGAGAGGTATGTATTTTTTTTCTTTATTTTATTGTTTTATTCAGTAAATGCTAGATCGACGGTGGTTTCATAAACATCTTGTGCTGAGCTAGTGTTGGCACAAGGCTCAGCTCTTGGAGCATCTACAGAAATTGAGCTCCATTGTTATAACTTGAGGGGGCGAGTATAGTAGCCTGTACTCAGCAATGACATAATACTCATTGGTTAGGGATTTTATGTTTTGAGGCTGAAAGTTTTAAACAAAACTTTTGTGAATATTGATTAACTGAAACAATTGCTCTTCATATCTGATGATATATTGATATAGTTGAACCAGTGTCCTCATCTTGCTGTCCCAATGAATAAAAATAACCGTTTCATTTTATTGATATCAACTGTTCAGTGTATATTAGGTAATTATTTCATATTATGATGAATGCAATTTTAATTTTAGAATTAAACAAAATAGTCTCTATAGTTCATTGTATCCCTTTTAGGTTTGATTATGATTCTATCATTAAATTCACTTTTAATAATCGAATGTTTGGCTAAACTTACTGAAAGACTTATTCTGAAAGCATTCATAAGTTTTTTAATATTTTATCATATAGTCACTTTTGAACATTTCTCCAATATTTCTATTACGTAATTCAACCTTTTAGTACAATACTCGAGCAAATTTCCTCTTCCTTTAGATGATAAATCTGTTTTTTTTACAATGCCTGCCATGAATTTGAAGCTTTCATTTATTTTATGAGTTGGTATTTATTCAATTTTTTTAATTACTTTACAGGATGTATGCCCTACCAACGACTCGTCGGATTCTATCGATATGCTAGTCGAAACGTTGTATAATTATCTACGAAAATGGCTTATTGAGGAGTTATTCAAATTAGAAGTGACTTATTTTTTCTTTGGTTGTCAGTGATATTTTCAAGGTCAATACAATTTATTATAGACTTTTGAATTGAATTCATTGTTTTGTGTTTTTTCAATTTTTTATCTAATGATTTGGATGTTATGTTCCGCAGCCTTCTTCAGCCTGTTATATTCAGTAATGTTTGAATTTAGAACTGAACCCTTTATATCTTCGTGGGTAAACTTCTCATTTCTCTATTCATGCTACAGATATCTCTTCTGGAGTATTTGTTTGTGTTTTTTTGTTTTTTGCATGGAATTAAATTGAAAGGAGAGAGTTAGAAATTGACAAAAGCAGTGAAGGTACTGCTTGAATATGCATGTATTTTTTTAAACACCCAAAGAGTCACTTCGTTTTTATTTTTACCAAAACGCCCTCCCACTTTCATGACATTTGCATCTTCAAATGTTGGAGCTCTTTATCTTTATCTCTTTCCTTGAAAGATCAACTGTCATAAAATACATTTTGATAAGCTACCTGCAGTTTTTTTAATTCTGGAATAAAGAATTTAAAAAAGTGTTCATTTATTCATTTGGTGCATACTGCAGAACAATTACCGAATGTATCGAGCATCACTATCTGAGTAGTTTAGAAATAGCCTTTTTTCAAGACGGTACTGGTTTTCTATATGGTTTTAAAATCCGGCTACAATACACATTCTGAATTGAAATATGTATCTATGATTCTCAACCTCCAAGGATGTTCTCGTTGGATAACTTGGCAGCTACGAATTGTTCGAAATAATATCGCTCAAACAGCAAATTGAGTATGCATTACTGTAAAATGCTTTTATTATTTGCCTGGCACACCGGCCATGGCGGCTGCAAATAGACCAAGATGTCGTGTACTTCATTCTGAATAATCTGAAATAACTTTTTAAAGACTGGTTTCTTGATAGTTCTTTGAAATCTGGGTCTCATTTCGATTCAAACTTTATCAACCCTTTAAATACACTTGGATTTCCTGAATCCTCCTTTTCATTTTGTCTAGGTCAAGAAATCATAAAGTTTCCACAAAATGTGATGTAGTCAATTATCTTGGATAAAATATCACGATTCTCGGTAACCTTCCTGTTAAGCTTATTGATCAAGTTCATTGGTTCAAGTTTTTCTTTATTATCTACGCTTGATAAAAGCAATAAGGCAACCATATTGTTATACTTCTTTGACGTTTCATGTTTATCAGGGTTTTTTCATTTTATTTATACTTTTAAAACTGTCTTTTGTACATGTTACAGCACCTGGGTAAGTGAGCTAATATATATGGTGAATTTTCGAACAATGCTCAAATAACGCACAACATAGCAATCAGATTTCTGAACTCATGCAGTATTTTTGATTAATTAAAGAAAGAAGATATAATGTTTTCAAAATACAACTATATCTTTTTCTTCCTCTTCTTTACAGATTGGATCATAAAGACGAACAAAGTTAATTATAGAGTTTTTCATGAGAGAGAATGTTAGTTTTGCTAAAAACGTGGGAGGGCCTGTGTCTGCTCGGACCCTCCGACGTCACAGGTCCTATATAAATGCATTTGTTAATTCAGATATATATTTCACCTTAATTATGTTTGGGGGGGGGGCTCAATGCCCCCTCTGTGGTTCTCTGGCCCTGCCTCTATATGAATAGGTAAACGAAACGCCATCAGGTGTTGTGACGCCATGAAGGTAAGAGGAGGCATGACCAGATATTTCAATAGTCATGACACGGCGCCTTAAAAAGACTTTTTTGACCGGTAGTGTGGCGGATATATTAGGAGATCATAGATAATCATCGAAGTGAATAAATGGAAAGAAGCACTCAAGGACAGCCATAAGATAAATGGTTAACTCAGCAAGATGAACTTGTGTCCTTAGTGGATTCGAGGCAGTTAGGGTCACTGACCTAAAAAATTCAGCGAGCCCAGCTGCGACCTTAGAAGAGAGTATATGACCCAGAACGCCTTAAATCGGTCAAATGAACAAAATAAACCGCCAAGCACACTAAGATCTGTGATCCCCGCAATATTTCTCGACCATTCTCGCTGCTCCTGTGAATATCTGTTTAAAGTTTAGCCCACGTGTGGATTTCGAGGAGACAATTGCCTTGGTGTCGCTTAGGTGCACCCAAGTTCATCTTGCCTGGCTCAACAATTATCCTAGGACCGGCCCTAAGCGCTAGTTCCCTTCCCTGGGACATTGTACAAAAAATGCTATATACATTCATGTATATCAGTGGCGGCAAGAACAGAGAACACAATGACCCCGACCGGCTTAGGTTGGTCGAATAGACGAATTAAACCCCAAAGATTTTCGGGGTGATTGAGCTCTCTTCTAGGGTTTCGGCAGTGTTTTTCGAGGCTAGAGTCACGCTTGCTACTTTGATTGTATAAATCCTGATCGTGTTATCATCAGGGGTGATCAATTAATTATATGATTTATTATCATAAATAGAGTGGATCCATTTGATTTTCCCTGATTCTCTTTTGACTGCAGACATGAAAGATCACTTACATTCGTCATCACCTTACCGTGTAGCAAATTAATCCCAAACAATAGTCAATAAGCTCTCTTTAATGTTCCATTAAATTTCAAAAAACACCAGTTGACTTTTCATCTCTAATCACAGCGATATGGTAATTTTTACATGACCATATTATAACGTTGTTTTTTTCCATGAATTATCAACTGTAAAATTTGTACAATAAGATTTAGTATTTGAAATATCGTATATAAGATTTATGAAGTAAGAAATATGCCTCCGATCGTTTGTTGAATGTAAGCGAAAATTTAATTGAAGCAGTACAATACAATTCATAAACTAAATTTCATTGTCTTTGTTCATAATGTGTCTTTACACATATGATCGTAAGTAAAAACAAATGTAGAGAGAAAAGAGAATTCATCAGTGTAGTTTAGCAAGTTGGCAAAAATTCTTCAAGTGACAAAACAATTTATGATGAATTTTCCTTTTTTTACTAACTTTAAAGAAAGCACCAAGACTTTTTATCTCAAATGTTTTGATGAAATATTGTATTTCCAAAAACTCTGGTTGAATTCTTGTTTCCTGTAACTGATGCAACCAGGTTATTTGAACAGGGCCTTAATTTTAGAATCCATTTCATAATAAAATTCATCTATTGTAAAATTAAAAATGTATGTTCTATTTATGTACAACAAAATTATGTATCTAATACATATATGTTTCAACTTATACACTACGCAGAACAATTTTGAAGAAAGAAGAATTACAATCTTTATTACAACACAAGTACAAATAATTAATACAACATTTTATTATAACTACATCACTTCAAGATTTTCAGCCAACAGCTAAATCATATATAATGTGTCTACACACATACGAACGGATATACATCAAAAAGTTCTTGAATTTTTTTGATTGAGAGATACCTTTTCGTATTCTCCATACATTTATGTATTCCCACACTTTTGGCCATACACTATCTCCGAAAGTTATCAAATAATTCCAAAGACATTTTGTCAGGAAGGGGTTAGCCTACTATAGAGCGTGAAAATCACATTCAGATAAAAATGTAAAAATAGGTATTATTTTAACTATCACTGAGATATTTTTGTTTTTTGTTGTAGTTTCTTAGATGAAGGTAAAGAAATTGGAGAAAATGGACAAAAATATTTCCGTGAATATGAGCTATCTTGGAAAATACATTGAAAATAGGAAAACCAATGATATCATTGGAATCATCTCATCAAACTACATCAGAAACGACCATAAAATCAATATGAAAAAAATGACATTCAAAATCATATTTTTGGCATATATAGGCTATCTCGTATACCTGCAATCCCAGCAAATATCAGCTCTTTCCATGCATATGAGCTATATCGAAGAATATATTGAATATAAGAAAACCAATGATATCATTGGAATCAGTGCATCAAACTACATCAGGGTTGTCCATAAAATCGATATGTAGAAAAAACATTCAAAATCACATTTAAGGCATGTATAGGCTATGTTGTAGAAGTGCATTTGAAGCAAATATCGGCTATTTGCAAGAATTGCATTTTCAAAAAATATGACCAATCTAAAAAACTACATTGAATATAGCAAAACCAATGACATCATCGGAATCAATGCATCAAATTTCATCAAAAACTCACATAAAATCAATTTGTAAGAATGACATCCGAAATCACATTTTTGGTATGTATAGGCCATGTCGTAGAACTGCATTTCTGGCCAATATCGGCAATTTCTGTGATTATGAGCTTTCTCGAAAAATACATCGAATATAGCAAAACTAAGGACATCATTGGAATCAATGCATCAAACTACATCAGAAACAACCATAAAATCGATATGCAAAAATGACATTCATAATCACATTCTGGCATGTGGCAAAAGTTCATTTGAAGCAAATATCGGCTATTTGCAAGAATTGCATTTTCCGAAAATATGAGCTAACTCAAAAAATACATTGAATATAGCAAAACCAATAACTTCAATCGGATCAGTGGTTCAAACTACATAAGAAACGACCATAAAATTGAGATGTAAAAATGACATCCAAAATCACATTTTTGGCATGTATAGGCTGTGTTGTACAACTGCATTCGAAGCCAATATTGGCTATAATCTGTGAATATGAGCTATCTCGACAAATACATAGAATATAGCAAAAACAATGACATCATTGGAATCAGTGCACAAAACTACATAAGAAACAACTATAAAATCGATATGTATGATTGACATTCAAAATCACATTTTTGGCATGTATAAGCTATGTCATAAAACTGCATTTCCAGCAAATATCGGCTATTTGCAAGAATAGCATTTTCCAAAACTATGAGCTAACTCAAAAAGCAAATCGAATATGGCAAAACCTCATTGGAATCAGTGCATCAAACTAGTGGTTGAATTCTTGTTTCTCATAACTGATGCAACAAGGTTATTTCAACTGGGTCTTAATTTTACGATTAATTTCACAATACAATTCATCTATTGTAAAATTAAAATCATATGTTCTATTTATGTACGACAAAATTCTATATTCGATGTATATTTTTGTGAACTTATATACTAGACATGAACAATTTTAGAGAAAGAAGAATTACGATCTATATTACTATCTCCGACTGGTATCAATGAATTCAGATGACATTTTGTCAAGAAGGTGTTGGCCTACTATAGAGTATAAGGATCACATTGAGATTAGAAATGTGAAAAAATGTTTTATCTTATAAAAACCTTGTACTTTTAAAGTACTCTTTCACTGAGATATTTTTGTTTCTCAGATGTTGTTTCTTAGATGAAGGTAAAAAATTGAATAAAATTGACAAAAATATTTATTCTTGAAACTCTTTCATATTTTATCTAGAATACAATCAAAAGAACAAATTTGAGTAACAGCATTTAATTCTATTTTTGAAATTTATAACTAGAATAGAAGTTTCAAGCCAAAAAATAATCGATAAAACATTCATTTTTATGAGGGTTGAAAATTGGACGAATTGTGGGAAGGGGCCAAGTCAGACCTAGTGCCGCCACTGATATACATGATAGTAAATACAAATTTAAGAAGGGGAGAAGAAACTGGCAACGTAGACCAGCCCAAGTATACTAGGCAAGATGAACTTGAGTGCCCTTAGCGACACCAGGTCTTCCGTGGAGGTGTCTCCTTAAAGCGTTAGGATAATCATAGGGATAATTGATGAGCCGGGCAAGATGAACTTGTGCCCTCATCAACACCAGTTGCCATATTATAGTGATATTTTTCCAAAGCGTAGCTTAATTAAAAAAGAGTGTTTCAATATACCCAGTTATCATTGATCAGGTGCTACCATGCTATGAAGGGAAGAGGAGGAGTGACCTGATATTTCAAATGTGATTTCACGGCACCCCGGAGTGAATTTCTTCGCCCTGATTTTCATTAGACACGCGTCAGGGCTTGACAATTTTTTTTTTCTATTCGACCGACATAAGATGCTCGGGGTACTTTATGATCTCTTTAATGCTCTTGGCTGGGCTCCGTGTTTTGTGAGGGTAAAGATATTGTTGCTATTTTGCAATATTTTGGTTGCATATTGTAGCCAAACTTGAGAAAACTTGCCTTTCTGAAAAGCATTTAGCTCTCAATTTTCTTTTCCAGTAATATGTATTTAAAGTTTAGTAATTGCTCCACTTAGTTGCATATAATGATTGTTGATAAATTCTTATTTTCGTCGGATTATTGCAATGGTTTATAAGCAATTATTATTTCTTACTTTTACACGGTGTGACTTTTTGTCCGGGTATGTGGCGGAAATTTTGTTTGTTTGAAGATCGTAGTAGATAATCATTGAGGTACTTTTAAAGAGTAGTTTAATGAAATAACTATCTTTTTGATTTATTATATTATCATTGTGTGATTGAAAACCAAAATGACAGAAGGTGCAGTATAAACCTTCGTGTGGACGAAACTTGAAACAAATATTCAAAGAATACACGGAACAACGGTAAACGAACTGTTGAGAAATATCGCTTGTGGGGGGATCATAGATAATCATCTAGGTACTTGACGGTTTAGTTTGTCTATTCGACTGATTTAAGGCGTTTGGGGTCATTGTGCTCTCTTCAAGGGTAACAGAAAACTTAGCTTCCTGAAGAGGATTTGGCTATCAATTTTTTCCAAACAGATATTTAGGAATAAGTCAGATGTTTAATATTTGTTGCTTATCATAATTCATCTTACAATTCAAAAAACATTCCAAACGTAAGAATCTAATACATTTGAGTCATTTAACCGAGAACTTCGAAGTAAGTTTATGATAAGTAGTACTTTATTAGAAGAAAGATAGAGGAACAAATTGTGGAAACGGAGATTCTGAAAGCAAAAAGTGGCAAAAAGCTGTCGCAGTGTAAATAAAAAGGGATTCCAACAATGATTTGCATTTGAAAATGTCACGAACAAAAGACATAGATTTGAAACTTTCACAAAAAATCGAATATTCATTGGATTTTGATCAAATTTTCCATGTAATAAAGAATAGCATATTATTAAAAGATTTCCATTTGAAATTGCGGAAAATGATATTTTTTCAATGTGATGACCCCCCACTTCTTGATTCATCTGACGTTTAAAAAGGAATTATGATTGCTGTTAGATATTGAGTTTTATAGATATAACAAGTTGGATCAAGGGCAGAATAAATTCTGTTCACCTTTTTGAAAATGCAGCTTCACCTAAGCATAATTAACGAGTTTCGAAAACTGAAAAATAAAATAAAATATTGATCATCTTGCCAATTTTTTGTCTTTATTAACTAACTCATATTTACGGCTATTTTCCGTAAAAAGAGAAGAAATATTATAATATATTAAAAACATTTTCTGATTATTTATATTAGTTAAATTCATTTTTAATGTTTCATTGTTTCAATGACGGTTTGCGTCAAAAATTGATATTTATGTCATTTTAACGAAGCAATCATGAAATATTTGAAATAATTACTGCTGTTGTACATGTTATGTCTGCTTGTGCATGTGTGTGATTGTGTGCGTGTTTGTGTGCATGCATGTAAAACAGTACGTTTGGGTTTGTGTGCGTGTGCAGTGTGTCGGTTGGTGGGTATACATACTTATGGATATACATACTTCGACGCAACATTGAAGCCAGTTTATATATATTTTTATTTTTATGCTAATTTCAGTTTGTTGTTGTTATTTCCGCATTTTTTCCCACTGCAGAGAAAAACAGCCGGTAAAACTTATCCTCCTATCGACTATAAATATGCGGAGAGAAAAAGAAAAAGAAATAATATATTTCGTTTTTTTTCAAAGAAAACACAAGTAAAATGACTCAAATAAGCACAGAAAGAAAGATACAAAAAACAGAGTAAAAAGAGAAGCCAATTACTCCAAGCCAGTATTGCCAAATTCATTTGCAAGTTCATATCTAAAATTCAGTAAAAAGGAAAAAAAATCTAAAAACATCTAGATTCACCAGGTACATACAGGGATATTTTGACAAATTCAATTGTAGGCTTACATTTAAAATCCAATAAAAAAAACATCTTAAAACATCTAAATTCGATGGATATATATATATATATATATATATATATATATATATATATATATATATATATATATATATATATATATATATATATATATATATATATATATATGGATACATTCAATGGTGAGTGCAGCTTTAATCAGCGTGGGAATCGATTTAATGATGTTGAGGTATTTCAGGACAAATTAATGTCACTTGATAAGGGGATCAATTTCAGGCAAAATCATGCATTTATATGTAAATAAAAAATCAGTGAGTTGTATTTTATGCATTTTAAAATTTTCTCAACGGATGCCAAAGTTTGATCTCAAAAGTTCAATAAACCACAGGATTTATCGAACACCCCAACAACAACTGCCTTCGAGAGTTCGAATTTAATTCATGTTACGTAAGCAGAGCATATCCTAGACAGGATTTTTAAAGACAAAATTTTTGGGGATGACTATGATATATCAATTATTGTTAACTTTTCAATTTATTGAAATTTTCAGGTTTTATATATCTATTTTAATTTGGAATGAAAAAACTAGGACAAAGTTAGATTCTTGATAATTTCACATTCATCTGAATTTTTGAAGTTTTTATCAAAATTAGGAATTGGGATGAAAAAAAAAACCAACAGATAAATCAACATGCAGGTAATAAGTACACAATATTTAATAAAATTCATATATTTATCAAATAATATGATATTTTAGATTGAAAATGACATCAAGTTTTTTTTTCAAAAGGTTTGAAAAGGAATTTTTGAAAAAAGAATGCATGTAAATTGCCGACAGAATTTGCTAAAATGGTTTTTGGAATATCACTTATCAGAACATGCATTAATCATGAAAAGAAGAAAAAGTGAATCAGATTAATTTTATTGTATTATATAATATTCGTTTTCACCTCAAGCTTCAAATTTATGGTTTTATTGCAGTTTTGACAAAAGATTGAAGAAAAAAAAATTAAAAATTGAAGATGCAGGAAAATAGTAAGCAAAATGTAATGATGTGCATTTTATTTACTTGATCATTTGAAGCCTTAATTTTAGAATTATTTTTTTCTTTTCTTTATAAAATTTTGGGCTAAAAAAAAAACATGATAAATTGGATGAAATTTATTTGATCTGGTTAATAATCACTCCCGCTTACCTTAATTTATATTTTTTGTAAATCCATCTCAACAATGACAACACAATTATGATTAACATTCTTTTTTTAAATATAATTTAATGCCAAAAAAACCCCCCAAAAAACATTCTTTTTTTTAAATAAAATTTAACACCAAAAAAAAAAACCAAAAAAAAAAACCACAAATTAATGCGAGAGTAACGAATAATATTTTCAAGTTTTAGTATGGTGTAGGGAAGATCATCTGAATTGTAAAGTATCAGACATTTGCTTAATTAATGTTTAAAAATTTCACTGTGTAAGATACTTTTTTAAAAAATGGATGTATTTATCTACTTACTTAAAAGTCAGGGAGAATATAAGCATGATAAATTTAATAAATGACATCAGGTGCCATTTCTCATTTACATACAGAAATATAATTTTATTCACTTCAATTTTAAATTGTAAACAATAAAAAAAAAGTAAATGTAATTTTTGTTTTGAAAGATTCAAATAATGCCAAATGAATGTATCCATTTACTTATTGAGGAGTTTATCAGTTTCAAATTGATAAACAAAGTAATATTAGATCCAAGATGGAATTGGTATTTTGAAAGATACAATTGATCCGTAATAACTTATCTAAAAATGTACGTAGCAAAATATGGGATTTGAAAAATTTCCTTTCATTCTAATTTCAAAATGAGAGACTGTAATACCAAAGTAACATTGTATAACATATTTTGGAATAGAGTGAGAAAATGTTCGTGGAACGTGGCTTGCCCTGAAAGGGGCCGTTATGAAAAAAATATTTTAAAATTTGACCTCTGAAATCTTATATTTCGTGCAAGAGTCCTACAGCAATGTATACGATGTTTAAAGTTTTATCACAGTTTTGACTCAGGAGAAAAAAAAAACAATTAAACACTAAATTTTCAACTTCATCTTATTCTTTAATTTTTTGAATCACACTCAAATATTTTGATTGACATATATTTTATTTGGTTCATTACTGCCACTTGTGTTTTTCTTTAGGAATTCATCTATACTTAGCTAGATAACAACTCCACAATGATGATTTACGTCCGTTTCTAATGTAAAATAATGTCAGAGAAATCAATTAATACCAGTGTAACGAATCATATTTTTCAGTTTTAGTTCAATGCAGCTTGGCCATCTGAATTGTAAAGTAACACATATCAGTGAAATGTATTTTATCTTTATAATTAGTACTCGTCTTTTCCTCACGCTTCATCTTGAAATTTCTTTTCACACTTTTGACACGGTAGAAATTTAGAAAAAAACAATTGAAGATGCAGGTAAATATTACAGAAAATGTAATGATATTAATTCAATTTCCCTAATAAGTGCTAGTATCTACCTTCAACTTACTTTTTAATTTTTTAATCACATTTAGGACTTATGATTCATTTATCTCGACATTGAATTTTGCTGAAAAAAAACAACGATATGGTTATGATTTATGCCCTTTCAAATATAATCTGATGTCAGAGAAATCAATTAATACCAGAGTAATAATCATATTTCCAAGTTTTAGCCCTAAGTAGCGAAAGCCATCTGAATTGTAAAGTAACACATATTTACCAAATCGTTGTTTCAAAATTTCACAGTCAAATACTTTTTAATAGATCAATGTATTCGTCTACTGACTTACTGATCATCAGGTATGTAAGATTGTAGAATTTAATCATTAGCAACAGGAGATATCTTCAACTTACATAGACAAAAAACTGATTTTCTTCACTTGAATAATAAATTGTAAATAATCAAAAAATGCATGCGTACTTTTGCCTCGGAAATATTCGAATATTGCCAAATAATGTATCCATTTACTTATTGTGTCGTTTATCAGTTTAACATTTGTGAAGAAAAATATTATTATATCGAAGAAGGAAATTATATTTAAAAAAAAAAACACTTCTGACCTGTAATGGTTTCATTAAAAAGTGTTCATAGCAAAATATACGATATGAACGTTTTGTTTTTATTAGATTTCAAAATTATAGAGCGACTTCTTTGAGTAAGAGTGTGCTATACATGTTGTAACTATGTGAAAAAGTTTTCGGAGAAAGTGGGTGGCCCTGAAAAGGGCCGTTATGAGGAAATATGTTTTATATTTACTCGCTGAAACTTTACAGAGATCAGCGTTGTGTCTTGATGGCATGGATTATGTCCAACGCACACACGGGATCTTTGACGATGTTTTTGCCATCACGAATAATTAAAGACTTGTAAGCATACATTGCATTTGCAGCATTACGGGCTAGAATTTTAGAGCAACGTTCACGTCGTTCCTCATCAGATTTAAGCGCTGAAAGTGATTTGAGATCACCTTCTCCCTTGATCAGTGAGGGGTTGGAACCCTGAACATAATCTCTGAGTATCTCTCGATGACTCTTGCCACGTTCATTTTTAAACTGCTCTCCTGTTCCTTCGTCTCCAGACATGATGAATGCTTGGTAATGAAACTGGCTGACTGATAGCTTTCCTTTTTATACAGCTCCGATATTAGTTTAACAGGCAGCAGTCAGCGCAGAACGTAGGCTCCTAGTTCAGGTGTGTGCTTAGTTGAATTTTCATTGGTTACAAATTACACACATTTTTGTTTTTGAAAATTTGAGCGCGAAAATATCAGCAGTTTGAGCGCGAAAATATCAATAGTTTGCAAGCCGCATGTCTATGATTCCAACGTATCAGTAAGCCCATTATAGAACTCGCCAATTACAATGAAAGTGGAGATAAGTGAAAATTAAAGAAGCTTCATTTTAGTCGATTATTTATTACAACTTTTTGAATTCATTTAAACTTTTTACTTGTTTCATTGCAGCGTTGACCTGGGATAGAGAACGACTAAAGAAAAAGACAGAAATATACAGTACTAAAAATGTGATGTGATGTTTTTTACCATTTAGCAGTGATTTTTTTTACCATTTCTATTATTTTTTGACCTCATCCCAATTTACATTTGAACTACTATTATCCTTTCAACTGATACTTTTGGTCAAAGGAATTCATCTCGAGAGGAATATTTGATGTGGGAAGTAAGGTAGATTCTTTGGACATTTATTTCAAATTTATTTAAAATCATATCCAATAAGGCTCCCGAATTGTGGTTCTCGCTAAAAAGTGACAATTTTCACACAGCAGGAAAAGAAAGACCGAGAAAAAAAAATTAGCTACTTTAAGCTAGCAAGGAAGTAAACTTCCAAATATTTACCACGTTCATTTCATTGCCTTCTTTGCCTGAATAGTACGAAGAAAGATCTCAATGGATTAATTGTTCCTGATCAATTTCACTAACAAAAATGAGGACAAATTTTGAAACATCTTTTATTTGTACAGAATCTAAATACTATACTACTTAGCAAGTGCATAGCAGAATCAGTAAAAAGTTAAAGTTTGAAGTTTTAGTTGTTGAAACAAATCTTGAAAGCTTTTCGACTGACACTTCTGAGAAGGCAAATTCGTCCAAAACTGTTCAGATGTACAAGTGTTCAGTCTTTAAATGGTTGGAATAAATTTAAAAGTGTTGGACACAATATATGTATTTGTATTAGTTAAATACGTACTTTCATATAGTATCTTAATTTTGACAAAAAACATCAGTATAAAGGATAACATTAATTTCGAATGTTCCAACTATGTTTGTATTAATCATATATGGAATTTCATATGGTATCTTAATTTTGACAGAAAACATCAGTTGAAAAGTTAACAGTAGCTCCAAATATTTCTTCTGACCGATGATTTTTGTCCAAAAACGATTGTAACTTGCATAGATGTGAGTGAGGATTTTGTTTCGTTTGTCTTCAAGCGAAGACTACGCGATGTATTTTCGCTCAACTAAATTATTAAAATAAAGGAGTTCTATTTGAATCCAGTCTTGTGCCTCTTGTTCCTTCTATTGCTGCCACTGATATGCAACCGTGAAATGAAATACGTTATGGCAGAGAATATGGTGGAGAACTTTACAATCGAGAAGGTTGATTATTTCTAAAACTGTAAACAAAAAGTAAATAAATCAAACTTCTTGATGATAAGATATATCAAATAAAATTTATGTTGTTCAATTATTGATTGCGATTTTGTGTTGCTTATTTACAGGATTACATTTTTTTTACAATAATTTCATATTGCCCATTATGACAGGTATTCAGCTGATTCGTTAAGTTTTTCATTTTGTATATATCATTCCAACAAAGTTAGAAGAGGTATATGTATTTTGGCTTGTCCGTATGTCCACTCACTATATCTAAATGATTTCAATGAATTTTAATGAAACTTTATGGATGGGCTTTGGAAGAGTTGACCAGATTCGGGGGATGATTTGTTTTCAATTGGAAGATATTTTTTTTAATTGTTCTGTTGCAAAAAATACTACGTGGTAAAGAAAGAGTTGAAAACTTTTTTATATATTCTAAGTTTTCTCCCTTGTTTTTCTGAATCTTCATTACAGCACAAGGGAAGGCTCTTATAAAATGAAGTGTAAACTTTTGATTGTACATTTTAGGATTAGTGAAAGAGCTATCATTCCTTGTTGTATTTCCTTTTTTAGTAGTCAATATATTCTTTTCCAGTGACAAAATATGTACACACTTTTAATAGTGAATCAATACTTTTTCAATCAAACTCAGTAAAAAATGCAATGAAAGATGTTTGTTGGGAATAGACTTAAAAAATATGTATGTGCACGAGCGTTGTGACTGCTACAACCTAAAAGATAACTGGTTGATGTGTAAATGTGATCGTGTCTCTTTAGAAAAAAAAATGCCTGAAACTTCATAAGAATTCATCTTATTGTGAGACTTCTTTTTTTTCCATTTGCAATGAGAAATATTTTAGATTTGTTCTGAACCGAAGGTTGGCTATAGAATGACTTCTGGTGACTTCAAATGATTTCCAAACTTAGCTGATATGGGAAATTGATTAATTTTGATTCTATGTCAAATATTAGGTCAATAGGCATTATGAATTTAGCGTGGAAGAGGCATGGACAGACAAATATTACTATAGATTATATGTTGCATCAGGGGGGCGTCCCATATGATATTTTTTGGGTGTGCATGCCTCTAAATTTCGATTTTGCAGAATAAGCGAAGAAATTTTGGAGAAAATTCAGTTTGATAAACTTTTGTAAAAAAATTATGAAATTCTTCTAAATTATAACAAAGATGACACACATCGTAATTGTGTAGTTGTTTTTTAAGCCTGAGTCCATTTGAAATGAATCAAGTAAAAAATTGAACGTAAATCATAGTAACGATCAATAAAATAAAATACATCTCATTAAATTTTTCCCTCTATTTACAAGTATTTAATTACTTTACAAATTTAATCTGGGATTGAAAACTAAGAAAAAAATGTGAATATCATACAATTTTAGTAACTATTTAATTCCAACGAAATTTGGTTGTTTAATACTTAGACCAAATCAAATTAATAATACGACGCTTTCAATATCGAATACGAGGTATAAAATAGTAAAAATAGTCACTAGTGGTATAAATTTCATTACATTTTTGTTACTTTCTATGTCTATCTTTTTTTTTTTTAATTATGATAGAAAACTTAAAGTTTGAGATTAATTACTTTTTCAAGTTTTTTGAAATGAAAACTAATGTGAATATCATTTAATTGCAACTAGTATTTAATTTTATATTGTTTTCTCAGTCTGAATCAAATTACATTTTCACTTCTATTTATGTCTGTCCTTTTTGTAAATTTTGATAAAAAACTAAAAGTTTGAGATTAATTTTTTTTTCAGAAAAAAATGTGGATATCAATAAATTACAATTACTTTTTAAATTCATCGTAATTTTATGTTGCTTTCTCAAACTATATAAAATTTGTGATTAGACGTAATATAGACTCTAAGGTGAGAAGTAGTAAAAATAGTAAGAGAAATCACTAATGGTAGAAATAACATTATGATTTAACTATCATTTATGTCCATCTTTTTCTAAAATTCTGATTAAACCTAAAAATTCAGGATAGAAGTTTGAAGAAGAGAAATTTTCAACAAAAACATGTTAACAGCATAGAAGTTTAACAACTATTTATTTCCATTGTAATTTTTTTGTCTTATTTTCAGACGAATTCAAATCACTATTAAGACCCATATTATATCGGATCAAAGGTAAAAACTAGTAAAAATATTCGTTAAAATCACATTACATTTCATCACTATGTATTCCCATAGTCCTTTTTTAATGTTTATTTTGTTTTATTTTTAGACTAAATCAAATTTTCGATGAGACACATTCAATATTGAATTTATGGTAAAAAGTTGTGAAAATAATAGCACACATCACTAGTGGTAGAGATCACATTACATTTTCACTACTATTTACTTCCATCTCTCTCTCAAACTCAGATTGAAAACAAAAAGATCGAGATGAAGTTTTTGAAAAATAGTTTTTGTTAAGAAAAGATGGAGTGAATATCATTAAATCACGACTACTATTTTATTCCATCGTGTTTTTACGTTGTTTTCTTAACCGAAATCAAAATTGGGATGGGGTCAAAGAATAATAGAAATGGTAAAAAAAATCACTGCTAAATGGTAAAAAACATCACATCACATTTTTAGTACTGTATATTTCTGTCTTTTTCTTTAGTCGTTCTCTATCCCAGGTCAACGCTGCAATGAAACAAGTAAAAAGTTTAAATGAATTCAAAAAGTTGTAAAAGATAATCGACTAAAAGGAAGCTTCTTTAATTTTCACTTATCTCCACTTTCATTGTAATTGGCGAGTTCTATAATGGGCTTACTGATACGTTGGAATCATAGACATGCGGCTTGCAAACTATTGATATTTTCGCGCTCAAACTGCTGATATTTTCGCGCTCAAATTTTCAAAAACAAAAATGTGTGTAATTTGTAACCAATGAAAATTCAACTAAGCACACACCTGAACTAGGAGCCTACGTTCTGCGCTGACTGCTGCCTGTTAAACTAATATCGGAGCTGTATAAAAAGGAAAGCTATCAGTCAGCCAGTTTCATTACCAAGCATTCATCATGTCTGGAGACGAAGGAACAGGAGAGCAGTTTAAAAATGAACGTGGCAAGAGTCATCGAGAGATACTCAGAGATTATGTTCAGGGTTCCAACCCCTCACTGATCAAGGGAGAAGGTGATCTCAAATCACTTTCAGCGCTTAAATCTGATGAGGAACGACGTGAACGTTGCTCTAAAATTCTAGCCCGTAATGCTGCAAATGCAATGTATGCTTACAAGTCTTTAATTATTCGTGATGGCAAAAACATCGTCAAAGATCCCGTGTGTGCGTTGGACATAATCCATGCCATCAAGACACAACGCTGATCTCTGTAAAGTTTCAGCGAGTAAATATAAAACATATTTCCTCATAACGGCCCTTTTCAGGGCCACCCACTTTCTCCGAAAACTTTTTCACATAGTTACAACATGTATAGCACACTCTTACTCAAAGAAGTCGCTCTATAATTTTGAAATCTAAAAAAAACAAAACGTTTAAATCGTATATTTTGCTATGTACACTTTTTAATGAAACCATTACAGGTCAGAAGTGTTTTTTTTTTTTAAATATAATTTCCTTCTTCGATATAATAATATTTTTCTTCACAAATGTTAAACTGATAAACGACACAATAAGTAAATGGATACATTATTTGGCAATATTCGAATATTTCCGAGGCAAAAGTACGCATGCATTTTTTGATTATTTACAATTTATTATTCAAGTGAAGAAAATCAGTTTTTTGTCTATGTAAGTTGAAGATATCTCCTGTTGCTAATGATTAAATTCTACAATCTTACATACCTGATGATCAGTAAGTCAGTAGACGAATACATTGATCTATTAAAAAGTATTTGACTGTGAAATTTTGAAACAACGATTTGGTAAATATGTGTTACTTTACAATTCAGATGGCTTTCGCTACTTAGGGCTAAAACTTGGAAATATGATTATTACTCTGGTATTAATTGATTTCTCTGACATCAGATTATATTTGAAAGGGCATAAATCATAACCATATCGTTGTTTTTTTTCAGCAAAATTCAATGTCGAGATAAATGAATCATAAGTCCTAAATGTGATTAAAAAATTAAAAAGTAAGTTGAAGGTAGATACTAGCACTTATTAGGGAAATTGAATTAATATCATTACATTTTCTGTAATATTTACCTGCATCTTCAATTGTTTTTTTCTAAATTTCTACCGTGTCAAAAGTGTGAAAAGAAATTTCAAGATGAAGCGTGAGGAAAAGACGAGTACTAATTATAAAGATAAAATACATTTCACTGATATGTGTTACTTTACAATTCAGATGGCCAAGCTGCATTGAACTAAAACTGAAAAATATGATTCGTTACACTGGTATTAATTGATTTCTCTGACATTATTTTACATTAGAAACGGACGTAAATCATCATTGTGGAGTTGTTATCTAGCTAAGTATAGATGAATTCCTAAAGAAAAACACAAGTGGCAGTAATGAACCAAATAAAATATATGTCAATCAAAATATTTGAGTGTGATTCAAAAAATTAAAGAATAAGATGAAGTTGAAAATTTAGTGTTTAATTGTTTTTTTTTTCTCCTGAGTCAAAACTGTGATAAAACTTTAAACATCGTATACATTGCTGTAGGACTCTTGCACGAAATATAAGATTTCAGAGGTCAAATTTTAAAATATTTTTTTCATAACGGCCCCTTTCAGGGCAAGCCACGTTCCACGAACATTTTCTCACTCTATTCCAAAATATGTTATACAATGTTACTTTGGTATTACAGTCTCTCATTTTGAAATTAGAATGAAAGGAAATTTTTCAAATCCCATATTTTGCTACGTACATTTTTAGATAAGTTATTACGGATCAATTGTATCTTTCAAAATACCAATTCCATCTTGGATCTAATATTACTTTGTTTATCAATTTGAAACTGATAAACTCCTCAATAAGTAAATGGATACATTCATTTGGCATTATTTGAATCTTTCAAAACAAAAATTACATTTACTTTTTTTTTTATTGTTTACAATTTAAAATTGAAGTGAATAAAATTATATTTCTGTATGTAAATGAGAAATGGCACCTGATGTCATTTATTAAATTTATCATGCTTATATTCTCCCTGACTTTTAAGTAAGTAGATAAATACATCCATTTTTTAAAAAAGTATCTTACACAGTGAAATTTTTAAACATTAATTAAGCAAATGTCTGATACTTTACAATTCAGATGATCTTCACTACATCATACTAAAACTTGAAAATATTATCCGTTACTCTTGCATTAATTCGCTGTTTTTTATTTGGCGTTAAATTATATTTAAAAAAAGAATGTTAATCATAATTGTGTTGTCATTGTTGAGATGGATTTACAAAAAATATAAATTAAGGTAAGAGGTAGTGATGATTAACCAGATCAAATAAATTTCATCCAATTTATCATGTTTTTTTTTTAGCCCAAAATGTTATAAAGAAAAGAAAAAAATAATTCTAAAATTAAGGCTACAAATGATCAAGAAAATGAAATGCACATCATTACATCTTGCTTACTATTTTCCTGCATCTTCAATTTTTAATTTTTTTTTCTTCAATCTTTTGTCAAAACTACAATAAAACCATAAATTTGAAGCTTGAGGTGAAAACGAATATTATATAATACAATAAAATTAATCTGATTCACTTTTTACTCCTTTTCATGATTAATGCATGTTCTGATAACTGATATTCCAAAAACCATTTTAGCAAATTCTGTCGTCAATTTACATGCATTCTATTTTGTTACATTCCTTTTCAAACCTTTTGAAAAAAAATTGTAGAATTTAATCATTAGCAACAGGAGATATCTTCAACTTACATAGACAAAAAACTGATTTTCTTCACTTGAATAATAAATTGTAAATAATCAAAAAATGCATGCGTACTTTTGCCTCGGAAATATTCGAATATTGCCAAATAATGTATCCATTTACTTATTGTGTCGTTTATCAGTTTAACATTTGTGAAGAAAAATATTATTATATCGAAGAAGGAAATTATATTTAAAAAAAAAAAACACTTCTGACCTGTAATGGTTTCATTAAAAAGTGTACATAGCAAAATATACGATTTAAACGTTTTGTTTTTTTTAGATTTCAAAATTATAGAGCGACTTCTTTGAGTAAGAGTGTGCTATACATGTTGTAACTATGTGAAAAAGTTTTCGGAGAAAGTGGGTGGCCCTGAAAAGGGCCGTTATGAGGAAATATGTTTTATATTTACTCGCTGAAACTTTACAGAGATCAGCGTTGTGTCTTGATGGCATGGATTATGTCCAACGCACACACGGGATCTTTGACGATGTTTTTGCCATCACGAATAATTAAAGACTTGTAAGCATACATTGCATTTGCAGCATTACGGGCTAGAATTTTAGAGCAACGTTCACGTCGTTCCTCATCAGATTTAAGCGCTGAAAGTGATTTGAGATCACCTTCTCCCTTGATCAGTGAGGGGTTGGAACCCTGAACATAATCTCTGAGTATCTCTCGATGACTCTTGCCACGTTCATTTTTAAACTGCTCTCCTGTTCCTTCATCTCCAGACATGAGGATTGTTTGTAAGTTAAAATCTTTTGAAGTATTTATTTTCTCAGAAGAAAAATTTGACATGGAGTCTGAGGGGGGATGGGGTATATCGGCTGGATTTGATATAGTTCTCGATTTAGCCCAATTTGACGGAAAAAGCCACTATCGACCGAGAACGCACTTTTAGCACATACATAAGTGAGCCCTCAAAAATGGTCTTTCAAATGTCATTTTTACCTATCAATTTTGTGGCTTTTTCTGGTGTAGTTTGACGTGTTGATTGCAATGGTACAATTGGATCGGCTGTATTTGATATAGTTTTCGATTCAGCCCGATTTGACTGAAAGGCACTTTTAGAAAATACATGAGTGGGCATTCGAAAGTTCTCTTTCAAATGTCATTTTTAACTATCGATTCTATGGCTTTTTGTGGCTTACTTTGACGTGCTGATTGCAACAGTACAATTGGATTAGCTGTTATTGACGTAGTTCTCATTTAGCCAAATTTGATGGAAATAGACACTATCGACCGAGAAAGCATTTTTAGGATATACATAAGTAAGCCCTAAAAATGGTATTTTGAATTTTTTCTCACCTCATTATATTATGGCTTTTCTGGCTTATTTCGACATGCAGATTGCAACGGTACCATTGGATTTGCTGTATTCGATGTACTTCTCAATTTAGCCCATATTCACAGAAATAGCCGCTATTGACCAAATAGGCACTTCTAGCACATACATGAAATGGCCGTCAAAAATGCTCCTTCGAATGTCATTTTTACCTATCGATTTTATGGCTTTTTCTGGCGTAGTTTGACGTGCTGATTGCAACGGTACCATTGGATCGGGTGGATTTGATGTATTTTTCGATTTAGCTAAATTTGACGAAAATAGCCAAAATTGACTGAGAAGGCACCTCTGACACATACACAAGTAAGCTGTCAAAAATGTTGTCTCGAATGTAACTGGATCGGCTGGATTTGATTTATTTTTCAATTTAGCCCAATTTGATAGAAATAGCCGCTGTGGGTCGAAAAGGCGCTTCTAGCAAATACATAAGTAAGCTGTCAAACTGGTCTTTCGAATGTCATTTTCACCTATCGATTTCATGGCTTTTTCTGGCGTAATTCGGCGTGCTTATTGCAACAGTACCATTGCATCGGCTGCATATGATGTATCTTTCGATTTAGCACATTTTGAGGGAAATAGCTGCTGTTGGTCGCTAAGGCACTCCAAGCTCAACAAAAGTAAGCCGTCAAAAATGGTCTTTTGAATGTCATTTTTACCCATCGATTGTATGGCTTTTCTGGCGTATTTTGACGTGCTGATTGCAACAGTACCATTGGATCAGCAAGATTCGATGTATTTTTGATTTAAAACAATTTGATTGGAATAGCAGCTGATGGTGGAAAAGGCACTCGTAGCACATACATAAGTAAGCCGTCAAAAATGGTCTTTTGAATGTCATTTTTACCTATCGATTTTATGGATTTTTCTGGCGTAGTTAGACGCGCAGATTGCAAAAGTACCATTGGATAGGCTGTATTTTATGTAGTTTTTGATTCAGCCCAATTTCACGGATATAACTGCGATTGACCGAGCAGGTATTTCTAGCACATACATAAGTGAACTGTCATAAATGCTCCTTCGAATATAATTTTTACCTATATTTTCTTGATTTTTCTGGCATGGTTTGACGTGCTGATTGCAACAGTACCATTGGATCAGCTGCATTTGATATATTTATCGATTTAGCTCAATTTGAAAGAAATAGCCATAATTGACCGAGAAGGCAATTCTACCACATACACAAGTAGGCTGTCAAAATTGGTCTTTCAAACGTCATTTTCATCGATTTTATGGCTTTTCCTGGCGTAGTTTGACATGCTGATTGCAACGGTACCATTGGATTGGGTGGATTTGATATATTTTTCGATTGGGCCCGATTTGTTGGAAATAGCCGCTATTGGTCGAGGTAACACTTCTGGCACATAAATAAGTGAGCCGTCAAAAATGGTCTTTTGAATGTCATTTTTACCTATCAATTTTATGGCTTTTTCTGGCGTAGTTTGACGTGCTGATTGCAACGGTACCATTGGATCGGGTGGATTTGATGTATTTTTCTATTCAGCCCTTTTTGATAGAAATAGGCACAATCAACCGAAAATGCATTCCTACTACATACATAAGTGAGCCGTCAAAAATGGTCTTTTGAATGTCATTTTTACCTATCGATTTTATGGCTTTTCTTGGCGTAGTTTGACGTGCTGATTGCAACGGTACCATTGAATCGGCTGCATTTGATATATTTTTCAATTTAACCCTATTTGATGGAAATAGCTGCTATTGGTCCAGAAGGCACTTCCAGCACATACATAAGTGAGTCGTCAAAAATGGTGTCTCGAACGTCATTTTTTACCTAACGATTTATGGCTTTTTCTGGTGTAGTTTGACGTTCTTATTGCAACGGTACAATTGGATTGGGTGGATTTGATGTATTTCTGAATGTAGCCCAATTTGGTGGAAATAGCCGCTGTTGGTCAAGAAGGCACTTCAAGCACATACATAGGTGAGCTTTCAAAAAATGGTGTTTTGAATATCATTTCTACCTATCGATTTTATAGCTTTTTCTGGCGTAGTTTGACGTGCTGATTGCAACGGTACCATTGAATCGGCTGCTTTTGATGTATTTTTCGATTCAGCCCAATTTGATGGAAATAACTGCTATTGATCGAGATGGCTCTACTAGCACATACATTAGTCAGCAATCAAAAAAGTCTTTCGAATGTCATTTTTACCTATCAATTTTATGGCTTTTTCTGGCATAGTTTGACGTGCTGATTGCAACGGTACCATTAGATTAAGTGGATTTGATCTATTTTTGATAAAACCCAATTTGATGGAAGTAGCTGCAATTGACCGAAAATGCATTTCTAGCACATACATGAGTAAACCGTCAAAAATGGTCTTTTCGATGTCATTTTTACCTATCGATTAAATGGCTTTTTCTGGTGTAGTTTGATGTGCTGATTGCAACAGTGCCATTAAATCGGGTGGATTTAATGTATTATTCGATTCAGCCCAATTTGTTGGAAATAACCGCCGTGGTCGAAAAAGCACTTCTAGCACATACATAAGTGAGCCGTCAAAATGGTCTTTTGAATGTCATCTCTACCTATCAATTATTTTGCTTTTTCTGGTGTTGTTTGACGTACTGATTGCAACCGTACCATTAGATTGGGTGGATTTGATATATTTTTTGATGTTACCCAATTTGATGGAAATAGCCACAATTTACCGAAAATGCATTTCTAGCACTTACATAAGTAAGACGTCAAAAATGGTCTTTTAAATATCATTTTTACCGATCAATTTTAAGGCTTTTTCTGGCGTAGTTTGACGTGCTGATTGCAACAGTACCATTGGATTGGGTGGTTTTGATGTATTCTTCGATGTAGCCCAATTTGATGAAAATAGCCACTACAGACCGAAAATGCATTTTTAACACACACATAAGTAAAATGGTGTTTTGAATGTGATTTTTACCTATCGATTTTATGGCTCTTTCTGGCGTAGTTTGACGTGCTGATTGCAACGGTACCATTGGATCGGGTGGATTTGATGTATTTTTCGATTTAGCCCAATATGATGGAAATAGCTGCTATTCGTTGAAAATGCACTTCTAGCACATACATAAGTGAGCCATCAAAAATGGTGTTTTGAATGTCATTTTTTCCTATCGATTTTATTGCTTTTCCCTGCGTAATTTGACGTGCTGATTGCAACTGTACCATCGGATCGGGTTGATTTGATGTATTTTTTGATATAGCCCAGTTTGATGGAAATAACGGCCATTGGTCGAAAGGCCCTCCTAGCACACACATAAGTAAGCTGTCAAAATGGTCTTTTGAATGTCATTTTAACATATCGATTCCATTGGTTTTTCTGGTGTAGTTTGACGTGCTGATTGCAACGATACCACTGGATCGGGTGGATTTGATGTATTTCCCAATGTAACCAAATTTGATGGAAATAGCTGCTGTTGGTCGAAAGTCACTTCTAGCACATACATAAGTAAGCCGTCAAAAATGGTCTTTTGAATGTCATTTTTACCTATCGATTTCATGGCTTTTTCAGGTATAATTTGACGCGGAGATTACAACGGTACCATTTGATTTGGTGGATTTGAATCATTTTTCGATGTCGCCCAATTTGATGGAAATAGCTACAATTGACCAAAAATGTATTTCTAGCACATTCATAAGTAAGCCGTAAAAAATGATCTTTTGAATGTCATTTTTACCCGTCGATTTTACGGGTTTTTTTGGCGTAGTTTGATATGTTGATTGCAACAGTACCATTGTTCGGGTAGAGTTCATGTTTATTTTAATTTAGCCCAATCTGATGGATATTGCTACGATTGACCATAAATGCATTTCAAGCACACACATCAGTAAGCTGTCAAAAATGGCCTTTCGATAGTCATTTTTACCTATCGATTTTCTGGCTTTTTCTGGTGTAGTTTGATGTGCTGATTGATGCTGTACCATTGGATTGGCCGTGTTTCATGTGATTTTTCAATTTTGTCCATTTTGACAGAAATAGCCACTATTAAACGATAAAGCACTTCTACCACATACATAAGTAAGCCCTCAAAAATAGTCTCTCTGTCATTTTTACCCATCGATTTCTGGCTTTTTCTCGCTTATTTTGACATGCCGATTGACGTTTTACCATTGGATCGACTGTATTTCATGTGGTTTTCAATTTTGTCAATTTAGACAGAAATAGCAGCTATAAGCCAATAAGACCATTCTAGCATATACATATGTGAACCCTCCAAAAAGTCCTCCGAATGTTATTTTACACCTATCAATTTTCTGGCTCTTTCTTGCATAGTTTGACGTGCTGATTGACGCTCTACCATTTGATCAACTTTATTTGATGTATTTTCCAATTAAGACCATTTCGATGGAATTAGCTGCTTTTAACCGATAAAGCGATTCTACCACATACATAAGTAAGCCTGCAAAAATGGTGTTTCGAATGTCATTTTCATTTTTTGGCGTACTTTGACATGCTGATTGACACTGTACCATTGGATCGGCTGTATTTCATGTGGTTTTCCATTTTGTCCATTTTGACAAAAATAGCTGCAAATGGCCGATAAGGCACTTCTACCATATACATAAGTAAGCCCTCGGAAATGGACTTTTGAATGTCATTTTTACCTATCGATTTTATGGCTTTTTCTGGCTTAGTTCGACCTGCTGATCGACGCTGTACCATTGGATCGGCTGTATTTGATGTTGTCTTCAATTTCACCCATTTTGACAGAAATAGCCCCTATTAGCCGATAATGCACTTCTAGCACATACATAAGTAACCCTCAAAAATAGTTTTTCGAATGTTATTTTCACCTATCGATTTTATGGCTTTCCCTGGTGTAGTTTGACATGCTGATTGACGCTGTAGCATTGGATTGGCTGTATTCCATGTGGTTTTTAACTTTGCCCATTTTGACAGAAATAGCTGCTTTTACCTGATGAGGCACTTCTAGCAAATACATTAGTGCACCTTCAAAAATGCTATTTCGAATGTCATTTTTAGCTATCGATTTTCTGGCATTTTCTAGTGTAGTTTGACGTGCTGATTGATGCTGTACCATTGCATCGGCTTAATTTCATGTAGTTTTCAATTTTTCCCATTTTGAAAGGAATAGCTGCTATTAGCCCGTAAGGTACTCCTAGCATATATATATAGTAAGCCCTCAAAAATTGACGCTGTGCCATTGGGCAGCTCTATTTGATGTGGTTTTTAATTTTGCCCATTTTGACAGAATTAGCCAGTATGAGTCGATAAAGCACCTCTAGCACATACATAAGTATGCACTCAAAAATTGTCTTTCAAATGTCATTTTTACCTATCGATTATATGGCATTTTCTGGCGTAGTTTTACGTGCTGATTGATGCTGTACCATTTGATTGGCTCTGTTCGATGTAGTTACCGATTAAGTCCACTCTCACGGTAATAGACGCTATTAACCAATAAGGCACTCCTAGCACATACATAAGTAACCCTCAAAAATAGTTTTTCGAATGTCATTTTCACCTATCGATTTTCTGGCTTTTTCAGGCGTACTTTGACGTGCTGATTGACGCTGTACCATTGGATCAGCTTTATTTCATGTGGCTTTAAATTTGCCCAATTTGACAGAAATATCTGCAATTAACTGGTAAGGCACTCCTATTAAATATATAAGTATGCCCTCAAGAATGGTCTCTCGAATGTTATTTTCACCCCATAATTTTATGGCTTTTTCTTGCATAGTTTGAAATGCTGATTGACGCTGTACCATCGGATCAGCTGTATTTTATGTGGTTTTCAATTTTGCCCATTTTGACAGAAATAGCCACCATTGGTCGATAAAGCACTTCTAGCACTTACATAAGTATGCCCTGAAAAATGCTATTTAGAATGTCATTTTCATCTATCGATTTTATGGCTAGGTTTGACGTGCTGATTGACGCTGTACCATTGGATTGGCTGTATTTGATGTAGTTACCAATTAAGTCCACTTTGACGGTGATAAACGTTATTAACCGATAAGGCACTTCTAGCACATACATAAGTAAATCCTCAAGAATGGACTTTTGAATGCCATTTTCACCCATCGATTTTATGGCTTTTTATTGCCTAGTTTGACTTGCTGATTGACGCTGTACCATTGGATCAGCTGTATTTGACGTGGTTTTCAAGTTTGCCTATTTTGACAGAAATAGCCACTATTAGCCGATGAAGCACTTCTAGCACATACGTAAGTAAGCCCTCAAAAATAGTCCATCGAATGTCATTCTTACCTATCGATTTTCTGTCTTTTTCTGGCCTAGTTTGACGTGCTGTTTAACGCCGTGACATTGGATCTGCTTTATTTTATGTGGCTTTTCAAATTCGCCTATTTTGAAAGAAATATCCGCTATTAACCGATAAGGCACTCCTAGCACATACATAAGTATGCCCTCAAAAAGGGTCTTTCGAATGTCATTATCACCCATCGATTTTATGGCTTTTTTTGCGTGGTTTGACGTGCTGATTGACACTATGCCATTGGATTAGCTGTATTTGATGTAGTTTCTGATCAAGCTAATTTCAACGGGAATAACTTCTATAAGCTGTTGAGGCACATCAAGCACATACCTAAGTAAGTCCTAAAATTGTCTTTTGAATGTCATTTTTACAGCTTTTTATGGCTTGTTTTGGCGTAGTTTGACGCTGTACATATACATGAGTAATCCCTCAGAAATAGTCATCCGAATGTCATTTTACACTTATCGATTTTATGGCTTTTTCTCGTGTAGTTTGACGTGCTGATTCCAATGGTAACATTGTTTTGGTGGATTGGATGTATTTTTCGATTCAGCCCAATTTGATGGAAATAGCCAATATTGACCGAAAATGCACACATCAGTAGGCCGTCAAAAATGGTCTTTTGAATGTCATTTTTACCTATCGATTTTATGTTTTTATCTGGTGTAGTTTGATGTGCTGATAGTAACGGTACCATTCGATTGGATGGATTTGATGTATTTTTTGATGAAGCCCAATTTGATTGGAATAGCCACAATTGACCAAAAATGCATTTCTAGTTCATTGGTTGAGAAGGCACTTCTAGCAAATACATTAGTGAGACATCAAAAATGGTCTATTTTTACCGATCGATTTTATGGCTTTAACTGGCGTTGTTTGACGTGCTGATTGCAATGGTACCATTGAATCGGGTGGATTTGATGTATTTTTCGATTTAGCCGAATTTGATGGAAATAGCTGCTGTTGGTCGAAAAGGCACTCCTACCCCATACGTGAGTAAGCCATCAAAAATAGTCTTTTGAATGTCATTTTTACCTATCAATTTTATGGCTTTAACTGGCGTAGTTTGACGTGCTGATTGGAAAGGTAGCATTGAATCGGGTAGATTTGATGTATTTTTTGATTTAGCCGAATTTGATGGAAACAGCTGCTGTTGGTTGAAGAGGCCATTCTTGCGCATATATAAGTAATCCGTCAAAAATGGTCTTTTTAATGTCATTTTTACATATCAATTTTATGGCTTTTTCTGGCGTAGTTTGACATCCTGATTTTAACGGTACCATTGGATTGGTTGGATTTGATGTATTTTTCAATTTAGCCAAATTTGATGGAAATAGCCACAATTGACCGAAAATGCATTTCTTGCTCATACATAAGTAAGCTTTATTTTATTTTATGGCTTTTTCTGGCGTAGTTTGACGTGCTGATTGCAACGGTACCATTGGGTCAGGCAGATTTGAAGAATTTTTTGATGTTTTCCATTTCGATGGAAGTTTCTGCTGTTCTTCGAAAAGGCACTTCAAGTGCATACATAAGTGAGCCGTCAAAAATGGTGTTTTGAATGTCATTTTTACCTATCGATTTTATGGCTTTTTCTGGCGTAGTTTGACGTGCTGATTGCAATGGTACCATTGAGTTGGCTGCATTTGGGGTATTTTCGATTCAGCCCCATTTAATCGAAAGAACTGCTATTGGTCGAGAAGGCACTTCTACACATACATAGGTGAGCCATCAAAAATGGTCTTTTGAATGTCATCTTTGCCTATCGATTTTATAGCTTTTTCTCGCGTAGTTTGACGTGCTGATTGCAACGGTACCATTTGATTGGGTGGATTTGATGTATTTTTCGATTCGGTCCAATTTGATGGAAATAGCTGCTATTGGTCAAGAAGGCACTTCTATCACATGTATAAGCTAGCTGTCAAAAATGGTCTTTTGAATGTCATTCTTACCCATCAATTTTATGGCTTTTCTGGTGTAGTTTGACGTGCTGATTGCAACAGTACCATTGGGTCAGGCCGATTTTATGTATTTTTGATATATTCCAATTTGATGGAATTTTCTGCTGTTCTTCGAAAAGGCACTTCTATCACATACATAAGTAAGCTGTCAAAAATGGTGTTTTGAATGTCATTTTTACCTATCGATTTTCTGGCTTTTTCTGGCGTAGTTTGACGTGCTGATTGGAAAGGTAGTATTGAATCGGGTAGATTTGATGTATTTTTTGATTCAGCCCAATTTGATTGAAATAGCCACAATTTACAGAAAATGCATTTCTGGCACATACATAAGTAAGATGTAAAAAATGTCTTTTGAATGTCATTTTTACCTATCGATTTTATGGTTCTTCCTGACGTAGTCTTGCGTGCTAATTGCAACAGTATCATTGAATCGGGTGGATTTGATGTATTTTTTGATTTAGCCCAATAAGATGGAAATAGCCGCTGTTGGTCGAAAAGGCTCTTCTAGCACATACATTAGTGAACCGTCAAAAATGGTCTTTGGAATGTCATTTTTACCTATCGACTTTATGGCTTTTTCTGGCGTAGTTTGACGTGCTGATTGCAACGGTACGATTGGATCGGGTGGATTTGATGTATTTTTTGATTTAGCCCAATTTGATGAAAATTGCTTCTATTGGTCGAGAAGGCATTTTTAGCACATACATTCTAAGTTAGGATTTATAGTGTTTTCTTTTTCTATACATGAAACAACTCGGACATTTTTCTTCCAAGCCAAAATTTCCGAAAGAAAAAACTGGGAAAAAAATAATGCTTATAGAATAAAGTGTCGGATAATGAGTGTTTGGATAGGTGTATATATCAGATTAACATTTTGCTGCTTATCTTGTAAAGATTCGAAAAGACTTCATAGAAAGTTGGTGGCCCTGAAAATCGACACGAAATTGCAGAATTCTTTTTCTAATTTTGAATGAAAAAGGTTTAATTTCTATTATTACGTTAATATCTGTTGAATATGTTCTTTAAATATACCTTTTAGTTAAAATCATAATTTAAATTTACACTCAAAATATACATTAATATACGTTAATATCTGATGAATATGTTCTTTGAATATACCTTTCAATTCAAATCATACTTTAAATTTATACTCTAAATATACATTAATATACGTCAATATCTGATGAATATGTTCTTTGAATATACCTTTTAATTCAAATCATACTTTAAATTTATACTCTAAATATACATTAATATACGTCAATATCTGATGAATATGTTCTTTGAATATACCTTTCAATTCAAATCATACTTTAAATTTATACTCAAAATATACATTAATATACGTTAATATCTGATGAATATGTTCTTTGAATATACCTTTTAATTCAAATCATACTTTAAATTTATACTCAAAATATACATTAATATACGTCAATATCTGATGAATATGTTCTTTGAATATACCTTTCAATTCAAATCATACTTTAAATTTATACTCTAAATATACATTAATATACGTCAATATCTGATAAAATATGTTCTTTGAATATACCTTTTAATTCAAATCATACTTTAAATTCATACTCAAAATATACATTAATATACGTTAATATCTGATGAATATGTTCTTTGAATATACCTTTTAATTCAAATCATACTTTAAATTTATACTCTAAATATACATTAATATACGTCAATATCTGATGAATATGTTCTTTGAATATACCTTTCAATTCAAATCATACTTTAAATTTATACTCTAAATATACATTAATATACGTCAATATCTGATGAATATGTTCTTTGAATATACCTTTTAATTCAAATCATACTTCAAATTTATGCTCTAAATATACATTAATATACGTCAATATCTGATGAATATGTTCTATGAATATACCTTTTAATTCAAATCATACTTCAAATTTATGCTCTAAATATACATTAATATACGTCAATATCTGATGAATATGTTCTTTGAATATACCTTTTAACTCAAATCATACTTCAAATTTATGCTCTAAATATACATTAATATACGTCAATATCTGATGAATATGTTCTTTGAATATACCTTTTAATTAAAATCATACTTTAGATTTATACTCTAAATATACATGAGCCAAATTGACTTCCATGGCAGCTCTGTAATTAATTGAATTTTCATCGGTCAAAAAATAAGACACAAATAAATTTCTGAGAATGCGAGTGCTAAAATATTATAAGCCGTCAGGAGCCTACTGTAGAGCCTATTTAAACCTCGAGTCGGGGACTCCCTGTGTAGAACCTACTTTCAGTATGCTGAAAAGGTGTGCTCAAGGAGGTAAAGTAAATTGAAAGGGCAAGACCTGCTCATCACTATTGATAACCTTATCATTGTAATATCATAAAACAGATCCTGAACTCTCTTTCAAAGTGATAAAGAAAGAAATGAATAAAACCAATCAGGTCACTTCCTAGACTTTCTTCAGATGTTTATTTCGTGTTATTGGTATTTTCTATTCTGTGAATATTATTCATTCTGGAGGAAAGTTTATAATTCGTTTTTTATTCACAATTTAACAAATTGAAAATTCAAACAATTTCCTCAAACAGAAATGTTTTAATATATTGGATTGATATTAATGAAGCTTTTACTCAGAATCCCTGGGGGTTTTTTCCTCTAAAATGTAGTAGCTGGGGGCATAGTTGCCTTTGCAAAGAAGACAGTTGATTACAACGGACAGGGTCACGTGAGGTGAACGAGTCTTACTTTATGCAGTTACTTTTCCTCCCTTGCCACGACATTACATCTTGCTGTAGCTATCATGTACGATGAAATGATAAGACACCAGGTTTGAATAGGCTCAACAGTAGGCTCCTGACACCTGCTGACATTTTAGAGCTCACGTTTTTCAAAACTTGTTTTTTGTCTGAAAAATTACTCCTTTAAAAATATTAGTCAGCATATATCTATTAGTGTAAGGCAATTTAAAATGTGTTAGTGGTAGGTTTGTTTTTATTTTTTATTTTTTGAATAGATGAAATTGGCACGCGTTTTTATCTTTGATTTTTGGAGATTTGGGAATCATGCAAAAATTGGAGGTGATAGAGAAAAGCCAAGACATTCCCACAAGAAATCGGTACCCCACAAAAATAAAGCGTCAAACTCATTTAATAGTTCATTTTATTGTCGAATTATTCGTTCGATTATTGGAAAGGAAAGTCTGCCATAAATCGTTTGAGTAAATCTAATAGAACTGGATATATATATATATATATATATATATATATATATATATATATATATATATATATATATATATCGGTAATACATCGATGTGTGAATTTTTGTTTGAATCAAAGAATCGTTTTTTATTTTATTTGATAGATGACAGAGTCTATTATTAATTGTCCCATTCTAAATATCAGAAGGAAGAAAGGTTTTCATGTGACTAAACCCAGCCCCCGATTTAATTTGATGACCACGTTTACATAGTAAACAGGGGCATAGTTGCCTTTCCTAAAAAAACGGTTTATCATCACAGACGGGGTCGCATGAGATAAGCGAGTCTTACTTTATCCAGTTACATTTCCTCATTTCCCATGGCATGACATCTCACTGTAGGTATCATGTACAATGTAATGATAAGAAGGAGCCCCCTGACACCCGGTAGGAATAGGCTCAACAGTAGGCTCCTAACACCAGCTGATATTTTCGCGCTCACATTTTCAAAACTTGCCTATTATGTTATTTTCTAACCAATCAGAATTCAACAATCTGTAGAGCTGCCGTGGGAGCCGACTTTTCATTTATCAACATATGTTATACCGCAAAAATATCAATTAATAATAAGGCTTCGAACAGATAGATTTTGAATAGTACACAGACTAATTAACCGCACTAATAAAGATATACATGTAATTATATTTAATAACGAGTCTGGGTTTATCAATGTTTCTGTTGCAGTGTTAAGTTATAATGACTTATCTCCCTTTAAACATGACTCCATGGCTTTCATTTGTTTTTTATGATTATCTTCTGGTTTCATCTTAGTGTTGAAAATCTATTAAATCATTCAATTTCTGAAAGAAGGAAAAACGATGTTCGTCTGATTTAGCATCTTCCCCTGAGAATCGCCATATTTTTTTACGGGAAATATCATAGAAACAAAGATAAATCAACTATTTTGGGTATAAATGTAGTTCAACTGATTTTGTAGGAGCGTTGCGAATCATATAATCAACTTGGAATAAGAAAATGAATATAAAATCACAAAGAAAAGCTATGAAGAAACCTAGGAAAGACATCCGCTACACGGTCTTTATATTTTCTTTTAAATTTACTTTAATTTTAAAGAAGGAACCAACAAAAAAATGCATGATAGTAAAAAAAAAGAAAAAAAAAAAAAAAGATGGAATGTTCAATATTTTGAATCCTACAGTCTAGCAGTAAAGAATTTAAAAAAATATTATTCTAACAATTTTATCGACAAAACAATAACATATTCATAAGTATCATCAAATATATTTCTGTTTTGTAATAATTTGAATATAATTTTTTGACAGTTTATATTTCCGTGTTAATTTAGTTGTCTTTAATGATGATTTAATGATTTGTGTAAACACAAATACCGTTGGACATTTTTTGATTGGAACATCTGAGGCCCTATTCCATCTAGTAATACATGAATTTGTCCGGCGAAATTATCACGAAAACAAAAAATTCTCTCTGTTATTTGATGTAGATATAAAATGTTCACTCAATTAACAAAATGATATATATATATATATATATATATATATATATATATATATATATATATATATATATATATATATATATATATATATATATATATATATATATATATATATATATATATATATATATATATAATATTTACCCAATTAACTAAATGGCCCCTTACTGTTTTAGTCATAATTCATTTGAATAATTTTGAATTAGTTATATTTCGTTAAGTAAATTTCTGAATATGAAATCTCCAAAGCAATACTTTCAGAAATTAAACTTTTTTTTTTCTTTTTACAAATTTACAGTCCGACTTTGAATAATTAAAACGTGACATTAACGGTGTCACAATTTCAAATTCACAATTCAGACACTTAATACAAAATCTACCTTTAGATTTTGGCTTGTCAGCACCTTTCAAACTTATTCAAGGGGCCATCGTTGTTTTATATAATAGAAATAAATGATACATTGATAATGTAAAAGTTGGCTCCCACGGAAGCTTTGCACTTTGCTGACTTTTGATTGATCAGAAAATAACACAAAACACAAGTTTTGAAAATATGAGCGCTAAAATGTCAGCTGGTGTCAGGAGCCTACTGTTGAGCCTATTCAAACTTGGTGTCAGGACGCTCCCACTTATCATCTCATTGTACATTATACCTACAAAAAGATGTCATGGCGTGATAAGGGAGGGAAATTAACGGGGAAAAGTAAGACTCACTGATCCCATGCGACCTTGTCCGTTGTAATCAACCGTTTTCTTCGCAAAGGCAACTATGCCCCCAGCTACTACATTTTAGAGAATGGTGTATAGGAGTAAAAGTTTCACTTTGACATTCTATTTTAAAAACTTGAAAATAAAACCAAGTGTTGCCAATTGATATTTGGGGGCTATTCCCCGTAAAATGAAATACAATACTAACATTATATTTTTTTATACATAGAGATTACAAAAATACTTCAAATAATTATAATAAGAAGAAAAATATCAATTTACAATATCTTATGTCTACTTATTTCTTTGTTTGTGTTTCATTGGAAGCTATTTTACAAATATGGAATTACAGAAGCCAAATGAAATACTCTTTGTTCAATACTAAACTGATTGAGAGGTTTTTTTAGACGCATTCTTGATACATCCAAAATAATATCTTTCGAGATTTATTATTGTTAACATAAGTAAAGATTTTCAACTCGAATCATAGAAAATAATGTTTCCTTTTGCCACCGTATTACAGTAGTCGACGGAGTGTTGACAAACTGTATGGTAGATTAACTACACCTCATTAGTGCATAATGTTTGACGTCTCGTCGATAAAATGTAAATATTGACTTGAAGCAATTCAATTCTAAGTTAAGATTTATAATGATTTCATTTTCTATAGACGAAAAAACTTAGACATTTTTCTTTCAAGCTAAAATTTTGGAAAGAAAAAATTGAAAAAAAAAATGTTTATGAAATAAAGCGTCGAAAAATGAGTGTTTGGATAGGTCAATATATATCAGATAAACATTTTACTGCTTATCTTGTAGAGATTGGAAAAAGACTTCATAGAAATTTGGTGGCCCTGAAAAGGGCCGTTTAGAGACAATATTTCAATATTTAACCGCCCAGGCCACACAGAATTCTGATATTTTTCTTGCGTGCATCGAACATATCCACAAAGCTGACATACTCTCTTTCGGCTTGCTTGGCAATGGAGACGGCATCACGGATAACTTTCTCTCGGTAAATTCTAAACAGTCGATTTCCTTCGTATTCGACAATAGATGTACGCTGGACACGAACTTTGCGAGAATGACGGCGTGTAAGAGGCTTGCAGTTGAACTTGTATTAAAATATTGTCTCAGAATGGCCCTTTTTAGGGTCAGCCACTTTCTACGAACTATCTAATCAATATCTACAAGATATGCATTGGAATAAGTTAATTTTTTAAAAATCGTTTTTCAAAACTTGCCTTTTGTGTTACTTTCTGACCGAAGTCAAAAATCAACAGAGCTGCTGTGAGAGCCGACTTCTACATTATCAACATTACTCCTATCACACAAACTACGATGACCCCTTGAATTATTTTGAAAGGTGCTAAGAAGGCCGACAAGACATAATCTAAAGGTTGTATTGATGGGAAGAAAAGAAAATAAGACGAAGGAAAACTACTCCATTTTGAAGTCACAATCTAATATGTAGCCATATTAGATAAACATTCTACTGCATTTCTTGTAAGAAGTGAATAAACTTTTCCTAGAAAGTGGGTGGCCCTAAAAAGGGCCGTTTAGTGACAATATTTCAATGTCTAACCTCCCAATCCAAAGAAAGCTCTTCCATTTTTCTTGAGCGCATAGTCAACATCCATTATGGTGATAGTTTCCTTGTTGGTCAGCACAGCGTGAGAGATGATATCATGGACAACCATTGTAATGTAAATCTCGACCTGATGGGTCGCCTCGTATTCTGGATCAAATTTACACTGATCACCACATCTACAAGCCAAACGGTTGGTAGCAGGCTTGCTGTCATTATTGTCAAACTGACGATCACCATTTACGCTTCCTTCTCCACGTTTAGACATGATGAGGGAGTCAAGCTTCTAGTCATCTGGGGTGTTCGAATGGATGAAGTATATCTATTTATACAGCTTTGTGCGGACGTAGTAGTAAGCATGTCACGTGGTAGGAAGGGTGATCTAATGACCCATGAATATACACTGGACAATTGAGCACGCTTTTTGTAAACCAACTGGTTTATACATTTAAAAAAATACCAACCATGCGTATGAAACCCTAAAACACTGTTAATATAGTAATGTTATTTTTAGATTTTTATCTATTTTTGGAAATCTATCAGATTCTAAAAATAGCTTTCATTAACTTTTTTCTCACTATCTTTCATTTTCAGAGCAATGATACTATAGTACATATATAAAGGTAATCCGACAGTTTAACGATGTAAAAACAAAAAAAGTGTAAATAATAACAAAGTAAGAAAAAACAAATAAGCAAATATGAAAACTATCTATCAGGAATTATGAATGATTTATTAAAATAGTTTCAAGATATTATCTAATATACATATTGATTATTAACAACTGAAATCAAATAAATGAGAGAATATTTGTTGTTGTGATTATTTCGCCAGACAAATTCAAGCATTAATGATGGGAATAAATTCTCAGTTGTGCCTAATTCTTGTTGTAATTTTTAAGAGTATTTGTAAATGTCTCATCATAATTAGAGTCTACTAAATCAGCACAGAAATTACATGTTTTAAAAAATTATATTCTGACCTTAAAAATGCAAGTACATTTTATAATATTTATTCATCAAATATAATTTCGGTATAATATGAGCATTTTCCAAAACATATGTTTTTAATTTTACCCTGCAAAACAGATTATCAAATTGAAATATAAAAATAATTTTCTGTGTCTCTATTTTTATTTTTTCAAAATTTCAATATTACAAATTATACAATGTTTTTGGCGTTTTATTCTTGCTCAGTCATTGGAGGTCAGCGAAGTTTTCCTTGCTTTCATGAAAAAAACAGTTAACCTGATAAAGTGGTAATCGTGACTTTTCTAATAATTTCGAGGCAGTTTGGAATGGAATCATTTTGTTTTGTTTTGCTTTCTTTGGGGGAAAAAACATTGGAAAACTGCAAAGTTGTTGACTATTAGGGTTTAGTTTTAAAATACTGCAATTATAAGTTTATTTATTAATTCATTCAACAAAAGTCTTCAACGTTACTTATTTGGGGTAAGCTGAGTCCCGAATTCTGATTTCAAGAAGTTAAAAATTTAAAAAAAGAAATCACGTCCCTTCCCAAAACTACTTTCTTGTTTTGATTTTATTTCACTTATATTTTTAGATTACATTGAATTATCATTCAATGTCGGAAATATCGTGAAATTCGTTTCCATTCATAATTCAAAAGAAGGCTAATTTCGACCAGTTCTTTGAACCAATACATGATATATATTTTGGATTATTATGTAAGATTTAAATGAATATTCTAACTGGAAAAGTCTTGAAAATAATCTAAAATATTTGGGAAATCTTGGAAGCCTTCTCGCCACTATTCATTTTGTCTTTTTGAAATTTTACTTCATGAGAGAAAATCTTCCCAACACACTATTTAATGAGCAACCTCTCAATGACACCATACCCCCAAAATGATCAATAATGAAATATATAATGATTTTATGATTATTCTAACACTTCTATCGTTGGAACAACATATTTTATATAATCAAATATCATAAAATATAATTGCAATTAAACAAATGTCAGAATATAGCTTTGAAAATAAAACTATTATGTTTGGTGCTTGTTCCGTGGGTCCTAATGACGATGACAATTTCCATCGGTCATTGAATCACCTTTTCTATTAAGTGGGGTGTTCCCTACTACGTCTGCATATTCAAATATCAAAGCTGTATTAAGTGATATCATCCATCAATTCAGACACTTCAGCTACAAGCATTCATCATGTCTCCAAGTGCAAAACAATTGGAAAAAGGAGGCAACAAGCGTCAACCTAAGTCACACAGTCAGGGTATCACCAAGATTGCTACCCACCATCCGGCTAGCAGGGCTGCTACCAGGCGTATCTCTTGTCTAAACCACGTGTTGCCATCACCTGAGCTGTACTGACAAAAAGAAACATTGTAACCCTAATGGATGTGACCTGTGCAATGGAGAGACAGAGCAAAATGCATTTTTACTGCACACATCAGTAAGCCGTCAAAAATGGTCTTTTGAATGTTATTTTTACCTATCGATTTTATGGCTTTTTCTGGCGTTGTTTGACGTGCTGATTGCAACAGTAAGATAGGATCTGATGGATTCGATGTATTTTTCGATTCAGCCCAATTTGATGAAAAGAGCCAATATTGACCGAAAATGCATTTTTACTGCACACATCAGTAAGCCATCAAAAATGGTCTTTTGAATGTCATTTTTACTTATCGATTTTATGGCTTTTTCTGGCGTAGTTTGACGTGCTGATTGCAACGGTATCATTGGATCGGGTGGATTTGATGTATTTTTCGATTCAGCCCAATTTGATGAAAAGAGCCAATATTGACCGAAAATGCATTTTTACTGCAAACATCAGTAAGCCATCAAAAATGGTCTTTTGAATGTCATTTTTACCTATCGATTTTATGGCTTTTTCTGGCGTAGTTTGACGTGCTGATTGCAACGGTATCATTGGATCGGGTGGATTTGATGTATTTTTCAATTCAGCCCAATTTGATGAAAAGAGCCAATATTGACCAAAAATGCATTTTTACTGCACACATCAGTAAGCCATCAAAAATGGTCTTTTGAATGTCATTTTTACCTATCGATTTTATGGCTTTTTCTGGCGTAGTTTGGCGTGCTGATTGCAACCCTACCACTGGATCAGGTGGATTTGATGTATTTTTGATTCAGCCCAATTTGATGGATAGAGCCAATATTGGTACAAAAATGCATTTTTACCGCATCCATAAGTGAGCCGTCATAAATGGTCTTCTGAATGTCATTTTTACCTATCGATTTTATGGCTTTTTTTTGGCGTAGTTTGACGTGCTCATTGCAACGGTATCATTGGAACGGGTGGATTTGATGTATTTTTCGATTCAGCCCAATTTGATGAAAAGAGCCAATATTGATCGAAAATGCATTTTTACCGCGCATATCAGTAAGCCGTCAAAAATGGTCTTTTGAATGTCATTTTGACGTATTGATTTTATTGCTTTTTCTGGCGTAGTTTGACGTGCTGAATACCACGGTACCATTGGATTGGGTGGATTTGATGTACTTTTCGATTCAGCCCAATTTGATGAAAAGAGCCAATATTGACCAAAAATGCATTTTTACTGCACACATCAGTAAGCCATCAAAAATGGTCTTTTGAATGTCATTTTTACCTATCGATTTTATGGCTTTTTCTGGCGTAGTTTGACGTGCTGATTGCAACGGTACCAGTGGATTAGATGGATTTGATGTACTTTTCGATTCAGCCCAATTTGATGAAAATAGCCAATATTGACCGAAAATGCATTTTCATTGCACACATCAATAAGCCATAAAAAATGGTCTTTTGAATGTCATTTTTACCTATCGATTTTATGGCTTCTTCTGGCGTAGTTGGACGTGCTGATTGCAACGGTACCATTGGATCAGGTGGATTTGATGTATTTTTCAATTCAGCCCAATTCGATGGAAATAGCCAATATTGACCAAAAATGCATTTTTACAGCATACATAAGTGAGCCGTCAAAAATGGTCTTTTGAATGTCATTTTTACCTATCGATTTTATGGCTTTTTCTGGCGTAGTTTGACGTGCAGATTGCAACGGTACCACTGGATTGGGTGGATTTGATGTATTTTAAATTCAGCCCATTTTGATGAAAAGAGCCAATATTGACCGAAAATGCATTTTTACTGCCCACATCAGTAAGCCATCAAAAATGGTCTTTTGAATGTCATTTTTACCTATCGATTTTATAGCTTTTTCTGGCGTAGTTTGACGTGCTGATCGCAACGGTATCATTGGATCGGGTGGATTTGATGTATTTTTCGATTCAGCCCAATTTGATGGAAAGATGCAATATGGACAAAAAATGCATTTTTACCGCACACATCAGTATGCCATCAAAAATGGTCTTCTGAATGTCATTTTTACCCATCGATTTCATGGCTTTTTCTGGCGTAGTTTGACGTGCTGATTGCAACGGTACCATTGGATCGGGTGGTTTTGATGTATTTTTCGATTCAGCTCAATTTGATGAAAATAGCCGCTATTGGTCGAGAATGCACTTCCAGCACATTCATAAGTGAGCCGTCAAAAATGGTCTTTTGAATGTCATTTTTACCTATCGATTTTATGGCTTTTTCTGGCGTAGTTTGACGTGCTGATTGCAACAGTACCATTGGATCGGGTGGATTTGATGTACTTTTCGATTCAGCCCATTTTGATGGAAATAGCCAATATTGACCGAAAATGCATTTTTACCGCATACATAAGTTAGCCGTCATAAATGGATTTTTTGAATGTCATTTTTACCTATCGATTTTATGGCTTTTTCTGGCGAAGTTTGACTTGCTGATTGCAACGGTACCATTGGATCAGGTGGATTTGATGTATTTTTCGATTAAGCCCAATTTGATGGAAAGAGCCAATATTGACCGAAAATGCATTTTTACCGCACACATCAGTATGCCATCAAAAATGGTGTTTCGAATGTCATTTTTACCTATCAATTTTATGGCTTTTTCTGGCGTAGTTTGACGTGCTGATCGCAACGGTACCATTGGATCGGGTGGATTCGATGTATTTTTCGATTCAGCCCAATTTGATGAAAATAGCCGCTATTGATCGAGAAGGCACTTCCAGCACATTCATAAGTGAGCCTACAAAGATGGTCTTTTGAATGTCATTTTTACCTATCGATTTTATGGCTTTTTCTGGCATAGTTTGACGTGTTGATTTTAACGGTACCATTGGATTGGGTGGATTTGATGTATTTTTCATTCCAGCCCAATTTGATGAAAATAGCCAATATTGACCAAAAATGCATTTTCACCGCATACATAAGTTAGCTGTCACAAATGGTCTTTTGAATGTCATTTTTATCTATCGGTTTTATGGCTTTTTCTGGCGTAGTTTGACGTGCTGATTGCAACGGTACCATTGGATCGGAAGGATTCGATGTATTTTTCGATTAAGCCCAATTTGATGGAAAGAGCCAATATTGACCGAAAATGCATTTTTACTGCACACATCAGTATGCCATCAAAAATGGTGTTTTGAATGTCATTTTTACCTATCGATTTTATCGCTTTTTCTGGCGTAGTTAGACGTGCTGATCGCAACAGTACCATTGGATCGGGTGGATTTGATGTACTTTTCGATTCAGCCCAATTTGATGAAAAGAGCCAATATTGACCAAAAATGCATTTTTACTGCACACATTAGTAAGCCATCAAAAATGGTCTTTTGAATGTCATTTTTACCTATCGATTTTATGGCTTTTTCTGGCGTAGTTTGACGTGCTGATTGCAACGGTACCAGTGGATCAGATGGATTTGATGTACTTTTCGATTCAGCCCAATTTGATGGAAATAGCCAATATTGACCAAAAATGCATTTTTATTGCAGACATCAATAAGCCATAAAAAATGGTCAGCTGAATGTCATTTTTACCTATCGATTTTATGGCTTTTTCTGGCGTAGATTTACGTGCTGATTTTTACAGTACCATTGGATTGGGTGGATTTGATGTATTTTTCGATTCTGCCCTATTTGATGGAAATAGCTGTTATTGGTCGGGAAGGCACTTTCAGCACATACATAATTGAGCCGTCAAGAATGGTCTTCTGAATGTCATTTTTACCTATCGATTTTATGGCTCTTTCTGGCGTAGTTTGACGTGCTGATTGCAACGGTACCATTGGATCGGGTGGATTTGATGTATTTTTCAATTTAGCCCTATTTGATGGAATTCGCCAATATTGAACAAAAATGCATTTTTACCGCATACATAAGTGAGCCGTCACAAATGGTCTTTTGAATGTAATTTTTTACCTATCGATTTTATCGCTTTTTCTGGCGTAGTCTGACGTGCTGATTGCAACGGTACCATTGGATTGGGTGGATTTGATGTATTTTTCGATTCAGCCCAATTTGATGAAAAGAGCCAATATTGACCGAAAATGCATTTTTACTGCATACATAAGTGAGCCATCAAAAATAATCTTTTGAATGTCATTTTTACCAATCGATATTATGGCTTTTTCTGGCATAGTTTGACGTGCTGATTGCAACGGTGCCATTGGGTCGGGTGGATTTGATGTATTTTTCAATTCAGCCCAATTTGATGGAAATAGCCAATATTGACCGAAAATGCATTTTTACTGCATACATAAGTGAGCTGTCAAAATAGGTCTTTTGAATGTCATTTTTACCTATCGATTTTATAACTTTTTCTGGCGTAGTTTGACGTGCTGATTGCCACGGTACCATTGGATCGGATGGATTTGATGTATTTTTCGATTCAGCCCAATTTAATGGAAAGATGCAATATTGACCAAAAATGCATTTTTACCACAGACATCAGTATGCCATCAAAAATGGTCTTCTGAATGTCATTTTTACCCATCGATTTCATGGCTTTTTCTGGCGTAGTTCGACGTGCTGATTGCAACGGTACCATTGGATCGGATGGATTCGATGTATTTTTCGATTCAGCTCAATTTGATGAAAATAGCCGGTATTGGTCGAGAAGGCACTTCCAGCACATTCATAAGTGAGCCGTCAAAAATGGTCTTTTGAATGTCATTTTTACCTATCGATTTTATGGCTTTTTTTGGCGTAGTTTGACGTGCTGATTGCAACGGTACCATTGGATCAGGTGGATTTGATGTACTTTTTGATTCAGCCCAAATTGATGGAAATAGCCAATATTGACCGAAAATGCATTTTTACCGCATACATAAGTTAGCCGTCATAAATGGTTTTTTTGAATGTCATTTTTACATATCGATTTTCTGGCTTTTTCTGGCGTAGTTTGACGTGCTGATTGCAACAGTACCATTGGATCAGGAGGATTTGATGTATTTTTCGATTAAGCCCAATTTGATGGAAAGAGCCAATATTGACCGAAAATAAATTTTAACTGCACACATCAGTATACCATCAAAAATGGTGTTTTGAATGTCATTTTTACCTATCGATTTTATGGCTTTTTCTGGCGTAGTTTGACGTGCTGATTGCAACAGTACCATTGGATCGGGTGGATTCGATGTATTTTTCGATTCAGCCCAATTTGATGAAAATAGCCGCTATTGATCGAGAAGGCACTTCTAGCACATTCATAAGTTAGCCTACAAAGATGGTCTTTTGAATGTCATTTTTACCTATCGATTTTATGGCTTTTTCTGGCATAGTTTGACGTGTTGATTTTAACGGTACCATTGGATTGGGTGGATTTGATGTATTTTTCAATTCAGCCCAATTTGATGAAAATAGCCAATATTGACTAAAAATGCATTTTCACCGCATACATAAGTTAGCTCTCACAAATGGTCTTTTGAATGTCATTTTTACCTATCGATTTTACGGCTTTTTTCTGGCGTAGTTTGACGTGCTCATTGCAACGGTACCATTGGATCGGGTGGATTTGATGTATTTTTCAATATAGCTCAATTTGATGAAAATAGCCAATATTGATCAAAAATGCATTTTTACTGCACACATCAGTGAGCCATCAAAAATGTTCTTTTGAATGTCATTTTTACCTATCGATTTTATGGCGTTTTCTGGCGTAGTTTGGCGTGCTGATTGCAACAGGTACCATTGGATCGGATGGATTTGATGTAATTTTTGATTCAGCCCAATTTGATGGAAATAGCCAATATTGACCGAAAATGCATTTTTACCGCATACATTAGTTAGCCGTCATAAATGGTTTTTTTGAATGTCATTTTTACATATCGATTTTCTGGCTTTTTCTGGCGTAGTTTGACGTGCTGATTGCAACCCTACCACTGGATCAGGTGGATTTGATGTATTTTTCGATTAAACCCAATTGGATGGAAAGAGCCAATATTGACCGAAAATGCATTTTTACCGCACACATCAGTATGCCATCAAAAATGGTGTTTTGAATGTCATTTTTACCTATCAATTTTATGGCTTTTTCTGGCGTAGTTTGACGTGCTGATCGCAACGGTACCATTGGATCGGGTGGATTCGATGTATTTTTCGATTCAGCCCCATTCGATGAAAATAGCCGCTATTGATCGAGAAGGCACTTCCAGCACATTCATAAGTTAGCCTACAAAGATGGTCTTTTGAATGTCATTTTTACCTATCGATTTTATGGCTTTTTCTGGCATAGTTTGACGTGTTGATTTTAACGGTACCATTGGATTGGGTGGATTTGATGTATATTTCATTCCAGCCCAATTTGATGAAAATAGCCAATATTGACCAAAAATGCATTTTCACTGCATACATAAGTTAGCTGTCACAAATGGTCTTTTGAATGTCATTTTTATCAATCGGTTTTATGGCTTTTTCTGGCGTAGTTTGACGTGCTGATTGCAACGGTACCATTGGATCGGGTGGATTTGATGCATTTTTCGATTAAGCCCAATTTGATGAAAAGAGCCAATATTGATCGAAAATGCATTTTTACCGCGCACATCAGTAAGCTGTCAAAAATGGTCTTTTGAATGTCATTTTTACCTATCGATTTTATGGCTTTTCTGGCGTCGTTTGACGTGCTGATTGCAACGGTACCATTATATCGGGTGGATTTGATGTATTTTTCAATTCGGCTAAATTTGAAGAAAAAAGCCAATTTTGACCGAAAATGCATTTTTACTGCATACATAAGTGAGCTGTCAAAAATGGTCTTTTGAATGTCATTTTTACCTATCGATTTTATGGCTTTTTCTGGCGTAGTTTGACGTGCTGATTGCAACCGTACCATTGGATCGGGTGGATTTGATGTATTTTTCGATTAAGCCCAATTTGATGAAAACAGCCAATATTGACCGAAAATCCATTTTTACTGCATACATAAGTGAGCCGTCAAAAATGGTCTTTTGAATGTCATTTTTACCTATCGATTTTATCGCTTTTTCTGGCGTAGTTTGACGTGCTGATTGCAACGGTATCATTGGATCGGGTGGATTTGATGTATTTTTCGATTCAGCCCAATTTGATGGAAATAGCCAATATTGACCGAAAATGCATTTCTACTGCACACATCAGTAAGCCATCAAAAATGGTCTTTTGAATGTCATTTTTACCTATCAAATTTATGGCTTTTTCTGGCGCAGTTTGACGTGCTGATTGCAACGGTACCATTGGATCGGGTGGATTTGATGTATTTTTGATTCAGCCCAATTTGATGGATAGAGCCAATATTGATCAAAAATGCATTTTTACCGCATCCATAAGTGAGCCGTCATAAATGGTCTTTTGAATGTCATTTTTACCTATCGATTTTATGGCTTTTTCTGGTGTAGTTTGACGTGCTCATTGCAACGGTACCACTGGATCGGGTGGATTTGATGTATTTTTCGATTAAGCCCAATTTGATGAAAAGAGCCAATATTGACCAAAAATGCATTTTTACTGCATACATAAGTGAGCCATCAAAGATAATCTTTTGAATGTCATTTTTACCTATCGATTTTATGGCTTTTTCTAGCGTAGTTTGACGTGCTGATTGCAACGGTACCATTGGATCGGGTGGATTTGATGTATTTTTCGATTAAGCCCAATTTGATGAAAACAGCCAATATTGACCGAAAATCCATTTTTACTGCATACATAAGTGAGCCGTCAAAAATGGTCTTTTGAATGTCATTTTTACCTATCGATTTTATGGCTTTTTTTGGCGTAGTTTGACGTGCTGATTGCAACGGTATCATTGGATCGGGTGGATTTGATGTATTTTTCGATTCAGCCCAATTTGATGGAAATAGCCAATATTGACCGAAAATGCATTTTTACCGCATCCATAAGTGAGCCGTCATAAATGGTCTTTTGAATGTTATTTTTACCTATCGATTTTATGGCTTTTTCTGGTGTAGTTTGACGTGCTCATTGCAACGGTACCATTGGATCGGGTGGATTTGATGTATTTTTCGATTAAGCCCAATTTGATGAAAAGAGCCAATATTGACCGAAAATGCATTTTTACTGCATACATAAGTGAGCCATCAAAAATAATCTTGTGAATGTCATTTTTACCCATCGATTTTATGGCTTTTTCTAGCGTAGTTTGACGTGCTGATTGCAACAGTACCAATGGATCGGGTGGATTTGATGTATTTTTCGATTAAGCCCAATTTGATGAAAAGAGCCAATATTGATCGAAAATGCATTTTTACCACGCACATCAGTAAGCTGTCAAAAATAGTCTTTTGAATGTCATTTTTACCTATTGATTTTATTACTTTTTTTGGCGTAGTTTGACGTGCTGATTGCAACTGTAACATTGGATCGGGTGGATTTGATGTACTTTTCGATTCAGCCCAATTTGATGAAAAGAGCCAATATTGACCGAAAATGCATTTTTACTGCACACATCAGTAAGCCATGAAAATGGTCTTTTGAATGTCATTTTTACTTATCGATTTTATGGCTTTTTTCTGGCGTAGTTTGACGTGCTGATTGCAACGGTACCATTGGATCAGATGGATTTGATGTACTTTTTGATTCAGCCCAATTTGATGGAAATAGCCAATATTGACCGAAAATGCATTTTTACTGCATACATCAATACGCCATAAAAAATGGTCTTTTGAATGTCATTTTTACCTATCGATTTTATGGCTTTTTCTGGCGTAGTTTGGCGTGCTGATTGCAACGGTACCATTGGATTGGGTGGATTTGATGTATTTTCCGATTCAGCCCAATTTGATGGAATTAGCCAATATTGACCAAAAATGCATTTTCACCGCATACATAAGTGAGCCGTCACAAATGGTCTTTTGAATGTCATTTTTATCTATCGATTTTATGGCTTTTTCTGGCGTAGTTTGACGTGCAGATTGCAACGGTACCATTGGATTGGGTGGATTTGATGTATTTTTCGATTCAGCCCAATTTGATGAAAAGAGCCAATATCGACCGAAAATGTATTTTTACTGCACACATCAGTAAGCCATCAAAAATGGTCTTTTGAATGTCATTTTTACCTATCGATATTATGGCTTTTTCTGGCGTAGTTTGACGTGCTGATTGCAACGGTGCCATTGGGTCGGGTGGATTTGATGTATTTTTGATTCAGACCAATTTGATGAAAAGAGCCAATATTGACCAAAAATGCATTTTTACTGCATACATAAGTGAGCCGTCAAAAATGGTCTTTTGGATGTCATTTTTACCTATCGATTTTATAGCTTTTTCTGGCGTAGTTTGACGTGCTGATTGCAACGGTATCATTGGATCGGGTGGATTTGATGTATATTACGATTCAGCCCATTTTGATGGAAATAGCCAATATTGACCGAAAATGCATTTTCACAGCATACATAAGTGAGCCATCACAAATGGTCTTTTGAATGTCATTTTTACCTATCAATTTTATGGCTTTTCCTGGCGTAGTTTGACGTGCTGATTGCAACGGTGCCATTGGATCGGGTGGATTTGATGCATTTTTCGATTAAGCCCAATTTGATGAAAAGAGCCAATATTGATCGAAAATGCATTTTTACCGCGCACATCAGTAAGCTGTCAAAAATGGTCTTTTGAATGTCATTTTTACCTATCGATTTTATGGCTTTTTCTGGCGTCGTTTGACGTGCTGATTACAACGGTACCATTATATCGGGTGGATTTGATGTATTTTTCAATTCGGCTAAATTTGAAGAAAAAAGCCAATTTTGACCGAAAATGCATTTTCACTGCATACATAAGTGAGCTGTCAAAAATGGTCTTTTGAATGTCATTTTTACCTATCGATTTTATGGCTTTTTCTGGCGTAGTTTGACGTGCTGATTGCAACCGTACCATTGGATCGGGTGGATTTGATGTATTTTTCGATTAAGCCCAATTTGATGAAAACAGCCAATATTGACCGAAAATCCATTTTTACTGCATACATAAGTGAGCCGTCAAAAATGGTCTTTTGAATGTCATTTTTACCTATCGATTTTATGGCTTTTTCTAGCGTAGTTTGACGTGCTGATTGCAACGGTACCATTGGATCGGGTGGATTTGATGTATTTTTCGATTCAGCCCAATTTGATGGAAATAGCCAATATTGACCGAAAATGCATTTCTACTGCACACATCAGTAAGCCATCAAAAATGGTCTTTTGAATGTCATTTTTACCTATCAAATTTATGGCTTTTTCTGGCGCAGTTTGACGTGCTGATTGCAACGGTACCATTGGATCGGGTGGATTTGATGTATTTTTGATTCAGCCCAATTTGATGGATAGAGCCAATATTGATCAAAAATGCATTTTTACCGCATCCATAAGTGAGCCGTCATAAATGGTCTTTTGAATGTCATTTTTACCTATCGATTTTATGGCTTTTTCTGGTGTAGTTTGACGTGCTCATTGCAACGGTACCATTGGATCGGGTGGATTTGATGTATTTTTCGATTAAGCCCAATTTGATGAAAAGAGCCAATATTGACCAAAAATGCATTTTTACTGCATACATAAGTGAGCCATCAAAGATAATCTTTTGAATGTCATTTTTACCTATCGATTTTATGGCTTGTTCTGGCGTAGTTTGACGTGCTGATTGCAACGGTACCATTGGATCGGGTGGATTTGATGTATTTTTCGATTAAGCCCAATTTGATGAAAACAGCCAATATTGACCAAAAATGCATTTTCACTGCATACATAAGTGAGCCATCAAAAATAATCTTTTGAATGTCATTTTTGCCTATCGATTTTATGGCTTTTTCTGGCGTAGTTTGACGTGCTGATTGCAACCGTACCATTGGATCGGGTGGATTTGATGTATTTTTCGATTCAGCCCAAATTGATGGAAATAGCCAATATTGACCGAAAATGCATTTTTACCGCATCCATAAGTGAGCCGTCATAAATGGTCTTTTGAATGTTATTTTTACCTATCGATTTTATGGCTTTTTCTGGTGTAGTTTGACGTGCTCATTGCAACGGTACCATTGGATCGGGTAGATTTGATGTATTTTTCGATTAAGCCCAATTTGATGAAAAGAGCCAATATTGATCGAAAATGCATTTTTACCGCGCACATCAGTAAGCTGTCAAAAATGGTCTTTTGAATGTCATTTTTACCTATCGATTTTATGGCTTTTTCTGGCGTCGTTTGACGTGCTGATTACAACGGTACCATTATATCGGGTGGATTTGATGTATTTTTCAATTCGGCTAAATTTGAAGAAAAAAGCCAATTTTGACCGAAAATGCATTTTCACTGCATACATAAGTGAGCTGTCAAAAATGGTCTTTTGAATGTCATTTTTACCTATCGATTTTATGGCTTTTTCTGGCGTAGTTTGACGTGCTGATTGCAACCGTACCATTGGATCGGGTGGATTTGATGTATTTTTCGATTAAGCCCAATTTGATGAAAACAGCCAATATTGACCGAAAATCCATTTTTACTGCATACATAAGTGAGCCGTCAAAAATGATCTTTTGAATGTCATTTTTACCTATCGATTTTATGGCTTTTTCTAGCGTAGTTTGACGTGCTGATTGCAACGGTACCATTGGATCGGGTGGATTTGATGTATTTTTCGATTCAGCCCAATTTGATGGAAATAGCCAATATTGACCGAAAATGCATTTCTACTGCACACATCAGTAAGCCATCAAAAATGGTCTTTTGAATGTCATTTTTACCTATCAAATTTATGGCTTTTTCTGGCGCAGTTTGACGTGCTGATTGCAACGGTACCATTGGATCGGGTGGATTTGATGTATTTTTGATTCAGCCCAATTTGATGGATAGAGCCAATATTGATCAAAAATGCATTTTTACCGCATCCATAAGTGAGCCGTCATAAATGGTCTTTTGAATGTCATTTTTACCTATCGATTTTATGGCTTTTTCTGGTGTAGTTTGACGTGCTCATTGCAACGGTACCATTGGATCGGGTGGATTTGATGTATTTTTCGATTAAGCCCAATTTGATGAAAAGAGCCAATATTGACCAAAAATGCATTTTTACTGCATACATAAGTGAGCCATCAAAGATAATCTTTTGAATGTCATTTTTACCTATCGATTTTATGGCTTGTTCTGGCGTAGTTTGACGTGCTGATTGCAACGGTACCATTGGATCGGGTGGATTTGATGTATTTTTCGATTAAGCCCAATTTGATGAAAACAGCCAATATTGACCAAAAATGCATTTTCACTGCATACATAAGTGAGCCATCAAAAATAATCTTTTGAATGTCATTTTTGCCTATCGATTTTATGGCTTTTTCTGGCGTAGTTTGACGTGCTGATTGCAACCGTACCATTGGATCGGGTGGATTTGATGTATTTTTCGATTCAGCCCAAATTGATGGAAATAGCCAATATTGACCGAAAATGCATTTTTACCGCATCCATAAGTGAGCCGTCATAAATGGTCTTTTGAATGTTATTTTTGCCTATCGATTTTATGGCTTTTTCTGGTGTAGTTTGACGTGCTCATTGCAACGGTACCATTGGATCGGGTAGATTTGATGTATTTTTCGATTAAGCCCAATTTGATGAAAAGAGCCAATATTGACCGAAAATGCATTTTTACTGCATACATAAGTGAGCCATCAAAAATAATCTTGTGAATGTCATTTTTACCCATCGATTTTATGGCTTTTTCTGGCGTAGTTTGACGTGCTGATTGCAACAGTACCAATGGATCGGGTGGATTTGATGTATTTTTCGATTCAGCCCAATTTGATGAAAAGAGCCAATATTGATCGAAAATGCATTTTTACCGTGCAAATCAGTAAGCCGTCAAAAATGGTCTTTTGAATGTCATTTTTACCTATCGATTTTATGGCTTTTTCTGGCGTAGTTTGACATGCTGATTACAACGGTACCATTGGATCGGGAGGATTTGATGTATTTATTGATTCAGCCCAATTTGATAAAAATTGCTGCTATTGGTCAAGAAGGCACTTCCAGCACATTCAAAGTGAGCCGTCAAAAATGGTCTTTTGAATGTTATTTTACCTATCGATTTTTTGGCTTTTTCTGGCGTAGTTTGACGTGCTGATTGCAACGGTACGAATGGATCGGGTGGATTTGATGTATTTTTTGATTCAGCCCAATTTGATGAAAAAAGCAAATATTGACCGAAAATGCATTTCTATTGCATACAAAAGTGAGCTGTCAAAAATGGTCTTTTGAATGTCATTTTTACCTATCTATTTTATGGCTTTTTCTGGCGTAGTTTGACGTGCTGATTGCAACAGTACCATTGGGTAGGGTGGATTTGATGTATTTTTTGATTCAGCCCAATTTGATGGAAATATCCAATATTGACCGAAATGTATTTTTTCTGCATACATAAGTGAGCTGTCAAAAATGGTCTTTTGAATGTCATTTTTACCTATCGATTTTATGGCTTTTTCTGGCGTAGTTTGACGTGCTGATTGCAACGGTACCATTGGATCGGATGGATTTGATGTATTTTTCGATCCGGCAAAATTTGATTAAAAGAGCCAATTTTCACCGAAAATGCATTTTTACTGCATACATAAGTGAGCCATCAAAAATGGTCTTTTGAATGTCATTTTTACCTATCGATTTTCTGGCTTTTTCTGGCGTAGTTTGACGTGCTGATTGCAACGGTACCATTATATTGGGTGAATTTGATGTATATTTTGATTCGGCCGAATTCGATTGAAATAGCCAATATTGACCAAAAATGCATTTTTACCGCTTACATAAGTGAGCTGTCGAAAATGGTCTTTTGAATGTCATTTTTACCTATCGATTTTATGGCTTTTTCTGGCGTAGTTTGATGTGCTGATTGCAACAGCACCATTGGATCAGGTGGATTTGATGTATTTTTCGATTAAGCCCAATTTGATGGAAATAGCCAATATTGACCGAAAATGCATTTTCACTGCATACATAAGTGAGCCGTCAAAAATGGTCTTTTGAATGTCATTTTTACCTTTTGATTTTATGGCTTTTTCTGGCGAAGTTTGTCGTACTGATTGCAACGGTACCATTGGATCGGGTGGATTTGATGTATTTATCGATTCAGCCCAATTTGATGGAAATAGCTGCTATTGATCGAGAAGGCACTTCCAGCACATTCATAAGTGAGCCGTCAAAAATGGTGTTTTGAATGTCATTTTTACCTATCGATTTTATGGCATTCTATGACGTAGTTTGACGTGCTGATTGCAACGGTACCATTGGATCGGGTGGATTTGATGTATTTTTTGATTCAGCCCAATTCAATGGAAAGAGCCGCTACTGGTCAGGAAGGCACTTCCAGCAAATTCATAAGAGAGCCGTCAAAAATGGTCTTTTGAATGTTATTTTTACCTATCGATTTTATGGCTCTTTCTGGCGTAGTTTGACGTGCTGATTGCAACAGTACCATTGGATTGGGTAGATTTGATGTATTTATAGATTGAGTCCAATTTGATGAAAATAGCCGCCATTGGTCGAGTAGGCACTTCCAACACGTACGTAAGTGAGCCGTCAAAAATGGTCTTTTGAATGTCATTTTTACCTATCGATTTTATGGCTTTTTCTGGCGTAGTTTGACGTGCTGATTGCAACGGTACCATTGGGTAGGGTGGATTTGATGTATTTTCCGATTCAGCCCAATTTGATGGAAATAGCCTGATTGACTGAAAATGCATTTTTACTGCATACATAAGTGAGCCGTCAAAAATTGTCTTTTGAATGTTATTTTTACCTATCGATTTTATGGCTTTTTGTGGCGTAGTTTGCCGTGCTGATTGCAACGGTACCATTGGATCGGGTGGATTTGATGTATTTTCCAATTCAGCCCAGTTTGATGGAACGAGCCAATATTGACTGAGAATGCATTTTGACCGTACTTATCAGTAAACCATCAAAAATGGTCTTTTGAATGTCATTTTTACCTATCGATTTGATGGCTTTTTCTGGCGTAGTTTGACATGCTGATTGCAACTGTACCATTGGATCGGGTGGATTTGATGTATTTTTCAATTAAGCCCAATTTGATGAAAAAAGCCAAAATTGACTGGAAATGCATTTTTATTGCTTACAAAAGTGAGCTGTCAAAAATGGTCGTTTGAATGTCATTTTTACCTATCGATTTTATGGCTTTTTCTGGCATAGTTTGACGTGCTGATTGGAACACTATCATTTGATCGGGTGGATTTGATTTATTTTTTGATTCAGCCCAATTTCATGAAAATAGCAAATATGGACCGAAAATGCATTTTTACTGCAAACATAAGTGAGCCGTCAAAAATTGTCTTTTGAATGTCATTTTTACCTATCGATTTTATGGCTTTTTCTGGCGTGGTTTGACGTGCTGATTGCAACGGTACCATTGGATCGGGTGGATTTAATGTATTTTTCGATTCAGCCCAATTTGATGAAAATAGCTGCTATTGGTCGAGAAGGCACTTCCAGCACATTCATAAGTGAGCCGTCAAAAATTGTCTTTTGAATGTCATTTTTACCTATCGATTTTATGGCTTTTTCTGGCGTAGTTTGACGTGCTGATTGCAACGGTACCATTGGATTGGATGGATTTGATGTATTTATCGATTCAGCCCAATTTGATGAAAATAGCAAATATGGACCAAAAATGCATTTTTACTGCAAACATAAGTGAGCCGTCAAAAATGGTCTTTTGAATGTCATTTTTACCTATCGATTTTATGGCTTTTTCTGGCGTAGTTTTACGTGCTGATTGCAACGGTACCATTGGATCGGGTGGATATTACGTATTTTTCGATTAAACCCAATTTGATGAAAAAAGCCAAAATTGACTGAAAAGGCATTTTTATTGAATACAAAAGTGAGCTGTCAAAAATGGTCGTTTGAATGTCATTTTCACCTACCGATTTTATGGCTTTTTCTGGCGTAGTTTGACGTGCTGATTGGAACGCTATCATTGAATCGGGTGGATTTGATGTATTTTTCAATTCAGCCCAATTTAATGGAAATAGCCAATATTGCCCGAAAATGCATTTTTACTGCATACATAAGTGAGCTGTCGAAAATGGTCGTTTGAATGTCATTTTTACCTATCGATTTTATAGCTTTTTCCGGCGTAGTTTGACGTGCTGATAGAAAGGTACCATTGGATCGGGTGGATTTGATGTATTTTTCAATTCAGCCCAATTTGATGGTAATAGCCAATATTGACCGAAAAAATGCATTTTTACCGCATACATAAGTGAGCCATCAAAAATGGTCTTATGAATGTCACTTTTACCTATCGATTTTATGGCTTTTTCTGGCGTAGTTCGACGTGCTGATTGCAACAGTACCATTGAATCGGGTGGATTTGATGTATTTTTCGATTCAGCCCAATTTGATTGAAATAGCCAATATTGACCAAAAAATGCATTTTTACTGCATACATAAGTGAACTGTCAAAAATTGATCCAATGCTACCGTTGAAATCAAACTAGGCCAGAAAAAGCCATAAAATCGATAGGTAAAAATGACATTCAAAAGACCATTTGTGACGGCACACTTATGTATACGGTAAAAATGCATCTTTGGTCAATATTGGCTACTTCCATCAAATTGGGCTGAACAGAAAAATACATCAAATCCACCCGATCCAATGGTACTGTTGCAATCAGCACGTCAAACTACGCCAGAAAAAGCCATAAAATCGATAGCTAAAAATGACATTCAAAAGACCATTTTTGACGGCTCACTTATGTATGCTGTAAAAATGCATTTTCGGTCAATATTGGCTATTTCCATCAAATTGGGCTGGATCGAAAAATACATCAAATCCATCCGATCCAATGGTACCGTTGCAATCAGCACGTCAAACTACGCCAGAAAAAGCCATAAAATCGATTGGTAAAAATGACATTCAAAAGACCATTTGTGACGGCTCACTTATGTATGTGCTGGAAGTGCCTTCGCGACCAATAGCGGCTATTTTCATCAAATTGGGCTGAATCGAAAAATACATCAAATCCACCTGATCCAATGATACCGTTGCAATCAGCACGTCAAACTACGCCCGAAAAGGCCATAAAATCGATGGGTAAAAATGATATTCAAAAGACCATTCTAGATGGCTCACTTATGTATGTGCTTGAAGTGCCTTCTCGACCAATAGCAGCTAAGATCATCAAATTGGGTTGAATCAAAAATACATCAAATCCACCCTATCCAATGTTACCGTTGCAATCAGCACGTCAAACTACGCAAGGAAGAGCCATGAATTCGATAGGTGAAAATGACATTCAAAAGACCATTTTTGACGGCTCACTCATGTATGCGGTAAAAATGCATTTTCGGTCAATATTGGCTATTTCCATCAAATTGGGCTGAATCGAAAAATACATCAAATCCACCCGATCCAATGGTACAGTTGCAATCAGCACGTCAAACTACGCCGGAAAAAGCCATAAAATCGATAGGTAAAAACTTCATTCAAAAGACCATTTTTGATGGCTCACTTATGTATGCAGTAAAAATGCATTTTCGGTCAATATTGGCTATTTCCATCAAATTGGGCTGAATCAAAAATTACATCAAATCCACCCGATTCAATGGGACTTTTGCAATCAGCACGTCAAACTACGCCAGAAAAAGCCATAAAATCGATAGGTAAAAATGACATTCAAAAGACCATTTTTGATGGCTCACTTATGTATGTGCTTGAAGTGCCTTCTCGTCCAATAGCAGCTATTTTCATCAAATTGGGCTGAATCGAAAAATACATCAAATCCATCCGATCCAATGGTACGGTTGCAATCAGCACGTCAAATTACGCAAGAAAAAGCCATAAAATCGATAGGTAAAAATGACATTCAAAAGACCATTTTTGATGGCTTACTGATGTGTGCAGTAGAAATGCATTTTCGGTCAATATTGGCTATTTCCATCAAATTGGGCTGAATCGAAAAATACATCAAATCCACCCGATCCAATGGTACCGTTGCAATCAGCACGTCAAACTACGCTAGAAAAAGCCATAAAATCGATAGGTAAAAATGACATTCAAAAGATCATTTTTGACGGCTCACTTATGTATGCAGTAAAAATGGATTTTCGGTCAATATTGGCTGTTTTCATCAAATTGGGCTTAATCGAAAAATACATCAAATCCACCCGATCCAATGGTACGGTTGCAATCAGCACGTCAAACTACGCCAGAAAAAGCCATAAAATCGATAGGTAAAAATGACATTCAAAAGACTATTTTTGATAGCTCACTTATGTATGTGCTTGAAGTGCCTTCTCGACCAATAGCAGCTATTTTCATCAAATTGGGCTGAATCGAAAAATACATCAAATCCACCCGATCCAATGGTACCGTTGCAATCAGCACTTCAAACTACGCCAGAAAAAGCCATAAAATCGATAGGTAAAAATGATATTCAAAAGAGTATTTTTGATGGCTCACTTATGTATGTGCTTGAAGTGCCTTCTCGACCAATAGCAGCTATTTTCATCAAATTGGGCTGAATCGGAAAATACATCAAATCCACCGAATCCAATGGTACTGTTGCAATCAGCATGTCAAACTACGCCAGAAATGTCATAAAATCGATAGGTAAAAATGACCTTCAAAAGACAATTTTTGACAGCTCACTTATGTATGCGATGAAAATGCTTTTTTTGGTCAATATTGGCTATTTCCATCAAATTAGGCTGAATCGAAAAATACATCAAATCCACCCGATCTAATGGTACCGTTGCAATCAGCACGTCAAACTAAGCCAGAAAAAGCCGTAAAATCGATCGGTAAAAATGACATTTAAAAGACCATTTTTGACGGCTCACTTATGTATGTGCTGGAAGTGCCTTCTCGACCAATAGCAGCTATTTCCATCAAATTGGGCTGAATCGAAAAATACATCAAATCCACCCGATCCAATGGCACCGTTGCAATCAGCATGTCAAACTACGCCAGAAGAAGCCATAAAATCGATAGGTAAAAATGACATTCAAAAGACCATTTGTGACAGCTCACTTATGTATGTGTTGGAAATGCCATCTCGACTAATAGCGGCTATTTTCATCAAATTGGGCTGAATCGAAAAATACATAATATCCACCCGATCCAATGGTACCGTTGTAATCAGCACGTCAAACTACGTCAGAAAAAGCCATAAAATCGATAGGTGAAAATGACTTTCAAAGGATCATTTGTGACGGCTCACTTATGTATGTGCTGGAAGTGCCTTCTCGACCAATAGCAGCTATTTTCATCAAATTGGGTTGAATCGAAAAATACATCAAATCCACCCGATCCAGTGGTACCGTTGCAATCAGCACGTCAAACTACGCCAGAAAAAGCCATAAAATCGATAGGTAAAAATGACATTCAAAAGACCATATTTGACGGCTCACTTATGTATGCGGTAAAAATGCATTTTCAGTCAATATTGGCTATTTTCATCAAATTGGGCTGAATCGAAAAATACATCAAATCTACCCGATCCAATGGTACCGTTGCAATCAGCACGTCAAACTACGCCAGAAAAAGACATAAATTCGATAGGTAAAAATGACATTCAAAAGACCATTTTTGACGGCTCACTTATGTATGTGGTAAAAATGCATTTTTGGTCAAGATTGGCTATTTCCATCAAATTGGGCTGAATCGAAAAATACATCAAATCCACCCAATCCAATGTTACTGTTTCAATCAGCACGTCAAACTACGCCAGAAAAAGCCATAAAATCGATAGGTAAAAATGACATTCAAAAGACCATTTTTGATGGCTCACTTATGTATGTGCTTGAAGTGCCTTCTCGACCAATAGCAGCTATTTTCATCAAATTGGGCTGAATCGAAAAATACATCAAATCCACCCGATCCAATGGTACCGTTGCAATCAGCACTTCAAACTACGCCAGAAAAAGCCATAAAATCGATAGGTAAAAATGATATTCAAAAGAGTATTTTTGATGGCTCACTTATGTATGTGCTTGAAGTGCCTTCTCGACCAATAGCAGCTATTTTCTTCAAATTGGGCTGAATCGGAAAATACATCAAATCCACCGAATCCAATGGTACTGTTGCAATCAGCATGTCAAACTACGCCAGAAATGTCATAAAATCGATAGGTAAAAATGACCTTCAAAAGACAATTTTTGACAGCTCACTTATGTATGCGATGAAAATGCTTTTTCGGTCAATATTGGCTATTTCCATCAAATTGGGCTGAATCGAAAAATACATCAAATCCACCCAATCCAATGGTACCGTTGCAATCAGCACGTCAAACTAAGCCAGAAAAAGCCATAAAATCGATAGGTAAAAATGACATTCAAAAGACCATTTTTGACGGCTCACTTATGTATGTGCTGGAAGTGCCTTCTCGACCAATAGCAGCTATTTCCATCAAATTGGGCTGAATCGAAAAATACATCAAATCCACCCGATCCAATGGCACCGTTGCAATCAGCATGTCAAACTACGCCAGAAGAAGCCATAAAATCGATAGGTAAAAATGACATTCAAAAGACCATTTGTGACAGCTCACTTATGTATGTGTTGGAAATGCCATCTCGACTAATAGCGGCTATTTTCATCAAATTGGGCTGAATCGAAAAATACATAATATCCACCCGATCCAATGGTACCGTTGTAATCAGCAGCTCAAACTACGTCAGAAAAAGCCATAAAATCGATAGGTGAAAATGACTTTCAAAGGATCATTTGTGACGGCTCACTTATGTATGTGCTGGAAGTGCCTTCTCGACCAATAGCAGCTATTTTCATCAAATTGGGTTGAATCGAAAAATACATCAAATCCACCCGATCCAATGGTACCGTTGCAATCAGCACGTCAAACTACGCCAGAAAAAGCCATAAAATCGATAGGTAAAAATGACATTCAAAAGACCATATTTGACGGCTCACTTATGTATGCGGTAAAAATGCATTTTCAGTCAATATTGGCTATTTTCATCAAATTGGGCTGAATCGAAAAATACATCAAATCTACCCGATCCAATGGTACCGTTGCAATCAGCACGTCAAACTACGCCAGAAAAAGACATAAATTCGATAGGTAAAAATGACATTCAAAAGACCATTTGTAACGGCTCACTTATGTATGCGATGAAAATGCATTTTCGGTCAATATTGGCTATTTCCATCAAATTAGGCTGAATCGAAAAATACATCAAATCCACCCCATCCAAAGGTACTGTTGCAATCAGCACGTCAAATTACGCAAGAAAAAGCCATAAAATCGATAGGTAAAAATGACATTCAAAAGACCATTTTTGACGGCTCACTTATGTATGTGGTAAAAATGCATTTTTGGTCAATATTGGCTATTTCCATCAAATTGGGCTGAATCGAAAAATACATCCAATCCACCCAATCCAATGTTACTGTTTCAATCAGCACGTCAAACTACGCCAGAAAAAGCCATAAAATCGATAGGTAAAAACTTCATTCAAAAGACTATTTTTGATGGCTCACTTATGTATGTGCTTGAAGTGCCTTCTCGTCCAATAGCAGCTATTTTCATCAAATTGGGCTGAATCAAAAAATACATCAAATCCACCCGATCCAATGGTACCGTTGCAATCAGCACTTCAAACTACGCCAGAAAAAGCCATAAAATCGATAGGTAAAAATGATATTCAAAAGAGTATTTTTGATGGCTCACTTATGTATGTGCTTGAAGTGCCTTCTCGACCAATAGCAGCTATTTTCATCAAATTGGGCTGAATCGAAAAATACATCAAATCCACCGAATCCAATGGTACCGTTGCAATCAGCATGTCAAACTACGCCAGAAATGTCATAAAATCGATAGGTAAAAATGACTTTCAAAAGACAATTTTTGACGGCTCACTTATGTATGCGATGAAAATGCTTTTTCGGTCAATATTGGCTATTTCCATCAAATTGGGCTGAATAGAAAAATAATTCAAATCCACCCAATCCAATGGTACCGTTGCAATCAGCACGTCAAACTACGCCAGAAAAAGCCATAAAATCGATAGGTAAAAATGACATTCAAAAGACCATTTTTGACGGCTCACTTATGTATGCAGTAAAAATGCATTTTCGGTCAATATTGGTTATTTTCATCAGATTGGGCTGAATCGAAAAATACATCAAATCCACCCGATCCAATGGTACCGTTGCAATCAGCACGTCAAACTAAGCCAGAAAAAGCCATAAAATCGATAGGTAAAAATGACATTCAAAAGACCATTTTTGATGGCTCACTTATGTATTCGGTAAAAATGCATTTTCGGTCAATATTGGCTATTTCCATCAAATTGGGCTAAATCAAAAAATACATCATATCCACCCAATCCAATGGTACCGTTGCAATCAGCACGTCAAACTACACCAGAAAAAGCCATAAAATCGATAGGTAAAAATGAAATTCAAAAAACCATTTTTGATGGCTCACTTATGTATGCAGTAAAAGTGCATTTTCGGTCAATATTGGCAATTTCCATCAAAATTGGCTGAATCGAAAAATACATCAAATCCACCCGATCCAATGGTACCGTTGCAATCAGCACGTCAAACTATGGAAGAAAAAGCTATAAAATTGATAAGTAAAAATGACATTCAAAAGACCATTTGTAACGGCTCACTTATGTATGTGCTTGAAGTGCCTTCTCGACCAATAGCAGCTATTATCATCAAATTGGGCTGAATCGAAAAATACATCAAATCCACCCGATCCAATGGTACCGTTGCAATCAGCTCGTCAAACTACGCCAGAAAAAGCCATAAAATCGATAGGTAAAAATGACATTCAAAAGACCATTTTTGACGGCTCACTTATGTATGCGGTGAAAATGCTTTTTTTGGTCAATATTGGCTATTTCAATCAAATTGGGCTGAATCGAAAAATACATCAAATCCACCCGATTTAATTGTACCGTTGCAATCAGCACGTCAAACTACGCCAGAAAAAGCCATAAAATCGATAGGTAAAAATGACATTCAAAAGACCATTTTTGACGGCTTACTAATGTATGCAGTAAAAATGCATTTTCGGTCAATATTGGCTATTTCCATCAAATTTGGATGAATCGAAAAATATATCAAATCCAGCCGATCCAATTGTGCTGTTGCAATCAGCACGTCAAACTACGCCAGAAAAAGCCATAAAATTGATAGGTAAAAATGACATTCAAAAGACCATTTTTGACTGCTCACTTATGTATGCAGTAAAAATGCATTTTCGGTCAATATTGGCTATTTCCATCAAATTGGGCTGAATCGAAAAATACATCAAATCCTTCCAATCCAATGGTAACGTTGCAATCAGCACGTCAAACTACGCCAAACTACGCCAGAAAAAGCCATAAAATCGATATGTAAAAATGACATTCAACAGACCATTTCTGCACGCTCACTTATGTATGTGCTGGAAGTGCCTTCTCGACCAATAGCAGTTATTTTCATCAAATTGGGCTGAATCAAAAATACATCAAATCCACCCAATCCAATGGTACCGTTGCAATCAGCACGTCAAACTACGCCAGAAAAAACCATAAAATCGATTGGTAAAAATGACATTCAAAACACCATTTTTGACGGCTCACTTATGTATGCGGTAAAAATGCATTTTCGGTCAATATTGGCTATTTCCATCAAATTGGGCTGAATCAAAAAATACATCAAATCCACCCGATCCAATGGTACCGTTGCAATCAGCACGTCAAACTACGCCAGAAAAAGCCATAAAATTGATAGGTAAAAATGACATTCAAAAGACCATTTTTGACTGCTCACTTATGTATGCAGTAAAAATGCATTTTCGGTCAATATTGGCTATTTCCATCAAATTGGGCTGAATCGAAAAATACATCAAATCCTTCCAATCCAATGGTAACGTTGCAATCAGCACGTCAAACTACGCCAAACTACGCCAGAAAAAGCCATAAAATCGATATGTAAAAATGACATTCAACAGACCATTTCTGCACGCTCACTTATGTATGTGCTGGAAGTGCCTTCTCGACCAATAGCAGTTATTTTCATCAAATTGGGCTGAATCAAAAATACATCAAATCCACCCAATCCAATGGTACCGTTGCAATCAGCACGTCAAACTACGCCAGAAAAAACCATAAAATCGATTGGTAAAAATGACATTCAAAACACCATTTTTGACGGCTCACTTATGTATGCGGTAAAAATGCATTTTCGGTCAATATTGGCTATTTCCATCAAATTGGGCTGAATCAAAAAATACATCAAATCCACCCGATCCAATGGTACCGTTGCAATCAGCACGTCAAACTACGCCAGAAAAAGCCATAAAATCGATAAGTAAAAATGACATTTAAAAGACCATTTTTGACTGCCCACTTATGTATGCGGTAAAAATGCATTTTTGGTCAATATTGGCTATTTCCATCAAATTGTGCTGAATCGAAAAATACATCAAATCTACCCGATCCAATGGTACCGTTGCAATCAGCACGTCAAACTACGCCAGAAAAAGCCATAAAATCGATAGGTAAAAATGACATTCAAAAGACCATTTTTGATGGCTCACTTATGTATGTGCTTGAAGTGCCTTCTCAACCAATAGCGGCTATTTTCATCAAATTGGGCTGAATCGAAAAATACATCAAATCCACCCGATCCAATGGTACCGCTGCAATCAGCACGTCAAACTACGCCAGAAAGAGCCATAAAATCGTTAGGTAAACATGACATTCAAAGGACCATTTTTGATGACTCACTTATGTATGCAGTAAAGATTCATTTTTGGTCAATATTGGCTATTTCCATCAAATTAGGCTGAATCGAAAAATACATCAAATCTACCCGATCCAATGGTACCGTTGCAATCAGCACGTCAAACTACGCCAAACTACGCCAGAAAAAGCAATAAAATCGATAGGTAGAAATTACATTCAAAGGATCATTTGTGACGGCTCACTTATGTATGCAGCGAAAAATGCATTTTTGGTCAATATTGGCTATTTCCAACAAATTGGGCTGAATCGAAAAATACATCAAATCCACCCGATCCAATGGTACTGTTGCAATCAGCGCGTCAAACTACGCCAGAAAAAGCCATAAAATCGATAGGTAAAAATGACATTCAAAACACCATTTTTGACGGCTCACTTATGTATGCAGTAAAAATGCATTTTCGGTCAATATTGGCTATTTTCATCAAATTGGGCTGAATCAAAAAATACATCATATCCACCAGATCCAATGGTACCGTTGCAATCAGCACGTCAAACTACGCCGAACCACGCCAGAAAAAGAAATAAAATTGATAGGTAAAAATGACATTCAAAGGATCATTTGTGACAGCTCACTTATGTATGCAGTAAAAATGCATTTTTGGTCAATATCAGCTATTTCCATCAAATTGGGCTGAATCAAAAAATACATCAAATCCACCCGATCCAATGGTACCGTTGCAATCAGCACGTAACACTACGCCAGAAAAAGACATAAAATTGATAGGTAAAAATGACATTTAAAAGACCATTTTTGATGGCTCAATTATGTATGCGGTAAAAATCCATTTTCGGTTAATATTGGCTATTTCCAACAAATTGGGCTGAATCGAAAAATACATCAAATCCACCCGATCCAATGGTACTGTTGCAATCAGCACGTCAAACTACGCCAGAAAAAGCCATAAAATCGAAAGGTAAAAATGACATTCAAAAGACCATTTTTGACGGCTCACTTATGTATGCAGTAAAAATGCATTCTCGGTCAATATTGGCTATTTTCATCAAATAGGGCTGAATCAAAAAATACATCATATCCACCCGATCCAATGGTACCGTTGCAATCAGCACGTCAAACTACGCCAGGAAAAGCCATAAAATCGATAGGTAAAAATGACATTCAAAAGACCATTTGTGACGGCTCACTTATGTATGCAGTAAAAATGCATTTTCGGTCAATATTGGCCATTTCCATCAAATTGGGCTGAATCGAAAAATACATCAAATCCACCCGATCCAATGGTACCGTTGCAATCAGCACGTCAAACTACGCCAGAAAAAGCCATAAAATCGATAGGTAAAAATGACATTCACAGGATCATTTGTGACGGCTCCCTTATGTATGCGGTAAAAATGCATTTTTGGTCAATATTGGCTATTTCCATCAAATCGGGCTGAATCGAAAAATACATCAAATCTACCCGATCCAATGGTACCTTTGCAATCAGCACGTCAAACTACGCCAGAAAAAGCCATAAAATCGATAGGTAAAAATGACATTCAAAAGACCATTTTTGATGGCTCACTTATGTATGTGCTTGAAGTGCCCTTGACCAATAGCGGCTATTTTCATCAAATTGGGCTGAATCGAAAAATACATCAGATCCACCCGATCCAATGGTACCGTTGCAATCGGCACGTCAAACTACGCCAGAAAGAGCCATAAAATCGATAGGTAAACATGACATTCAAAGGACCATTTTTGATGGCTCACTTATGGATGCGGTAAAAATGCATCTTTGGTCAATTTTGGCTATTTCAATCAAATGGGCTGAATCTAAAAATACATCAAATCCACCCGATCCAATGGTACCGTTGCAATCAGCACGTCAATCTACGCCAGAAAAAGCCATTAAATCGATAGGTAAAAATGACATTCAAAAGACCGTTTGTGACAGTCAACTTATGTATGCAGTAAAAATGCATTTTAGGTCAATATTGGCTATTTCCATCAAATTGGGCTGAATCGAAAAATACATCAAATCCACCCAATCCAATGGTTTTGTTGCAATCAGCACGTCAAACTACGCCAAACTACGCCAGAAAAAGCCATAAAATTGATAGGTGAAAATGATATTCAAAAGACCATTTTTGACGGCTCACTTATGTATGCAGTAAAAATACATTTTTTGGTCAATATTGGCTATTTCCATCAAATTGGGCTGAATCGGAAAATACATCAGATCCACCCGATCCAATGGTTTTGTTGCAATCAGCACGTCAAACTACGCCAAACTACGCCAGAAAAAGCCATAAAATCGATAGGTAAAAATGATATTCAAAAGACCATTTTTGACGGCTCACTTATGTATGTGCTTGAAGTGCCTTTTCAACCAATAGCTGCTATTTTCATCAAATTGGGCTGGATCAAAAATATATCAAATCCGTCCGATCCAATGGTACCGTTGCAATCAGCACGTCAATCTACATCAGAAAGAGCCATAAAATCGATAGGTAAAAATGACATTCAAAGGACGATTTTTGACTGCTCACTTATGTATGCAGTAAAAATGCATTTTTGGTCAATATTGGCTATTTCAATCAAATTGGGCTGAATCGAAAAATACATCAAATCCACCCGATCCAATGGTACCGTTGCAATCAGCACGTCACACTACGCAAGAAAAAGACATAAAATTGATAGGTAAAAATGACATTTAAAAGACCATTTTTGATGGCTCAATTATGTATGCGGTAAAAATGCATTTTCGGTTAATATTGGCTATTTCCAACAAATTGGGCTGAATCGAAAAATACATCAAATCCACCCGATCCAATGGTACTGTTACAATCAGAACGTCAAACTACGCCGGAAAAAGCCATAAAATCGATAGGTGAAAATGATATTCAAAAGACCATTTTTGACGGCTCACTTATGTATGCAGTAAAAATGCATTTTTGGTCAATATTGGCTATTTCCATCAAATTGGGCTGAATCAAAAAATACATCAAATCCACCCAATCCAATGGTACTGTTGCAATCAGCACGTCACACTACGCCAGAAAAGGACATAAAATTGATATGTAAAAATGACATTTAAAAGACCATTTTTGACGGCTCAATCATGTATGCGGTAAAAATGCATTTTCGGTTAATATTGGCTATTTCCAACAAATTGGGCTGAATGGAAAAATACATCAAATCCACCCGATCCAATGGTACCGTTGCAATCAGCACGTCCAACTACGCCAGAAAAAGCCATAAAATCGATAGGTAAAAATGACATTCAAAAGACCATTTTTGATGGTTCTCTTATGTATGTGCTTGAAGTGCCTTCTCGATCAATAGCGGCTATTTTCATCAAATTGGGCTGAATCGAAAAATACATCAAATCCATCCGATCCAATGGTACCGTTGCAATCAGCACGTCAAACTACGCCAGAAAAAGCCATAAAATCGATAGGTAAAAATGACATTCAAAAGACGATTTTTGACTGCTCACTTATGTATGCAGTAAAAATGCATTTTTGGTCAATATTGTCTATTTCCATCAAATTGGGCTGATTCGAAAAATATATCAAATCCACCCGATCCAATGGTGCAATGGCAATCAGCAGATCAAACCATGCAAGAAAAAGCCATAAAATCGATAGGTAAAAATGACATTCAAAAGACCATTTTTGACGGCTCACTTATGTATGCGGTAAAAATGCTTTTTCGGTCAATATTGGCTATTTCCATAAAATTGGGCTGAATCGAAAAATACATCAAATCTACCCGATCCAGTGGTACCGTTGCAATCAGCACGTCAAACTACGCCAGAAAAAGTCATAAAATCAGTAGGTAAAAATGACATTTAAAAGACCATTTTTGATGGCTCACTTATATATGCTGTAAAAATTCATTTTTGGTCAATATTGGCTATTCCCATCAAATTGGGCTGAATCAAAAAATACATCAAATCCAGCGGATCCAATGGTGCAATGGCAATCAGCACGTCAAACTACGCCAGAAAAAGCCATAAAATCGATAGGTAAAAATGATATTTAAAACACCATTTTTGACAGCTCACTTTTGTATGTGCTTGAAGTGCCTTCTCGACCAATAGCTGCTATTTTAATCAAATTGGTTTGGATCGAAAAATATATCAAATCCGTCCAATCCAATGGCACCGTTGCAATCAGCACGTCAATCTACATCAGAAAGAGCCATAAAATCGATAGGTAAAAATGACATCCAAAAGACCATTTTTGACTGCTCACTTATGGATGCGGTAAAAATGCATTTTTGTTCAATATTTGCTATTTCAATCAAATGGGCTGAATCGAAAAATACATCAAATCCACCCAATCCAATGGTACCGTTGCAATCAACACGTAAAACTACTCTAGAAAAAGCCATAAAATCGATAGACAAAAATGACATTAAAAAGACCATTTTTGACGGCTCACTTATGTATGCAGTAAAAATGCATTTTCGTCAATATTGGCTATTTCCATCAAATTGGGCTGAATCGAAAAATACATCAAATCCTCCCAATCCAATGGTACCGTTGCAATCAGCACGTCAAACTACGCAAGAAAAGCCATAAAATCGATAGGTAAAAATGACATCCAAAAGACCATTTTTGACGGATCACTTATATATGCAGTAAAAATGCATTTTTGGTCAATATTGGCTATTTCCATCAAATTGGGATGAATCGAAAAATACATCAAATCCACCCGATCTAATGGTACCGTTGCAATCAGCACGTCAAACTACGCCAGAAAAAGCCATAAAATCGATAGGTAAAAATGACATTCAAAAGACCATTTTTGATGGCTCACTTATGTATGCAGTAAAAATGCCTTTTTTTAGTCAATATTGGCTATTTCCATCAAATTGGGCTGAATCGATAAGTACATCAAATCCACTCGATCCAATGGTACCGTTGCAATCAGCACGTCAAACTACGCCAGGAAAAGCCATAAAATCGATAGGTAAAAATGACATTCAAAAGACCATTTTTGACGGCACACTTTTGTTTGCAGTAAAAATTCATTTTCGGTCAATATTGGCTATTTCCATCAAATTGGGCTGAATCGAAAAATACATCAAATCCACCTGATCCAATGGTACCGTTGCAATCAGCACGTCAAACTACGCCAGAAAAAGCCATAACATCGATAGGTAAAAATGACATTCAAAAGACCATTTTTGACTGCTCACTTATGTATGCAGTAAAAAGCCATTTTCGGTCAATATTGGCTATTTCCATCAAATTGGGCTGAATTGAAAAATACATCAAATCCACCCGATCCAATGGTACCGTTGATATCAGCACGTCAAACTACGCCAGAAAAAACTATAAAATCGATAGGTAAAAATGACATTCAAAAGACCATTTTTGACAGCTCACTCATGCATGTGCTGGAAGTGCCGTCTTGACCAATAGCAGCTATTTCCATCAAATTGGGCTGAATCAAAAATACTTCAAATCAACCCAATCCAATGGTACTGTTTCAATCAGCACATCGAACTACGCCAGAACGAGCCATAAAATCGATAGGTAAAAATGACATTCAAAAGACCATTTATTACAGCTCACTTATGTATGCAGTAAAAATGCATTTTCGGTAAATATTTGCTATTTCCATCAAAATGCATTTTTGGTCAATATTGGCTCTTCCCATCTTATTGGGCTGAATCGAAAAATACATCAAATCCAGCCGATCCAATGGTGCAATGGCAATTAGCACGTCAAACTACGCCAGAAAAAGCCATAAAATCGATAGGTAAAAATGACATTCAAAAGACCATTTTTGATGGCTCACTCATGTATGTGCTTGAAGTGCCTTCTCGAACAATAGCGGCCATTTTCATCAAATTGGGCATAATCGAAAATATATCAAATCAACCCGATCCAATGGTACCGTTGCAATCAGCACGTCAAACTACGCCAGAAAAAGCCATAAAATCAATAGGTAAAAATGACATTCAAAAGACCATTTTTGATAGCTCACTTATGTATGTGCTGGAAGTGCCTTATCGGACAATAGCAGCTATTTTCATCAAATTTGGCTGAATCGAAAAATATATCAAATCCACCCGATTCAATGGTACAGTTGCAATCAGCACGTCAAACTACGCCAGAAAAAGCCATAAAATCGATAGGTAAAAATGACATTCAAAAGACCATTTTTGACGGCACACTTATGTATGCTGAAAAATGCATTTTCGGTCAATATTGGCTATTTCCATCAAATTGGGCTGAAACGAAAAATACATCAAATCCACCCAATCCAATGGTACCGTTGTAATCAGCACGTCAAACTACACCAGAAAAAGCCATAAAATCCATAGGTGAAAATGACAATCAAAAGACCATTTTTGACGGCTCACTTATGTATGCAGTAAAAATGCATTTTTGGTCAATATTGGCTATTTCCATCGAATTGGGCTGAATCGAAAAATACATCAAATCCACTCGATCCAATGGTACAGTTGCAATCAGCACGTCAAACCACGCCAGAAAAAGCCATAAAATCGATAGGTAAAAATGACATTCAAAAGACTATTTTTGAGGGCTCACTTATGTATGTGCTGGAAATGCCTTCTCGACCAATAACGGCTATTTCCATCAAATTGGGCTGAATCGAAAAATACATCAAATCAACTCGATCCAATGGTACCGTTGCAATCAGCATGTCAAACTACGCCAGAAAAAGCCATAAAATCCATAGGTAAAAATGACATTCAAAAGACCATTTTTGACGGCACATTTATGTATGCGGTAAAAATGCATTTTCGGTCAATATTGGCTATTTCAATCAAATTGGGCTGAATCGAAAAATACACCAAATGTACCTGATCCAATGGTACCGTTGCAATCAACACGTCAAACTACGCCAGAAAAAGCCATAAAATCCATAGGTAAAAATGACATTCAAAAGACCATTTGTGACAGCCCACTTATGTATGTGGTAAAATTGCATTTTCGGTCAATATTGGCTATTTCCATAAAATTGGGCTGAATCGAAAAATACATCAAAACCACTCGATCCAATGGTACAGTTGCAATAAGCACTTCAAACTACGCCAGAAAAAGCCATAAAATCGATAGGTAAAAATGACATTCAAAAGACCATTTGTGACGGCTCACTTATGTATGCGGTAAAAATGTATTTTTGGTCAATATTGGCTATTTCCATCAAATTGGGCTGAATTGAAAAATACATCAAATCCACCAGATCCAATTGTACCGTTGCAATCAGCACGTCAAACTACGCCAGAAAAAGCCATAAAATCGATAGGTAAAAATGACATTCAAAGGACCATTGGTGACGGCTCACTCAAGTATGGGCTGGAAGTGCCTTCTCGACCAATAGCGGCTATTTTCATCAAATTGGGCTGAATCGAAAAATACATCAAATCCACCCGATTCAATGGTACCGTTGCAATCAGCACGTCAAACTACGCCAGAAAAAGCCATAAAATCGATAGGTAAAAATGACATTCAAAAGACCATTTTTTACTGTTCACTTATGTATGTGCTGAAAATGCATTTTTGGTCAATATTGACTATTTCCATCAAATTGCGCTGAATCGAAAAAATACATCAAATCCACCCGATGCAATGGTACAATGGCAATCAGCACGTCAAACTACGCCAGAAAAAGCCATAAAATCGATAGGTAAAAATGACATTCAAAAGACCATTTTTGACGGCACACTTATGTATGTTGAAAAATGCATTTTCGGTCAATATTGGCTATTTCCATCAAATTGGGCTGAAACGAAAAATACATCAAATCCACCCAGTCCAATGGTACCGTTGTAATCAGCACGTCAAACTACACCAGAAAAAGCCATAAAATCCATAGGTGAAAATGACATTCAAAAGACCATTTTTGACGGCTCACTTATGTATGCGGTAAAAATGCATTTTTGGTCAATATTGGCTATTTCCATCGAATTGGGCTGAATCGAAAAATACATCAAATCCACTCGATCCAATGGTACAGTTGCAATCAGCACGTCAAACCACGCCAGAAAAAGCCATAAAATCGATAAGTAAAAATGACATTCAAAAGACTATTTTTGAGGGCTCACTTATGTATGTGCTGGAAATGCCTTCTCGACCAATAACGGCTATTTCCATCAAATTGGGCTGAATCGAAAAATACATCAAATCCACTCGATCCAATGGTACCGTTGCAATCAGCATGTCAAACTACGCCAGAAAAAGCCATAAAATCGATAGGTAAAAATGACATTCAAAAGACCATTTTTGACGGCACATTTATGTATGCGGTAAAAATGCATTTTCGGTCAATATTGGCTATTTCAATCAAATTGGGCTGAATCGAAAAATACACCAAATCTACCTGATCCAATGGTACCGTTGCAATCAACGCGTCAAACTACGCCAGAAAAAGCCATAAAATCCATAGGTAAAAATGACATTCAAAAGACCATTTGTGACAGCCCACTTATGTATGTGGTAAAAATGCATTTTCGGTCAATATTGGCTATTTCCATAAAATTGGGCTGAATTGAAAAATACATCAAAACCACTTGATCCAATGGTAGAGTTGCAATAAGCACTTCAAACTACGCCAGAAAAAGCCATAAAATCGATAGGTAAAAATGACATTCAAAAGACCATTTGTGACGGCTCACTTATGTATGCGGTAAAAATGCATTTTCAGTCAATATTGGCTATTTTCATCAAATTAGGCTGAATCGGAAAATACATCAAATCCACCCGATCCAATGGTACCGTTGCAATCAGCACGTCAAACTACGCTGCGAAAAGCCATAAAATCGATAGGTAAAATTGATATTCAAAAGACCATTTTTGACGGCTCACCTATGTATGCGGGAAAAATGCATTTTTGGTCAATATTGGCTATTCCCATCAAATTGGGCTGGATCGAAAAATACATCAAATCCACCCGATCCAATGGTACCGTTGCAATCAGCACGTCAAACTCACCAGAAAAAGCCATAAAATCGATAGGTAAAAATGACATTCAAAAGACCATTTTTGACGGATCACTTATAAATGTGCTGGAAGTGCCTTCTAGACCAATAGCAGCTATTTTCATCAAACTGGGCTGAATCGTGAAATACATCAAATCCACCCAATCTAATGGTATCGTTGCAATCAGCACGTCAAATTACGCCAGTAAAAGCCATAAAATCGATAGGTAAAAATGACATTCAAAAGACCATTTTTGACTGCTCACTTATGTATGCGGTGAAAATGCATTTTAGGTCAATATTGGCTATTTCCATCAAATTGGGCTGAATCGAAAAATACATCAAATCCAACCGATCCAATGGTACTGTTGCAATCAGCACGTCAAACTACGCCAGAAAAAGCCATAAAATCGATAGGTGAAAATGACATTCAAAAGACAATTTGTGACAGCCCACTTATGTATGTGCTGGAAGTGCCTTCTCGACCAATAGCAGCTATTTTCTGTAAATTGGGTTGAATCGAAAAATACATCAAATCCACCCGATCCAATGGTACCGTTGCAATCAGCACGTCAAACTACGCCAGAAAAAGCCATAAAATCGATATGTAAAAATGACATTCAAAAGACCATATGTGACAGCCCACTTATGTATGCGGTAAAAATGCATTTTCGGTCAATATTGGCTATTTCCATCAAATTGGGCTGAATTGAAAAATACATCAAATCCACCCGATCCAATGGTACTGTTGCAATCAGCACGTCAAACTACGCCAGAAAAAGCCATAAAATCGATAGGTAAAAATGACATTCAAAAGACCATTTTTGACGGCACACTTAAGTATGCGGTAAAAATGCATTTTCGGTCAATATTGGCTATTTCCATCAAATTGGGCTGAATCGGAAAATACATCAAATCCACCCGATCCAATGGTACCGTTGCAATCAGCACGTCAAACTACGCTGCGAAAAGCCATAAAATCGATAGGTAAAAATGACATTCAAAAGACTATTTTTGACGGCACACTTATGTATGCGGTAAAAATGCATTTTCGGTCAATATTGGCTATTTCCATCAAATTGGGCTGCATCGGAAAATACATCAAATCAACCCGATCCAATTGTACCGTTGCAATCAGCACGTCAAACTACGCCAGGAAAAGCCATAAAATCGATAGGTAAAAATGACATTCAAAAGACAATTTTTGACGGCACACTTATAAACGTGCTGGAAGTGCCTTCTAGACCAATAGCAGCTATTTTCATCAAACTGGGCTGAATCGAGAAATACATCAAATCCACCCGATCTAATGGTATCGTTGCAATCAGCACGTCAAATTACGCCAGTAAAAGCCATAAAATCGATAGGTAAAAATGACATTCAAAAGACCATTTGTGACTGCTCACTTATGTATGCGGTGAAAATGCATTTTCGGTCAATATTGGCTATTTCCATCAAATTGGGCTGAATTGAAAAATACATCAAATCCAACCGATCCAATGGTACTGTTGAAATCAGCACGTCAAACTACGCCAGAAAAAGCCATAAAATCGATAGGTGAAAATGACATTCAAAAGACCATTTGTGACAGCCCACTTATGTATGTGCTGGAAGTGCCTTCTCGACCAATAGCAGCTATTTTCTGTAAATTGGGTTGAATCAAAAAATACATCAAATCCACCCGATCCAATGGTACCGTTGCAATCAGCACGTCAAACTACGCCAGAAAAAGCCATAAAATCGATAGGTAAAAATGACATTCAAAAGACCATTTTTGACGGCACACTTATGTATGCGGTAAAAATGCATTTTCGGTCAATATTGGCTATTTCCATCAAATTGGGCTGAATCGGAAAATACATCAAATCAACCCGATCCAATCGTACCGTTGCAATCAGCACGTCAAACTACGCCACGAAAAGCCATAAAATCGATAGGTAAAAATGACATTCAAAAGACCATTTTTGATGGCTCACTTATGTATGTGCTGGCAGTGCCTTCTCGACCAATAGCTGCTATTTTCATCAAATTGGGCTGAATCTAAAAATACATCAAATCCACCCGATCCAATGGTACCGTTGCAATCAGCACATCAAACTAAGCCAGAAAATGCCATAAAACCGATAGGTAAAAATGACATTCAAAAGACCATTTTTGACGGCTCACTTATGTATGCGGTAAAAATGCATTTTTGGTCAATATTGGCTATTTCCATCAAATTGGGCTGGATCGAAAAATACATCAAATCCACCCGATCCAATGGTACCGTTGCAATCAGCACGTCAAACTCACCAGAAAAAGCCATAAAATCGATAGGTAAAAATGACATTGAAAAGACAATTTTTGACGGCACACTTATGCATGTGCTGGAAGTGCCTTCTCGACCAATAGCAGATATTTTCATCAAACTGGGCTGAATCGAAAAATACATCAAATCCACCTGATGTAATGGTATCGTTACAATCAGCACGTCAAATTACGCCAGAAAAAGCCATAAAATCGATAGGTAAAAATGACATTCAAAAGACCATTTTTGACTGCTCACTTATGTATGCGGTGAAAAAGCATTTTTGGTCAATATTGGCTATTTCCATCAAATTGGGCTGAATCGAAAAATACATCAAATCCACCCAATCTAATGGTACCGTTGCAATCAGCAAGTCAAACTACGCCAGAAAAAGCCATGAAATCGATGGGTAAAAATGACATTCAAAAGACCATTTGTGACGGCCCATTTATGTATGTGCTGGAAGTGCCTTCTCGACCAATAACAGCCATTTTCATCAATTTGGGCAGAAACGAAAAATACATAAAATCCACCCGATCCAATGAAACCGTTGCAATCAGCACGTCAAACTGCGCCAGAAAAAGCCAGAAAATCGATACGCAAAAATGACATTCAAAAGACCATTTGTGACGGCTCACTTATGTATGAGGTAAAAATGCATTTTCGGTCAATATTGGCTATTTCCATCAAATTGGGCTTAATCGAAAAATACATCAAATCCACCCGATCCAATGGTACTGTTGATATCAGCACGTCAAACTACGCTAGAAAAAGCCATAAAATCGATAGGTAAAAATGACATTCAAAAGACCATTTTTGATGGCTCACTTATGTATGTGCTGGAAGTGCCTTCTCGACCAATAGCCGCCATTTTCATCAATTTGGGCAGAAACGAAAAATACATAAAATCCACCCGATCCAATGTAACCATTGCAATCAGCACGTCAAACTGCGCCAGAAAAAGCCATAAAATCGATAGGTAAAAAAAACATTCAAAAGACCATTTTTGACGGCTCACTTATGTATGTGCCGGGAGTGCTTTCTTGACCCATTGCGGCTATTTCCATCAAATTGGGCTGAATCAGAAAATGCATCAAATCCACCCGATCCAATGGTACCGTTGCAATCAGCACGTCAAACTACGCCAGAAAAAGCTATAAAATCGATAGGTAAAAATGACATTCGAAAGACCATTTTTGATAGCTCACTTATGTATGCGGTAAAAATGCATTTTCCGTCAATATTGGCTATTTCCATCAAATTGGGCTGAATCGAAAAATACATCAAATCCACCCGATCCAATGGTACTGTTGAAATCAGCACGTCAAACTACGCCAGAAAAAGCCATAAAATTGATAGGTAAAATGACATTCAAAAGACCATTTGTGACGGCTCACTTATGTATGAGGTAAAAATGCATTTTCGGTCAATATTGGCTATTTCCATCAAATTGGGCTGAAACGAAAATTACATCAAATCCACACGATCCAACGGTACCGTTGCAATCAGCATGTCAAACTACGCCAGAAAAAGCCATAAAATTGATAGGTAAAAATGACATTCAAAAGACCATTTTTGATGGCTCACTTATGTATGTGCTGGTAGTGCCTTCTCGACCAATAGCAGCTATTTTTATCAAATTGGTCTGAATCGAAAAATACATCAAATCCACCCGATCCAATGGCACCGTTGCAATCAGCACGTCAAACTACGCCAGAAAAAGCCATAAAATCAATAGGTGAAAATGACATTAAAAAGACCATTTGTGACGGCTCACTTATGTATGCAGTAAAAATGCATTTTCTGTCAATATTGGCTATTTCCATCAAATTGGTCTGAATCGAAAAATACATCAAATTCACCCGATCCAATGGTACTGTTGCAATCAGCACGTCAAACTACGCGAGATAAAGCCATAAAATTGATAGGTAAAAATGACATTCAAAAGACCATTTGTGACGGCTCACTTATGTATGAGGTAAAAATGCATTTTCGGTCAATATTGGCTATTTCCATCAAATTGGGCTGAAACTAAAAATACATCAAATCCACACGATCCAACGGTACCGTTGCAATCAGCATGTCAAACTACGCCAGAAAAAGCCATAAAATTGATAGGTAAAAATGACATTCAAAAGACCATTTTTGATGGCTCACTTATGTATGTGCTGGTAGTGCCTTCTCGACCAATAGCAGCTATTTTTATCAAATTGGTCTGAATCGAAAAATACATCAAATCCACCCGATCCAATGGCACCGTTGCAATCAGCACGTCAAACTACGCCAGAAAAAGCCATAAAATCAATAGGTGAAAATGACATTAAAAAGACCATTTGTGACGGCTCACTTATGTATGCAGTAAAAATGCATTTTCTGTCAATATTGGCTATTTCCATCAAATTGGGCTGAATTGAAAAATATATCAAATCCACCCGATCCAATGGTACCGTTGCAATCAGCACGTCAAACTACGCCAGAAAAAGCCATAAAATCGATAGGTAAAAATGACATTCAACAGACCTTTTCTGACGGCTGACTTATGTTTGCGGTAAAAATGCATTTTCCGTCAATATTGGCTATTTCCATCGAATTGGGCTGTATTGAAAAATACATCAAATCCACACGATCCAATGGTACCGTTGCAATCAGCACGTCAAACTAGGCCACAAAAGCCATAAAATCGATAGGTAAAATTGATATTCAAAAGACCATTTGTGACAGCTCACTTATGTATGCGGTGAAAATGCATTTTAGGTCAATATTGGCTATTTCAATCGAATTGGGCTGAATCGCAAAATACATCAAATCCACCTAATCCAATGGTACCGTTGCAATCAGCACGTCAAACTACACCAGAAAAAGCCATAAAATCGATAGGTAAAATTGATATTCAAAGGACCATTTGTACAGCTCACTTATGTATGCGGTGAAAATGCATTTTTGGTCAATACTGGCTATTTCCATCAAATTGGGCTGAATTGCAAAATACATCAAATCCACCTAATCCAATGGTACCGTTGCAATCAGCACGTCAAACTACGCCAGAAAAAGCCATAAAATCGATAGGTAAAAATGACATTCAAAAGACCATTTTTGACGGCTCACATATGTGTGTGCTGGAAGTGCCTTCTCAACCAATGGCGGCGATTTTCATCAAATTGGGCTGAATCGAAAAATACATCAAATCCACCCGATCCAATGGTACCGTTGCAATCAGCACGTCAAACTACGTCGGAAAAAGCCATAAAATCAATAGGTAAAAATGACATTCAAAAGACCATTTTTGATGGCTCACTTATGTATGTGCTGCTAGTGCCTTCTCGACCAATAGTGGCTATTTTTATCAAATTGGTCTGAATTGAAAAATACATCAAATCCACCCGATCCAATGGCACCGTTGCAATCAGCATGTCAAACTACGCCAGGAAAAGCCATAAAATCAATAGGTAAAAATGACATTAAAAAGACCATTTGTGATGGCTCACTTATGTATGCGGTAAAAATGCATTTTCGGTCAATATTGGCTATTTCCATCACATTGGGCTGAATCAACAAATACATCATATCCACCCGATCCAATGGTACCGTTGCAATCAGCACGTCAAACTACGCCAGAAAAAGCCATAAAATCGATAGGTAAAAATGACATTCAAAAGACCATTTTTGACGGCTCACTTATGTATGAGGTAAAAATGCATTTTCGGTCAGTATTGGCTATTTCCATCAAATTTGGCTGAATCGAAAAATACATCAAATCCACCCGATCCAATGGTAACGGTTGCAATCAGCACGTCAAACTATGCCAGAAAAAGCCATAAAATCGATAGGTAAAAATGACATTCAAAAGACCATTTTTGACGGCTCACTTATGTATGAGGTAAAAATGCATTTTTGGTCAATATTGGCTATTTTCATCAAATTGGGCTGAATCGAAAAATACATCAAATCCACCCGATCCAATGGTACCGTTGCTATCAGCACGTCAAACTACGCCAGAAAAAGCCAGAAAATCGATAGGTAAAAATGACATTCAAAGGACCATTTGTGATGGCTCACTTATGTATAGGGTAAAAATGCATTTTTGGTCAATATTGGCTATTTCCATCAAATTGGGCTGAATCGTAAAATACATCAAATCCACCCAATCCAATCGTACCGTTGCAATCAGCACGTCAAACTACGCCAGAAAAAGCCATAAAATCGATAGGTAAAAATGACATTCAAAGACCATTTGTGACAGCTCACTTATATACGTGCTGGATGTGCCTTCTCGACCAATAGCGGCTATTTTCATCAAATTGGGCTTAATCGAAAAATACATCAAATCCACCCGATCCAATGGTACCGTTGCAATCAGCACGTCAAACTATGCCAGAAAAAGCCATAAAATCGATAGGTTAAAATGACATTCAAAAGACAATTTGTGACGGCTCACTTATGTATGTGCTGGAAATGCCTTCTCGAACAATAGCGGCTATTTTCATCAAGTTGGGCTGAATCAAAAAAATACATCAAATCCACCCGATCCAATGGTACTGTTGCAATCAGCACGTCAAACTACGCCAGAAAAAGCCATAAAATCGATTGGTAAAAATGACATTCAAAAGACCATTTGTGACAACTCACTTATGTATGCGGTGAAAATGCATTTTCGGTCAATATTGGCTATTTCCATCAAATTGGGCTGAATCTAAAAATACATCAAATCCACCCAATTCAATGGTACCGTTGCAATCAGCACGTCAAACTACGCCAGAAAAAGCCATAAAATCGATTGGTAAAAATGACATTCAAAAGACCATTTCTGATGGCTAACTTTCGTATGTGCTGGAAGTGCCTTCTCGACCAATAGCGGCTATTTTCATCAAATTGGGCTGAATCGAAAAATACATCAAATCCATCCGTTCCAATGGTACCGTCGCAATCAGTACGTCAAACCATGCCTGAAAAAGCCATAAAATCGATAGGTAAAAGTGACATTCAAAAGACCATTTTTGACGGCTCACTTATGTATGCGGTAAAAATGCATTTTTGGTCAATATTGGCTATTTCCATCAAATTGGGCTGAATCGAAAAATACATCAAATCCACCCGATCCAATGGTACCGTTGCAATCGGCACGTCAAACTACGCCAGAAAAAAAGCCATAAAATCGATAGGTAAAATGACATTCAAAAGACCATTTGTGAGAGCTCACTTATGTATGCGGTAAAAATGCATTTTCGGTCAATATTGGCTATTTCCATCAAATTGGGCTGAATTGAAAAATACCTCATATCCACCCGATCCAATGGTACCGTTGCAATCAGCACGTCAAACTACACCAGAAAAAGCCATAAAATCGATAGGTAAAAGTGACATTCAAAAGACAATTTTTGATGGCTCACTTATGTATGTGCTGGAAGTGCCTTCTCGACCAATAGCGGCTATATTCATCAAATTTGGCTGAATCGAAAAATACATCAAATCCACCCGATCCAATGGTACCGTTGCAATCAGCACCTCAAACTACGCCAGAAAAAAAGCCATAAAATCGATAGGTAAAAATGACATTCAAAAGACCATTTGTGACGGCTCACTTATATACGTGCTGGAAGTGCCTTCTCAACCAATAGCGGCCATTTCCTTCAAATTGGTCTGAATCGAAAAATACATCAAATCCACCCAATCCAATGGTACCGTTGCAATCAGCACGTGAAACCATGCCAGAAAAAGCTATAAAATCGATAGGTAAAAGTGACATTCAAAAGACCATTTGTGACGGCTCACTTATGTATGCGGTGAAATTGCATTTTCGGTCAATATTGGCTATTTTCATCAAATTGGGTTGAATCGAAAAATACATCAAATCCACCCGATCCAATGGTACCGTTGCAATCAGCACGTCAAACTACGACAGAAAAAGCTATAAAATCGATAGGCAAAATTGACATTCAAAAGACCATTTTTGATGGCTCACTTATGTGTGCGGTAAAAATGCATTTTCGGTCAATATTGGCTATTTCCATCAAATTGGGCTGAATCGAAAAATACATCAAATCCACCCGATCCAATGGTACCGTTGCAATCAGCACGTCAAACTACGCCAGAAAAAGCCATAAAATCGATAGGTAAAAACGACATTCAAAAGACAAAATTTTTATGGCTCACTTACGTATGTGCTGAAATGCCTTTTGGACCAATAGCGGCTATTTTCATCAAATTGGGCTGAATCGAAAAATACATCAAATCCACCCTATCCAATGGTACCGTTGCAATCAGCACGTCAAACTACGCTAGAAAAAGCCATAAAATCGATAGGTAAAAGTGACATTCAAAAGACTATTTTTGACGGCTCACTTATGTATGCGGTAAAAATGCATTTTCGGTCAATATTGGCTATTTCCATCAAATTGGGCTGAATCCAAAAATACATCAAATCCACCCAATCCAATGGTAATGTTGCAATCAGCACGTCAAACTACGCCAGAAAAAGCCATAAAATCGATAGGTAAAAATGACATTCAAAAGACCATTTTTGACGGCTCACTTATGTATGTGCTTGGAGTGCGTTCTCCACCAATAGTGGATATTTTCATCAAATTGGGTTGAATCGAAAAATACATCATATCCAACCGATCCAATGGTACTGTTGCAACCAGCACGTCAAACTACGCCAGAAAAAGCCTTAAAATCGATAGGTAAGAATGACATTCAAAAGACCATTTTGGACGGCTCACTTATTTATGCAGGAAAAATGCATTTTCGGTCAATATTGGCTATTTCCATCAAATTGGGCTGAATCAAAAAGTACATCAAATCCACCCTATCCAATGGTACCGTTGCAATCAGCACGTCAAACTACGCCAGAAAAAGCCATAAAATCGATAGGTAAAAGTGACATTCAAAAGAACATTTTTGACGGCTCACATATGTATGCAGTAAAAATGCATTTTCGGTCAATATTGGCTATTTCCATCAAATTGGGCTGAATCGAAAAATACATCAAATCCACCCGATCCAATGGTACCGTTGCAATCAGCAAGTCAAACTACGCCAGAAAAAGCCATAAAATCGATAGGTAAAAATGACATTCAAAAGACCATTTGTGATGGCTCACTTATGTATGCAGTAAAAATGCATTTTCGGTCAATATTGGCTATTTCCATCAAATTGGGCTGAATAAAAAATACATCAAATCCACCCGAACCAATGGTACCGTTGCAATCAGCACGTCAAACTACGCCAGAAAAACCAATAAATCGATAGGTAAAAATGACATTCAAAAGACCGTTTGTGACGGCTCACTTATGTATGTGCTGGAAGTGCCTTCTTGACCAATAGCGGCTATTTTCATCAAATTGGGCTGAATCGAAAAAATACATCAAATCCACCCGATTCAATGGTACCGTTGCAATCAGTACGTCAAACTACGCCAGAAAAAGCCATAAAATCGATAGGTAAAAATGACATTCAAAAGACCATTTTTGACGGCTCACTTATGTATGTGCTGGGAGTGCTTTCTCCACCACTAGCAGCTATTTTCATCAAATTGGGTTGAATTGAAAAATACATCAAATCCACCCGATCCAATGGTACCGTTGCAATCAGCACGTCAAATTACGCCAGAAAAAGCCATAAAATCGATAGATAAAAATGAAATTCAAAAGACCATTTGTGACATCTCACTTATGTATGCGGTAAAGATGCATTTTTGGTCAATATTGGCTATTTCTATCAAATTGGGCTGAATCCAAAAATACATCAAATCCACCCGATCCAATGGTACCGTTGCAATCAGCACGTCAAACTACGCCAGAAAAGCCATAAAATCGATAGGTACAAATGACATTCAAAAGACCATTTGTGACGGCTCACTTATGAATGTGCTGGTAGTGTCTTCTCGACCAATAGCAGCTATTTTCATCGAATTTGGCTGAATCCAAAAATACATCAAATCCACCCGATCCAATGGTACCGTTGCAATCAGCGCGTCAAACTACGCCAGAAAAAGCCATAAAATCGATAGGTAAAAGTGACATTCAAAAGACCATTTTTGACGGCTCACTTATGTATGCAGTAAAAATGCATTTTTGGTCAATATTAGCTATTTCCATCAAATTGGGCTGAATCGAAAAATACATCAAATCCACCCGATCCAATGGTACCGTTGCAATCAGCACGTCAAACTACGCCAGAAAAAGCCATAAAATCGATAGGTAAAAATGACATTAAAAAGACCATTTTTGACGGCTCACTTATGTATGTGCTGGGAGTGCCTTCTCCACCAATAGCAGCTTTTTTCATCAAATTGGGTTGAATTGAAAAATACATCAAATCTACCCGATCCAATGGTACCGTTGCAATCAGCACGTCAAACTAAGCCAGAAAAAGCCATAAAATCGATAGGTAAAAATGACATTTAAAAGACCATTTGTGACAGCTCACTTATGTATGCAGTAAAAATGCATTTTCGGTCAATATTGGTTATTTCAATCAAATTGCACTGAATTGAAATATACATCAAATCCACCCGATCCAATGGTACCGTTGCAATCAGAACGTCAAACTACGCCAGAAAAAGCCATAAAATCGATAGGGAAAAATGACATTCAAAAGACCATTTGTGACAGCTCACTTATGTATGCGGTAAGAATGCATTTTCGGTCAATATTGGCTATTTCCATCGAATTGGGCTGAATCGAAAAATACATCAAATCCACCCGATCCAATGGTACCGTTGCAATCAGCGCGTCAAACTATGCCAGAAAAAGCCATAAAATCGATAGGTAAAAATGACATTCAAAAGACCATTTTTGACGGCTAACTTATTTATGTGGTGGGAATGCATTCTCCACCAATAGCGGCTATTTTCTTCAAGATGGGTTGAATCGAAAAAAACATCAGATCCATCCGATCCAATGGTACCGTTGCAATCAGCACGTCAAACTACGCCAGAAAAAGCCATAAATCGATAGGTAAAAGTGACATTCAAAAGACCATTTGTGACGGCTTACTTATGTATGCGGTAAAAATGCATTTTCGGTCAATATTGGCTATTTCCATCAAATTGGGCTGAATCGAAAAATACCCCATATCCACCTGATCCAATGGTACCGTTGCAATCAGCACGAGAAACTACGCCAGAAAAAGCCATAAAATTGATAGGTAAAAATGACATTCAATAGACCATTTTTGATGGCTCACTTATGTATGTGCTTGAAGTGCCTTCTTGACCAATAGCAGCTATTTCCATCAAATTGGGCTGAATCCAAAAATACATCAAATCCACCTGATCCAATGGTACCGTTGCAATCAGCACGTCAAACTACGCCAGAAAAAGCCAGAAAATCGATAGGTAAAAAAAACATTCAAAAGACCATTTTTGACGGCTTACTAATTTATGTGGTGGGAATGCCTTCTCCACCAATAGCGGCTATTTTCATCAAATTGTGTTGAATCGAAAAAAACATCAAATCCATTCGATCCAATGGTACCGTTGATATCAGCACGTCAAACTACGCCAGAAAAAGCCATAAAATCGATAGGTAAAAATGACATTCAAAAGACCATTTGTGACAGCTCACTTATGTATGCGGTAAAAATGCATTTTCAGTCAATATTGGCTATTTTCATCAAATTAGGCTGAATCAAAAAATACATCAAATCCACCCAATCCAATGGTTCCGTTGCAATGAGCACGTCAAACTACGCCAGAAAAGCCATAAAATCGATTGGTAAAAATGACATTCAAAACACCATTTTTGATGGCTCACTTTTGTTTGTGCTTGAAGTGCCTTCTCGACCAATAGCGGCTATTTTCATCAAATTGGGCTGAATCGAAAAATACATGAAATCCACCCAATCCAATGGTAACGTTGCAATCAGCACGTCAAACTACGCAAGAAAAGGCATAAAATCGATAGGTAAAAATGAAATTCAAAAGACCATTTTTGACGGCTCACTTATGTATGCAGTAAAAATACATTTTCGGTCAATATTGGCTATATCCATCAAATTGGGCTGAATCAAAAAATATATCATATCCATCCGATCCAATGGTACCGTTGCAATCAGCGCGTCGAACTACGCCAGAAAAAGCCATAAAGTCGATAGGTAAAAATGACATTCAAAAAACCATTTTTGATAGCTCACTTATGTATTTGCTGGAAATGCCTTCTAGACCAATAGCGGCTATTTCAATCAAATTGGGCTGAATCGAAAAATACGTCAAATCTACCCGATCCAATGGTACCGTTGCAATCAGCACGTCAAACTACGCCAGAAAAAACCATAAAATTGATAGGTAAAAATGACATTCAAAAGACCATTTTTGACGGCTCACTTATGTATACGGTAAAATTGCATTTTCGGTCAATATTGGCTATTTCCATCAAATTGGGCTCAATCGAAAAATACATCAAATCCATTCGATCCAATGGCACCGTTGCAATCAGCACGTCAAACTACGCCAGAAAAAGCCATAAAATCGATAGGTAAAAATGACATTCAAGAGACCATTTGTGGCTCACTTATTTATGTGCTGGAAGTGCCTTCTCGACCAATAGCGGCTATTTCCATCAAATTGGGCTGAATCCAAAAATACATCAAATCCACCCGATCCAATGGTACTGTTGCAATCAGCACGTCAAACTACGCAAGAAAAAGCCATAAAATCGATAGGTGAAAATGACATTCCAAAGATCATTTTTGACGGCTCACTTATGTATACAGTAAAAATGCATTTTCGGTCAATATTGGCTATTTCCATCAAATTGGGCTGAATCGAAAAATACATCAAATCCACCCGATCCAATGGTACCGTTTCAATCAGCACGTCAAACTACGCCAGGAAAAAGCCATAAAATCGAGAAGGTAAAAATGACATTCAAAAGACCATTTTTGACGGCTCACTTCTGTATGCAGTAAAAATGCATTTTCAGTCAATATTGGCTATTTCCATCAAATTAGGCTGAATTGAAAAATACATCAAATACACCCAAATCGAATGGTACCGTTGCAATCAGCACGTCAAACTTCGCTAGAAAAAGACATAAAATCGATAGGTAAAAGTGACATTCAAAAGACCATTTTTGACAGCTCACTTATGTATGTGCTGGGAGTGCCCTCTCGACCAATATTGGCTATTTTCATCGAATTGGGCTGGATCATAAAATACATCAAATCCACCCGATCCATTGGTACCGTTGCAATCAGCACATCAAACTACGCCCGAAAGAGCCATAAAATCGATAGGTAAAAATGACATTCAAGAGACCATTTGCGACGGCTCACTTGTGTATACGGTAAAAATGCATTTTCGGTCAATATTGGCTATTTCCATCAAATCAGGCTGAATCGAAAAATACATCAAATCCACCCGATCCAATGGTACCGTTGCAATAAGCACGTCAAACTACACCAGAAAAGCCATAAAATCGATAGGTAAAAATGACATTCAAAAGACCATTTGTAACGGCTTACTTATGTATGTGCTGGAAGTGCCTTCTCGACCAATAGCGGCTATTTTCATCAAATTGGGCTGAATCGAAAAATACATGAAATCCACCCAATCCAATGGTACCGTTGCAATCAGCACGTCAAACTACGCAAGAAAAGGCATAAAATCGATAGGTAAAAATGACATTCAAAAGACCATTTTTGACGGCTCACTTATGTATGCGGTAAAAATGCATTTTCGGTCAATATTTGCTATTTCCATCAGATTGGGCTGAATAAAAAAATACATCAAATCCACCCGATCCAATGGTTCCGTTGAAATCATTACGTCAATATACGCCAGAAAAAGCCATAAAATCGATTGGTAAAAATGACATTCAAAAGACCATTTTTGACAGCTCACTTATGTATGCGGTAAAAATGCATTTTCGATCAATATTGATTATTTCCCTCAAATTGGGCTGAATCGAAAAATACATCAAATCCACCCGATCCAATGGTACCGTTGCAATCAGCACGTCAAACTACGCCAGAAAAAGCCATAAAATTGATAGGTAAAAATGACATTAAAAAGACCATTTTTGATAGCTCACTTATGTATACGGTAAAAATGAGTTTTCGGTCAATATTGGCTATTTCCATCAAATTGGGCTGAATCAAAAAATACCTCATATCCACCTGATCCAATGATACCGTTGCAATCAGCACGAGAAACTACGCCAGAAAAAGCCATAAAATTGATAGGTAAAAATGACATTCAATAGACCATTTTTGATGGCTCACTTATGTATGTGCTTGAAGTGCCTTCTTGACCAATAGCGGCTATTTCCATCAAATTGGGCTGAATCCAAAAATACATCAAATCCACCTGATCCAATGGTACCGTTGCAATCAGCACGTCAAACTACGCCAGAAAAAGCCATAAAATCGATAGGTAAAAAAAACATTCAAAAGACCATTTTTGACGGCTTACTTATTAATGTGGTGGGAATGCCTTCTCCACCAATAGCGGCTATTTTCATCAAATTGGGTTGAATCGAAAAAAACATCAAATCCATCCGATCCAATGGTACCGTTGATATCAGCACGTCAAACTACGCCAGAAAAAGCCATAAAATCGATAGGTAAAAATGACATTCAAAAGACCATTTGTGACAGCTCACTTATGTATGCGGTAAAAATGCATTTTCAGTCAATATTGGCTATTTTCATCAAATTAGGCTGAATCAAAAAATACATCAAATCCACCCAATCCAATGGTTCCGTTGCAATGAGCACGTCGAACTACGCCAGAAAAGCCATAAAATCGATTGGTAAAAATGACATTCAAAACACCATTTTTGATGGCTCACTTTTGTTTGTGCTTGAAGTGCCTTCTCGACCAATAGCACCTATTTTCATCAAATTGGGCTGAATCGAAAAATACATGAAATCCACCCAATCCAATGGTACCGTTGCAATCAGCACGTCAAACTACGCAAGAAAAGACATGAAATCGATAGGTAAAAATGAAATTCAAAAGACCATTTTTGACAGCTCACTTATGTATGCGGTAAAAATACATTTTCGGACAATATTGGCTATTTCCATCAAATTGGGCTGAATCGAAAAATACATCGAATCCACCCGATCCAATGGTACCGTTGCAATCAGCACATCAAACTACGCCAGAAAAAGCCATGAAATTGATTGGTAAAAATGACATTTAAAAGACCATTTTTGACGGCTCACTTATGTATGCGGCAAAAATGCATTTTTGGTCAATATTGGCTATTTCCATCAAATTGGGCTGAATCAAAAAATATATCATATCCATCCGATCCAATGGTACCGTTGCAATCAGCGCGTCGAACTACGCCAGAAAAAGCCATAAAGTCGATAGGTAAAAATGACATTCAAAAAACCATTTTTGATAGCTCACTTATTTATTTGCTGGAAGTGCCTTCTAGACCGATAGCGGCTATTTCAATCAAATTGGGCTGAATCGAAAAATACGTCAAATCTACCCGATCCAATGGTACCGTTGCAATCAGCACGTCAAACTACGCCAGAAAAAACCATAAAATTGATAGGTAAAAATGACATTCAAAAGACCATTTTTGACGGCTCACTTATGTATACGGTAAAATTGCATTTTCGGTCAATATTGGCTATTTCCATCAAATTGGGCTCAATCGAAAAATACATCAAATCCATCCGATCTGGTATAACCGTTGCAATCAGCACGTCAAACTACGCCAGAAGAAGCCATAAAATCGATAGGTAAAAATGACATTCAAGAGACCATTTGTGGCTCACTTATTTATGTGCTGGAAGTGCCTTCTCGACCAATAGCGGCTATTTTCATCAAATTGGGCTGAATCCAAAAATACATCAAATCCACCCGATCCAATGGTACCGTTGCAATCAGCACGTCAAACTACGCCAGAAAAAGCCATAAAATCGATAGGTGAAAATGACATTCCAAAGATCATTTTTGACGGCTCACTTATGTATAAGGTAAAAATGCATTTCCGTCAATATTGGCTATTTCCATCAAATTGGGCTGAATCGAAAAATACATCAAATCCACCCGATCCAATGGTACCGTTGCAATCAGCACGTCAAACTACGCCAGGAAAAAGCCATAAAATCGAGAAGGTAAAAATGACATTCAAAAGACCATTTTTGACGGCTCACTTCTGTATGCAGTAAAAATGCATTTTCAGTCAATATTGGTTATTTCCATCAAATTGGGCTGAATCGAAAAATACATCAAATACACCCAAATCGAATGGTACCGTTGCAATCAGCACGTCAAACTTCGCTAGAAAAAGACATAAAATCGATAGGTAAAAGTGACATTCAAAAGACCATTTTTGACAGCTCACTTATGTATGTGCTGGGAGTGCCCTCTCGACCAATATTGGCTATTTTCATCGAATTGGGCTGGATCATAAAATACATCAAATCCACCCGATCCATTGGTACCGTTGCAATCAGCACATCAAACTACGCCCCAAAGAGCCATAAAATCGATAGGTAAAAATGACATTCAAGAGACAATTTGTGACGGCTCACTTATGCATACGGTAAAAATGCATTTTCGGTCAATATTGGCTATTTCCATCAAATCAGGCTGAATCGAAAAATACATCAAATCCACCCGATCCAATGGTACCGTTGCAATAAGCACGTCAAACTACACCAGAAAAGCCATAAAATCGATAGGTAAAAATGACATTCAAAAGACCATTTGTGACGGCTTACTTATGTATGTGCTGGAAGTGCCTTCTCAACCAATAGCGGCTATTTTCATCAAATTGGGCTGAATCGAAAAATACATGAAATCCACCCAATCCAATGGTACCGTTGCAATCAGCACGTCAAACTACGCAAGAAAAGGCATGAAATCGATAGGTAAAAATGACATTCAAAAGACCATTTTTGACGGCTCACTTATGTATGCGGTAAAAATGCATTTTCGGTCAATATTTGCTATTTCCATCAGATTGGGCTGAATAAAAAAATACATCAAATCCACCCGATCCAATGGTACCGTTGCAATCATTACGTCAAACTACGCCAGAAAAAACCATAAAATCGATTGGTAAAAATGACATTCAAAAGACCATTTTTGACAGCTCACTTATGTATGCGGTAAAAATGCATTTTCGGTCAATATTGATTATTTCCCTCAAATTGGGCTGAATCGAAAAATACATCAAATCCACCCGATCCAATGGTACCGTTGCAATCAGCACGTCAAACTACGCCAGAAAAAGCCATAAAATTGATAGGTAAAAATGACATTAAAAAGACCATTTTTGATAGCTCACTTATGTATTTGCTGGAAGTGCCTTCTAGACCAATAGCGGCTATTTATATCAAATTGGGTTGAATCGAAAATTATATCATATCCACCCGATCCAATGGTACTGTTGCAACCAGCACATGAAACTACGCCAGAAAAAGCCATAAAATCGATAGGTAAGAATGACATTCAAAAGACCATTTTCGACGGCTCACTTATTTATGCAGTAAAAATGCATTTTCAGTCAATATTGGCTATTTCCATCAAATTGGGCTGAATCGAAAAGTACGTCAAATCCACCCTATCCAATGGTACCGTTGCAATCAGCACGTCAAACTACGCCTGAAAAAACTATAAAATTGATAGGTAAAAATGACATTCAAAAGACCATTTTTGACGGCTCACTTATGTATGCGGTAAAAATGCATTTTCGGTCAATATTGGCTATTTCCATCAAATTGGGCTCAATCAAAAAATACATCAAATCCATCCGATCTGGTATAACCGTTGCAATCAGCACGTCAAACTACGCCAGAAAAAGCCATAAAGTCGATAGGTAAAAATGACATTCAAGAGACCATTTGTGGCTCACCTATTTATGTGCTGGAAGTGCCTTCTCGACCAATTGCGGCTATTTTCATCAAATTGGGCTGAATCGAAAAATACATCAAATCCACCCGATCCAATGGTACCGTTGCAATCAGCACGTCAAACTACGCCAGAAAAAGCCATAAAATCGATAGGTAAAAATGACATTCAAAAGACCATTTGTGATGGCTCACTTATGTATGCAGTAAAAATGCATTTTCGGTCAATATTGGCTATTTCCATCAAATTAGGCTGAATAAATAAATACATCAAATCCACCCGATCCAATGGTACCGTTGCAATCAGCACGTCAAACTACGCCAGAAAAAGCCATAAAATCGATAGGTAAAAATGACATTCAAAAGACTGTTTGTGACGGCTCACTTAATTATGTGCTGGAAGTGCCTTCTTGACCAATAGCGGCTATTTTCATCAAATTGGGCTGAATTGAAAAATACATCAAATCCACCCGATCCAATGGTACCGTTGCAATCAGCACGTCAAACTACGCCAGAAAAAGCCATAAAATCGATAGGTAAAAATGACATCCAAAAGACCATTTTTGATGGCTCACTTATGTATGTGCTGGGAGTGCCTTCTCCACCACTAGCAGCTATTTTCATCAAATTAGGTTGAATTGAAAAATACATCAAATCCACCCGATCCAATGGTACCGTTGCAATCAGCACGTCAAACTACGCCAAAAAAGCCCATAAAATCGATAGGTAAAAATGAAATTCAAAAGACCATTTGTGACAGCTCACTTATGTATGCGGTAAAAATGCATTTTTGGTCAATATTGGCTATTTCCATCAAATTGGGCTGAATCCAAAAATACATCAAATCCACCCGATCCAATGGTACCGTTGCAATCAGCACGTCAAACTACGCCAGAAAAGCCATAAAATCGATAGGTAAAAGTGACATTCAAAAGACCATTTTTGACAGCTCACTTATGTATTTGCTGGAAGTGCCTTCTAGACCAATAGCGGCTATTTCAATCAAATTGGGCTGAATTGAAAAATACATCAAATCCACCCGATCCAATGGTACCGTTGCAATCAGCACGTCAAACTACGCCAGAAAAAGCCATAAAATCGATAGGTAAAAATGACATCCAAAAGACCATTTTTGATGGCTCACTTATGTATGTGCTGGGAGTGCCTTCTCCACCACTAGCAGCTATTTTCATCAAATTAGGTTGAATTGAAAAATACATCAAATCCACCCGATCCAATGGTACCGTTGCAATCAGCACGTCAAACTACGCCAAAAAAGCCCATAAAATCGATAGGTAAAAATGAAATTCAAAAGACCATTTGTGACAGCTCACTTATGTATGCGGTAAAAATGCATTTTTGGTCAATATTGGCTATTTCCATCAAATTGGGCTGAATCCAAAAATACATCAAATCCACCCGATCCAATGGTACCGTTGCAGTCAGCACGTCAAACTACGCCAGAAAAGCCATAAAATCGATAGGTAAAAGTGACATTCAAAAGACCATTTTTGACAGCTCACTTATGTATTTGCTGGAAGTGCCTTCTAGACCAATAGCGGCTATTTCAATCAAATTGGGCTGAATCGAAAAATACGTCAAATCTACCCGATCCAATGGTACCGTTGCAATCAGCACGTCAAACTACGCCAGAAAAAACTATAAAATTGATAGGTAAAAATGACATTCAAAAGACCATTTTTGACGGCTCACTTATGTATGCGGTAAAAATGCATTTTCGGTCAATATTGGCTATTTCCATCAAATTGGGCTCAATCAAAAAATACATCAAATCCATCCGATCTGGTATAACCGTTGCAATCAGCACGTCAAACTACGCCAGAAAAAGCCATAAAATCGATAGGTAAAAATGACATTCAAGAGACCATTTGTGGCTCACCTATTTATGTGCTGGAAGTGCCTTCTCGACCAATTGCGGCTATTTTCATCAAATTGGGCTGAATCGAAAAATACATCAAATCCACCCGATCCAATGGTACCGTTGCAATCAGCACGTCAAACTACGCCAGAAAAAGCCATAAAATCGATAGGTAAAAATGACATTCAAAAGACTGTTTGTGACGGCTCACTTATGTATGTGCTGGAAGTGCCTTCTTGACCAATAGCGGCTATTTTCATCAAATTGGGCTGAATTGAAAAATACATCAAATCCACCCGATCCAATGGTACCGTTGCAATCAGCACGTCAAACTACGCCAGAAAAAGCCATAAAATCGATAGGTAAAAATGACATCCAAAAGACCATTTTTGATGGCTCACTTATGTATGTGCTGGGAGTGCCTTCTCCACCACTAGCAGCTATTTTCATCAAATTAGGTTGAATTGAAAAATACATCAAATCCACCCGATCCAATGGTACCGTTGCAATCAGCACGTCAAACTACGCCAAAAGAGCCCATAAAATCGATAGGTAAAAATGAAATTCAAAAGACCATTTGTGACAGCTCACTTATGTATGCGGTAAAAATGCATTTTTGGTCAATATTGGCTATTTCCATCAAATTGGGCTGAATCCAAAAATACATCAAATCCACCCGATCCAATGGTACCGTTGCAATCAGCACGTCAAACTACGCCAGAAAAGCCATAAAATCGATAGGTAAAAGTGACATTCAAAAGACCATTTTTGACAGCTCACTTATGTATTTGCTGGAAGTGCCTTCTAGACCAATAGCGGCTATTTCAATCAAATTGGGCTGAATCGAAAAATACGTCAAATCTACCCGATCCAATGGTACCGTTGCAATCAGCACGTCAAACTACGCCAGAAAAAACTATAAAATTGATAGGTAAAAATGACATTCAAAAGACCATTTTTGACGGCTCACTTATGTATGCGGTAAAAATGCATTTTCGGTCAATATTGGCTATTTCCATCAAATTGGGCTCAATCAAAAAATACATCAAATCCATCCGATCTGGTATAACCGTTGCAATCAGCACGTCAAACTACGCCAGAAAAAGCCATAAAATCGATAGGTAAAAATGACATTCAAGAGACCATTTGTGGCTCACCTATTTATGTGCTGGAAGTGCCTTCTCGACCAATTGCGGCTATTTTCATCAAATTGGGCTGAATCCAAAAATACATCAAATCCACCCGATCCAATCGTACCGTTGCAATCAGCACGTCAAACTACGCCAGAAAAAGCCATAAAATCGATAGGTGAAAATGACATTCCAAAGATCATTTTTGACGGCTCACTTATGTATACGGTAAAAATGCATTTTCAGTCAATATTGGCTATTTCCATCAAATTGGGCTGAATCGAAAAATACATCGAATACACCCGAATCGAATGGTACCGTTGCAATCAGCACGTCAAACTACGCTAAAAAAAGACATAAAATCGATAGGTAAAAGTGACATTCAAAAGACCATTTTTGACAGCTCACTTATGTATGTGCTGGGAATGCCCTCTCGACCAATATTGGCTATTTTCATCGAATTGGGCTGGATCATAAAATACATCAAATCCACCCGATCCATTGGTACCGTTGCAATCAGCACATCAAACTACTCCCGAAAGAGCCATATAATCGATAGGTAAAAATGACATTCAAAAGACCATTTGTGACGGCTCACTTATGTATACGGTAAAAATGCATTTTCGGTCAATATTGGCTATTTCCATCAAATCAGGCTGAATCGAAAAATACATCAAATCCACCCGATCCAATGGTACTGTTGCAATAAGCACGTCAAACTACGCCAGAAAAGCCATAAAATCGATAGGTAAAAATGACATTCAAAAGACCATTTGTGATGGCTCACTTATGTATGCAGTAAAAATGCATTTTCGGTCAATATTGGCTATTTCCATCAAATTAGGCTGAATAAAAAATACATCAAATCCACCCGATCCAATGGTACCGTTGCAATCAGCACGTCAAACTACGCCAGAAAAAGCCATAAAATTGATAGGTAAAAATGACATTCAAAAGACCGTTTATGACGGCTCACTTATGTATGTGCTGGAAGTGCCTTCTTGACCAATAGCGGCTATTTTCATCAAATTGGGCTGAATCGAAAAATACATCAAATCCACCCGATCCAATGGTACCGTTGCAATCAGCACGTCAAACTACGCCAGAAAAGCCCATAAAGTCGATAGGTAAAAATGAAATTCAAATGACCATTTGTGACAGCTCACTTATGTATGCGGTAAAAATGCATTTTTGGTCAATATTGGCTATTTCCATCAAATTGGGCTGAATCCAAAAATACATCAGATCCACCCGATCCAATGGTACCGTTGCAATCAGCACGTAAAACTACGCCAGAAAACCCATAAAATCGATGGGTAAAAATGACATTCAAAAGACCATTTTTGATGGCTCACTTAATTATGTGCTGGAAGTGCCTTCTCGACCAATAGCAGCTATTTTCATCGAATTGGGCTGAATCCAAAAATACATCAAATCCACCCGATCCAATGGTACTGTTGCAATCAGCACGTCAAACTACGCCAGAAAAAGCCATAAAATCGATAGGTAAAAACGACATTCAAAAGACCATTTTTGACGGCTCACTTAATTATGTGCTGGGAGTGCCTTCTCGACCAATAGCGGCTATTTTCATCAAATTGGGCTGAATCAAAAATCACATCAAATCCACCCGATCCAATGGTACCGGTGCAATCAGCACGTCAAACTACGCCAGGAAAAAGCCATAAAATCGATAGGTAAAAATGATATTCAAAAGACCATTTGTGACAGCTCACTTATGTATGCAATAAAAATACATTTTCGGTCAATATTGGCTATTTCCATCAAATTGGGCTAAATCGAAAAATACATCAAATCCACCCGATCCAATGGTACCGTTGCAATCAGCACGTCAAAACACGCCAGAAAAAGCCATAAAATTGATAGGTAAAAATGACATTCAATAGACCATTTTTGATGGCTCACTTATGTACGTGGTTGAAGTGCCTTCTCGACCAATAGCGGCTATTTCCATCAAATTGGGCTGAATCAAAAAATACATCAAATCCACCTGATCCAATGGTACCGTTGATATCAGCACGTCAAACTACGCCCAAAAAGCCATAAAATCGATAGTTAAAAATGACATTGAAAAGACCATCTGTGACAGCTCACTTATGTATGCGGTAAAAATGCATTTTCGGTCAAAATTTACTATTTCCATCAAATTGGGCTAAATCGAAAAATACATCAAATCCACCCAATCCAATGGTTCCGTTGCAATGAGCACGTCGAACTACGCCAGAAAAGCCATAAAATCGATAGGTAAAAATGACACTCAAAACACCATTTTTGATGGCTCACTTTTGTTTGTGCTTGAAGTGCCTTCTCGACCAATAGCGGCTAATTTCATCAAATTGGGATGAATCGAAAAATACATCAAATCCACCCGATCCAATGGTACCGTTGCAATCAGCACGTCAAATTACGCCAGAAAAGCCCATAAAGTCGATAGGTAAAAATGAAATTCAAATGACCATTTGTGACAGCTCACTTATGTATGCGGTAAAAATGCATTTTTGGTCAATATTGGCTATTTCCATCAAATTGGGCTGAATCAAAAAATACATAAATCCACCCGAAGCAATGGTACCGTTACAATCAGCACATCAAACTACGCCAGAAAAAGCCATAAAATCGATAGGTACAAATGACATTCAAAAGACCATTTGTGACAGCTCACTTATGTATGCGGTAAAAATGCATTTTCGGTCAATATTGGCTATTTCCATCAAATTGGGCTGAAGAGAAAAATATATCAAATCCACCCGATCCAATGGTACCGTTGCAATCAGCACGTCAAACTACGCCAAAAAAGCCATAAAATCGATAGGTAAAAATGACATTCAAAACACCATTTTTGATGGCTCACTTATGTATGTGCTGGAAGTGCCTTCTCGACCAATAGCGGCTATTTTCATCAAATTGGGCTGAATCGAAAAATAAATGAAATCCACCCAATCCAATGGTACCGTTGCAATCAGCACGTCAAACTACGCAAGAAAAGGCATAAAATCGATAGGTAAAAATGAAATTCAAAAGACCATTTTTGACGGCTCACTTATGTATGCGGTAAAAATGCATTTTCGGTCAATATTTGCTATTTCCATTTCGTCAAACTACGCCAGAAAAAGCCATAAAATAGATAGGTAAAAATGACATTCAAAAGACCATTTGTGACGGCTCACTTATGCATGCAGTAAAAATGCATTTTCGGTCAATATTGGCTATTTCCATCAAATTGGGCTGAATCGAAAAATACATCAAATCCACCCGATCCAATGGTACCGTTGCAATCAGCACGTCAAACTACGCCAGAAAAAGCCATAAAATCCATAGGTAAAATGACATTCAAAAGACCATTTTTGACGGCTCACTTATGTATGCGGTCAAAATGCATTTTTGGTCAATATTGGCTATTTCCATCAAAGTGGGCTGAATTGAAAAATAAATGAAATGCACCCAATCCAATGGTACCGTTGCAATCACCACGTCAAACTACGCCAGAAAAAGCAATAAAAACGATTGGTAAAAATGACATTCAAAAGACCATTTTTGACAGCCCACTTATGTATGCACTAAAAATGCATTTTCGGTCAATATTGGCTATTTCCATCAAATTGGGCTGAATCGAAAAATACATCAAATCCACCCGATCCAATGGTACCGTTGCAATCAGCACGTCAAACTACGCCAGAAAAAGCCATAAAATCGATAGGTAAAAATGACTTTCAAAAGACCATTTTTGATAGCTCACTTATGTATTTGCTGGAAGTGCCTTTTAGACCAATAGCGGCTATTTCAATCAAATTGGGCTGAATGGAAAAATATGTCAAATCTACCCGATCCAATGGTACCGTTGCAATCAGCACGTCAAACTACGCCAGAAAAAGCCATAAAATTGATAGGTAAAAATGACATTCAAAAGACCATTTTTGACGGCTAACTTATGTATACGGTAAAATTGCATTTTTGGTCAATATTGGCTATTTCAATCAAATTGGGCTCAATCGAAAAATGAATCAAATCCACCCGATCTGATATAACCGTTGCAATCAGCACGTCAAACTACGCAAGAAAAAGCCATAAAATCGATAGGTAAAAATGACATTCAAGAGACCATTTGTAGCTCACTTATTTATGTGCCGGAAGTGCCTTCTCGACCAATAGCGGCTATTTCCATCAAATTCGGCTGAATCGAAAAATACATCAAATCCACCCGATCCAATGGTACTGTTGCAATCAGCACGTCAAACTACGCCAGAAAAAGCCATAAAATCGATAGGTGAAAATTACATTCCAAAGATCATTTTTGACGGCTCACTTATGTATACGGTGAAAAAGCATTTTTGGTCAATATTGGCTATTTCCATCAAATTGGGCTGAATAAAAAATACATCAAATCCACCCGATCCAATGTTACCGTTGCAATCAGCACGTCAAACTACGCCAGAAAAAGCCATAAAATCGATAGGGAAAAATGACATTCAAAAGACCATTTTTGATGGCTCATTTATGTATGTGCTGAAAGTGCTTTCTCGACCAATAGCAGCTATTTTCATCAAATTGGGCTGAATCGAAAAATACATCAAATCCACCCGATCCAATGGTACCGTTGCAATCAGCACGTAAAACTACACCTGAAAAAGCCATAAAATCGATAGGTAAAAATGACATTCAAAAGACCATTTGTGACGGCTCACTTATGTATGCAGCAAAAATGCATTTTTGGTCAATATTGGCTATTTCCATCAAATTGGGCTGAATCGAAAAATACATCAAATCCACCCGATCCAATGGTACCGTTGCAATCAGCACGTCAAACTACGCCAGAAAAAGCCATAAAATAGATAGGTAAAAATGACATTCAAAAGACCATTTGTGACGGCTCACTTATGTACGCAGTAAAAATACATTTTCGGTCAATATTGGCTATTTCCATCATATTGGGCTGAATCGAAAAATACATCAAATCCACCCGATCCAATGGTACTGTTGCAATCAGCACGTCAAACTACGCCAGAAAAAGCCATAAAATCCATAGGTAAAATGACATTCAAAAGACCATTTTTGACGGCTCAATTATGTATGCGGTCAAAATGCATTTTCGGTCAATATTGGCTATTTCCATCAAAGTGGGCTGAATCGAAAAATACATCAAATCCACCCGATCCAATGCTACCGTTGCAATCAGCACGTCAAACTACGCGAAAAAGAGCCATAAAATCGATAGGTAAAAATGACATTCAAAAGACTATTTTTGATGGCTCATTTATGTATGTGCTGGAAGTTCCTTCTCGACCAATAGCGGTTATTTCCATCAAATTGGGCTGAATCGAAAAATACATCAAATCCAACCGATCCAATGGTACTGTTGCAATCAGCACGTCAAACTGCGCCAGAAAAAGCCATAAAATCGATCGGTAAAAATGACATTCAAAAGACCATTTGTGATGGCTCACTTATGTATACGGTAAAAATGCATATTCGGTCAATATTGGTTATTTCCATCAAATTGGGCTGAATTGAAAAATACATCAAATCCACCCGATCATACGGTACCGTTGCAATCAGCACGTCAAACTACGCCAGAAAAAGCCATGATATCGATAGGTAAAAATGACATTCAAAAGACCATTTTTGACGGCTCACTTATGTATGTGCTGGGAGTGTCTTCTCGACCAATAGCAGCTATTTTCATCAAATTGGGCTGAATCAAAAATACATCAAATCCACCCGATCCAATGGTACCGTTGCAATCAGCACGTCAAACTACGCCAGAAAAAGCCATAAAATCGATAGGTAAAAATGACATTCAAAAGACCATTTTTTATGGCTCACTTATGTATGCGGTAAAAATGCATTTTTGGTCAATATTGGCTATTTCCATCAAATTGGGCTGAATCGAAAAATACATCAAATCCACACAATCTGATGGTACTGTTGCAATCAGCACGTCAAACTACACCAGAAAAAGCCATAAGATCGATAGGTCAAAATGACATTCAAAAGACCATTTTTGACAGCTCACTTATGTACGCAGTAAAAATACATTTTCGTTCAATATTGGCTATTTCCATCAAATTGGGCTGAATCGAAAAGTGCATGAAATCAACCCGATCCAATGGTACCGTTGCAATCAGCACGTCAAACTACGCCTGAAAAAGCCATGATATTGATAGGTAAAAAGGACATTCAAAAGACCATTTTTGACATCTCACTTATGTATGCGGTAAAAATGCATTTTTGGTCAATATTGGCTATTTCCATCGAATTGGGCTGAATCCAAAAATACATCAAATCCACCCGATCTGATGGTACAGTTGCAATCAGCACGTCAAACTACGCCAGAAAAAGCCATAAAATCGATAGGTAAAAATGACATTCAAAAGACCATTTGTGACTGCTCACTTATGTATACGGTAAAAATGCATATTCGGTCAATATTGGCTATTTCCATCAAATTGGGCTCAATCAAAAATACATCAAATCCACCTGATCTGATGGTACCATTGCAATCAGCACGTCAATCTACACCAGAAAAAGCCATAAAATCGATGGGTAAAAATGACATTCAAAAGACCATTTTTGACGGCTCACTTATGTATGCGGTGAAAATGCATTTTCGGTCAATATTGGCTCTTTCCATCAAATTGGGCTGAATCAAAAAATACATCAAATCCACCCGATCCAATGATACCGTTGCAATCAGCACGTCAAACTACGGCAGAAAAAGCCATAAAATCGAATTGTAAAGATGACATTCAAAAGGCCATTTTTGACGGCTCACTTATGTATGCAGTAAAAATGCATTTTCAGTCAATATTGGCAATTTCCAACAAATTGGGCTGAATCGAAAAATACATCAAATCCACCTGATCCAATGGTACTGTTGTAATCAGCACGTCAATCTACGCCAGAAAAAAAAATAAAATCGATAGGTAAAAATGACATTCAAAAGACCATTTGTGATGGCTCACTTATGTATGCAGTAAAAATGCATTTTCGGTCAATATTGGCAATTTCAATCAAATTGGGCTGAATTGAAAAATACATCAAATCCACCCGATCCAATGGTACCTTCGCAATCAGATGTCAAACTACGCTAGAAAAAGCCATAAAATCGATAGGTTAAAATGACATTCAAAAGACCATTTTTGACGGCTCACTTATGTATGTGCTGGGAGTGTCTTCTCGACCAATAGCAGCTATTTTCATCAAATTGGGCTGAATCAAAAATACATCAAATCCACCCGATCCAATGGTACCGTTGCAATCAGCACGTCAAACTACGCCAGAAAAAGCCATAAAATCGATAGGTAAAAATGACATTCAAAAGACCATTTTTTATGGCTCACTTATGTATGCGGTAAAAATGCATTTTTGGTCAATATTGGCTATTTCCATCAAATTGGGCTGAATCGAAAAATACATCAAATCCACACAATCTGATGGTACTGTTGCAATCAGCACGTCAAACTACACCAGAAAAAGTCATAAGATCGATAGGTCAAAATGACATTCAAAAGACCATTTTTGACAGCTCACTTATGTACGCAGTAAAAATACATTTTCGGTCAATATTGGCTATTTCCATCAAATTGGGCTGAATCGAAAAGTGCATGAAATCAACCCGATCCAATGGTACTGTTGCAATCAGCACGTCAAACTACGCCTGAAAAAGCCATGATATTGATAGGTAAAAAGGACATTCAAAAGACCATTTTTGACATCTCACTTATGTATGCGGTAAAAATGCATTTTTGGTCAATATTGGCTATTTCCATCGAATTGGGCTGAATCCAAAAATACATCAAATCCACCCGATCTGATGGTACAGTTGCAATCAGCACGTCAAACTACGCCAGAAAAAGCCATAAAATCGATAGGTAAAAATGACATTCAAAAGACCATTTGTGACTGCTCACTTATGTATACGGTAAAAATGCATATTCGGTCAATATTGGCTATTTCCATCAAATTGGGCTCAATCGAAAAATACATCAAATCCACCTGATCTGATGGTACCATTGCAATCAGCACGTCAAACTACACCAGAAAAAGCCATAAAATCGATGGGTAAAAATGACATTCAAAAGACCATTTTTGACGGCTCACTTATGTATGCGGTGAAAATGCATTTTCGGTCAATATTGGCTCTTTCCATCAAATTGGGCTGAATCAAAAAATACATCAAATCCACCCGATCCAATGATACCGTTGCAATCAGCACGTCAAACTACGGCAGAAAAAGCCATAAAATCGAATTGTAAAGATGACATTCAAAAGGCCATTTTTGACGGCTCACTTATGTATGCAGTAAAAATGCATTTTCAGTCAATATTGGCAATTTCCATCAAATTGGGCTGAATCGAAAAATACATCAAATCCACCCAATCCAATGGTACCTTCGCAATCAGATGTCAAACTACGCTAGAAAAAGCCATAAAATCGATAGGTTAAAATGACATTCAAAAGACCATCTTTGACGGCTCACTTATGTATGTGCTGGGAGTGTCTTCTCGACCAATAGCAGCTATTTTCATCAAATTGGGCTGAATCAAAAATACATCAAATCCACCCGATCCAATGGTACCGTTGCAATCAGCACGTCAAACTACGCCAGAAAAAGCCATAAAATCGATAGGAAAAAATGACATTCAAAAGACCATTTTTTATGGCTCACTTATGTATGCGGTAAAAATGCATTTTTGGTCAATATTGGCTATTTCCATCAAATTGGGCTGAATCGAAAAATACATCAAATCCACACAATCTGATGGTACTGTTGCAATCAGCACGTCAAACTACACCAGAAAAAGCCATAAGATCGATAGGTCAAAATGACATTCAAAAGACCATTTTTGACAGCTCACTTATGTACGCAGTAAAAATACATTTTCGGTCAATATTGGCTATTTCCATCAAATTGGGCTGAATCGAAAAGTGCATGAAATCAACCCGATCCAATGGTACCGTTGCAATCAGCACGTCAAACTACGCCTGAAAAAGCCATGATATTGATAGGTAAAAAGGACATTCAAAAGACCATTTTTGACATCTCACTTATGTATGCGGTAAAAATGCATTTTTGGTCAATATTGGCTATTTCCATCGAATTGGGCTGAATCCAAAAATACATCAAATCCACCCGATCTGATGGTAGAGTTGCAATCAGCACGTCAAACTACGCCAGAAAAAGCCATAAAATCGATAGGTAAAAATGACATTCAAAAGACCATTTGTGACTGCTCACTTATGTATACGGTAAAAATGCATATTCGGTCAATATTGGCTATTTCCATCAAATTGGGCTCAATCGAAAAATACATCAAATCCACCTGATCTGATGGTACCATTGCAATCAGCACGTCAAACTACACCAGAAAAAGCCATAAAATCGATGGGTAAAAATGACATTCAAAAGACCATTTTTGACGGCTCACTTATGTATGCGGTGAAAATGCATTTTCGGTCAATATTGGCTCTTTCCATCAAATTGGGCTGAATCAAAAAATACATCAAATCCACCCGATCCAATGATACCGTTGCAATCAGCACGTCAAACTACGGCAGAAAAAGCCATAAAATCGAATTGTAAAGATGACATTCAAAAGGCCATTTTTGACGGCTCACTTATGTATGCAGTAAAAATGCATTTTCAGTCAATATTGGCAATTTCCATCAAATTGGGCTGAATCGAAAAATACATCAAATCCACCCAATCCAATGGTACCGTTGCAATCAGCACGTTAAACTACGCAGAAAAAACCATAAAATCGATAGGTAAAAATGACATTCAAAAGACCATTTTTGATGCCTCACTTATGTATGTGCTGGAAGTGACTTCTCGACCAATAGCGGCTATTTTCATCAAATTGGGCTGAATCGAAAAATACATCAAATCCACCCGATCCAATGGTACCATTGCAATCAGCACGTCAAACTACGCCAGAAAAACCCATAAATCGATAGGTAAAAATGACATTCAAAAGTCCCTTTTTTGACGGCTCACTTATGTATACGGTAAAAATGCATATTCGGTCAATATTGGCTATTTCCATCAAATTGGGCTGAATCGAAAAATACATCAAATCCACCCGATCCAATGGTACCGTTGCAATCAGCACGTCAAACTACGCCAGAAAAAGCCATAAAATCGAATGGTAAAGATGACATTCAAAAGGCCATTTTTGACAGCTCACTTATATATGCAGTAAAAATGCATTTTCGGTCAATATTGGCCATTTCCATCAAATTAGGCTGAATCAAAAATACATCAAATCCACCCTATCCAATGGTACCGTTGCAATCAGCACGTCAAACTACGCCAGAAAAAGCCATAAAATTGATATGTAAAAATGACATTCAAAAGTCCATTTTTGATGGCTCACTTATGTATGTGGTGGAAGTGACTTCTCGACCAATAGCGGCTATTGTCATCAAATTGTGCTGAATCGAAAAAATACATCAAATCCACCCGATCCAATGGTACCGTTGCAATCAGCACGTCAAACTACGCCAGAAAAAGCCATAAAATCGATAGGTGAAAATGACATTCAAAAGACCCTTTTTTGACGGCTCACTTAAGTATACGGTAAAAATGCATTTTTGGTCAATATTGGCTATTTCCATCAAATTGGGCTGAATTGAAAAATACATCAAATCCACCTGATCTGATGGTACCATTGCAATCAGCACGTTAAACTACGCCAGAAAAAGCCATAAAATCGATAGGTAAAAATGACATTCAAAAGTCCATTTTTGACAGCTCACTTATGTATGCGGTAAAAATGCATTTTTGGTCAATATTAGCTATTTCAATCAAATTGGGCTGAATCGAAAAATACATCGTATCCACTCGATCCAATGGTACCGTTGCAATCAGCACGTCAAACTACGCCAGAAAAAGCCATAAAATCGAATGGTAAAGATGACATTCAAAAGGCCATTTTTGACGGCTCACTTATGTATGTAGTAAAAATGCATTTTCGGTCAATATTGGCCATTTCCATCAAATTGGGCTTAATTGAAAAATACATCAAATCCACCCGATCCAATGGTACCGTTGCAATCAGCACGTTAAACTATGCAAAAAAAACCATAAAATCGATAGGTAAAAATTACATTCAAAAGACCATTTTTGATGGCTCACTTATGTATGTGCTGGAAGTGCCTTCTCGACCAACACAGGCTATTTTGATCAAATTTGGCGTAATCAAAAATACATCAAATCCACCCGATCCAATGGTACCGTTGCAATCAGCACGTCAAACTACGCCAGAAAAAGCCATAAAATCGATAGGTAAAAATGACATTCAAAAGACCATTTTTGACGGCTCAACTAATGTATGCGGTAAAAATGAATTTTCGGTCAATATTGGCTATTTCCATCAAATTGGGCTGAATCGAAAAATACATCAAATCCACCCGAACCAATGGTACCGTTGCAATCAGCACGTCAAACTACGCCAGAAAAAGCCATAAAATCGAATGGTAAAGATGACATTCAAAAGACCATTCGTGACAGCTCACTTATGTATGCGGTAAAAATGCATTTTTGGTCAATATTGGCTATTTCCATCAAATTGGGCTGAATCGAAAAATACATCAAATCCACCCGATCCAATGGTACCGTTGCAATCAGCATGTCAAACCACGCCGGAAAAAGCCATAAAATCGATATGTAAAAATTACATTCAAAAGACCATCTTTGATGGCTCACTTATGTATGTGCTGGAAGTGCATTCTCGACCAATAGCAATTATTTTCATCAAATTGGGCTTAATCGAAAAATACATCAAATCCACCCGATCCAACGGTACCGTTGCAATCAACACGTCTAACTACGCCAGAAAAAGCCATGAAATCGATAGGTAAAAATGACATTCAAAAGACCATTTTTGATGCCTCACTTATGTATGTGCTGGAAGTGCCTTCTCGACCAATAGCGGCTATTTTCATCAAATTGGGCTGAATCGAAAAATACATCAAATCCACCCGATCCAATGGTACTGTTGCAATCAACACGTCAAACTACGCCAGAAAAAGCCATAAAATCGATAGGTAAAAATGACATTCAAAAGACCATTTTTACGGCTCACTTATGTATGCGGTAAAAATGCATTTTTGGTCAATAATTGCTATTTCCATCAAAATGGGCTGAATCGAAAAATACATCAAATCCACCCGATCTGATGGTACCGTTGCAATCAGCACGTTAAACTACGCCAGAAAAAGCCATAAAATCGATAGGTAAAAATGACATTCAAAAGACCATTGTGACAGCTCACTTATGTCTGCAGTAAAAATGCATTTTTGGTCAATATTAGCAATTTCCATCAAATTGGGCTGAATCGAAAAATACATCATATCCACCCGATCCAATGGTACCGTTGCAATCAGTACTTCAAACTACGCCAGAAAAAGCCATAAAATCGATGGGTAAAAATGACATTCAAAAGACCATTTTTGACAGCTCACTTATGTATACGGTAAAAATGCATTTTCGGTCAATATTAGCAATTTCCATCAAATTGGGCTGAATTGAAAAATACATCAAATCCACCTGATCTGATGGTACCATTGCAATCAGCACGTTAAACTACGCCAGATAAAGCCATAAAATAGATAGGTAAAAATGACATTAAAAAGACCATTTGTGACGGCTCACTTATGTATGCAGTAAAAATGCATTTTTGGTCAATATTAGCTATTTCCATCAAATTGGGCTGAATCGAAAAATACATCAAATCCACCCGATCCAATGGTACCGTTGCAATCAGCACGTCAAACTACGCCAGAAAAAGCCATGAAATCGATAGGTAAAAATTACATTCAAAAGACCATTTGTGACGGCTCACTTATGTATGCAGTAAAAATGCATTTTCGGTCAATATTGGCTATTTCCATCAAATTGGGCTGAATCAAAAAATACATCAAATCCACCCAATCCAATGGTACCGTTGCAATCAGCACGTCAAACTACGCGAGAAAAAGCCATAAAATCGATGGGTAAAAATGACATTCAAAAGACCATTTTTGACAGCTCACCTATGTATGCAGTAAAAATGCATTTTCGGTCAATATTGGCTATTTCCATCGAATTGGGCTGAATCGATAAATACATCAAATCCACCCGATCCAATGGTACCTTTGCAATCAGCACGTCAAACTACGCCAGAAAAAGCAATATAATCGATAGGATAAAATGACATTCAAAAGACCCTTTTTTGACGGCTCACTTATGTATACGGTAAAAATGCATTTTCGGTCAATATTGGCTATTTCCATCAAATTGGGCTGAATTGAAAAATACATCAAATCAACCCGATCTGATGGTACCATTGCAATCAGCACGTTAAACTACGCCAGAAAAAGCCATAAAATCGATAGGTAAAAATGACATTCAAAAGACCATTTGTGACGGCTCACTTATGTATGCAGTAAAAATGCATTTTTGGTCAATATTAGCTATTTCCATCAAATTGGGCTGAATCGAAAAATACATCAAATCCACCCGATCCAATGGTACCGTTGCAATCAGCACGTCAAACTACGCCAGAAAAAGCCATGAAATCGATAGGTAAAAATGACATTCAAAAGACAATTTGTGATGGCTCACTTATGTATGCGGTAAAAATACATTTTCGGTCAATATTGGCTATTTCCATCAAATTGGGCTGAATCGAAAAATAAATCAAATCCACCTGATCCAATGGTACCGTTGCAATCAACACATCAAACTACGCCAGAAAAAGCCATAAAATCGATAGGTAAAAATGACATTCAAAAGACCATTTTTGATGCCTCACTTATGTAGTGCTGGAAGTGCCTTCTCGACCAATAGCAGTTATTTTCATCAAATTGGGCTGAATCGAAAAATACATCAAATCCACCCGATCCAATGGTACCGTTGCAATCAGCACGTTAAACTACGCCAGAAAAAGCCATAATATCGATAGGTAAAAATGACATTCAAAAGACCATTTGTGACAGATCACTTATGTATGCAGTAAAAATGCATTTTCAGTCAATATTGGCTATTTCCATCAAATTGGGCTGAATCGAAAAATACATCAAATCCACCCGATCCAATGGTACCGTTGCAATCATTACGTCAAACTACGCCAGAAAAAGCCATAAAATCGATAGGAAAAAATGACATTCAGAAGACCATTTGTGACGGCTCACTTATGCATGCGGTGAAAATGCATTTTTGGTCAATATTGGCTATATCCATCAAATTGGGCTGAATCGAAAAATACATCAAATCCACCCGATCCAATGGTACCGTTGCAATCAGCACGTCAAACTACGCCAGAAAAAGCCATGAAATCGATAGGTAAAAATGACATTCAAAAGACCATTTTTGACAGCTCACTTATGTATGCGGTAAAAATGCATTTTCGGTCAATATTGGCTATTTCCATCAAATTGGGCTGATTCAAAAAATACATCAAATCCACCCGATCCAATGGTACCGTTGCAATCAGCACGTCAAACTACGCCAGAAAAAGCCATAAAATCGATAGGTAAAAATGACATTCAAAAGACCATTTTTGATGGCTCACTTATGTATGTGCTGGAAGTGCCTTCTCGACCAATAGTGGCTATTTTCATCAAATTGAGCTGAATCGGAAAATACATCAAATCCACCCGATCCAATGGAACTGTTGCAATCATTACGTCAAACTACGCCAGAAAAAGCCATAAAATCGATAGGTAAAAATGACATCCAAAAGACCATTTGTGATGGCTCTCTTATGTATGCAGTGAAAATGCATTTTCGGTCAATATTGGCTATTTCCATCAAATTGGGCTGAATCGAAAAATACATCAAATCCACTCGATCCAATGGTACCGTTGCAATCAGCACATCAAACTACGCAAGAAAAAGCCATAAAATCGATAGGTAAAAATGACATTCAAAAGACCATTTTTGATGGCTCTCTTATGTATGTGCTGGAAGTGCCTCCTCGAACAATAGCGGATTTTTGCATCAAATTGGGCTGAATCAAAAAATACATCAAATCCACCCAATCCAATGGATCTGTTGCAATCAGCACGTCAAACTACGTCAGGAAAACCCATGAAATCGATATGTAAAAATGACATTCAAAAGACCATTCATGACAGCTCACTTATGTATGCAGTAAAAATGCATTTTCCATCAATATTGGCTATTTCCATCAAATTGGGCTGAATCAAAAAATACATCAAATCCACCCAATCCAATGGTACCGTTGCAATCAGCACGTCAAACTACGCCAGAAAAAGCCATAAAATCGATAGGTAAAAATGACATTCAAAATACCATTTTTGACGGCTCACTTATGTATGCAGTAAAAATGCATTTTCAGTCAATATTGGCTATTTCCATCAAATTGGGCTGAATCGAAAAATACATCAAATCCACCCGATCCAATGGTACCGTTGCAATCAGCACGTCAAACTACGCCAGAAAAAGCCATAAAATCGATAGGTGAAAATGACATTCAAAAGATCATTTGTGACAGCTCACTTATGTATGTGATAAAAATGCATTTCCGGTCAATATTGGCTTTTTCCATCAAAATGGGCTGAATCGAAAAATACATCAAATCCAACCGATCCAAAGGTACCGTTGCAATCAGCACGTCAAACTACGCCAGAAAAAGCCATAAAATCGATAGGTAAAAATGACATTCAGAAGACCATTTGTGACGGCTCACTCATGCATGCGGTGAAAATGCATTTTTGGTCAATATTGGCTATATCCATCAAATTGGGCTGAATCGAAAAATACATCAAATCCACCCGATCCAATGGTACCGTTGCAATCAGCACGTCAAACTACGCCAGAAAAAGCCATAAAATCGATAGGTAAAAATGACATTCAAAAGACCGTTTTAGACAGCTCACTTATGTATGCGGTAAAAATGCATTTTTGGTCAATATTGGCTATTTCCATCAAATTGGGCTGAATTGAAAAATACATCAAATCCACCCGATCCAATGGTACCGTTGCAATCAGCACGTCAAACTACGCCAGAAAAAGCCATAAAATCGATAGGTAAAAATGACATTCAAAAACCATTTTTGATGGCTCACTTATGTATGTGCTGGAACTGCCTTCTCGACCAATAGCGGCTATTTTCATCATATTGAGCTGAATCGGGAAATACATCAAATCCACCCGATCCAATTGAACTGTTGCAATCAGCACGTCAAACTACGCAAGAAAGAGCCATAAAATCGATAGGTAAAAATGGCATTCAAAAGACCATTTTTGATGGCTCACTTATGTATGCAGTAAAAATGCATTTTCGGTCAATATTGGCTATTTCCATCAAATTGGGCTGAATCGAAAAATACATCAAATCCACCCGATCCAATGGTACCGTTGCAATCAGCACGTCAAACTACGCCAGAAAAAGCCATAAAATCGATAGGTAAAAATGACATTCAGAAGACCATTTTTGATGGCTCACTTATGTATGTGCTGGAAGTGCCTTCTCGACCAATATTGGCTATTTCCATCAAATTGGGCTGAATCGAAAAATTAATCAAATCCACCCAATCCAATCGAACCGTTGCAATCAGCACGTCAAACTACGCCAGAAAAAGCCATAAAATCGATAGGTAAAAATGACATTCAAAAGTCCATTTTTGACGGCTCACTTATGTATGCGGTAAAAATGCATTTTCGGTCAATATTGGCTATTTCCATCAAATTTGGCTGAATAGAAAAATACATCAAATCCACCCGATCCAATGGTACCGTTGCAATCAGCACGTCAAACTACGCCAGAAAGAGCCATAAAATCGATAGGTAAAATGACATTCAAAAGACCGTTTTAGACGGCTCACTTATGTACGCAGTAATAATGCATTTTCGGTCAATATTGGCTATTTCCATCAAATTGGGCTGAATCGAAAAATACATCAAATCCACCCTATCCAATGGCACAGTTGCAATCAGCACGTCAAACTACGCCAGAAAAAGCCATAAAATCGATAGGTAAAAATGACTTTCAGAAGACTATTTTTGATGGTTCACTTATGCTATCGGTAAAAATGCATTTTTGGTCAATATCGGGTTTTTCCATCAAATTGGGCTGAATCGAAAAATACATCAAATCCACCCAATCCAAAGGTACCGTTGCAATCAGCAAGTCAAACTACGCCAGAAAAAGCCATAAAATTGATAGGTAAAAATGACATACAAAAGACCATTTTTGACGGCTCACTTATGTACGCGGTAAAAATGCATTTTTGGTCAATATTGGCTATTTCCATCAAATTGAGCTGAATTGAAAAATATATCAAATCCACCCGATCCGATGGTACCGTTGCAATCAGCACGTCAAACTACGCCAGAAAAAGCCATAAAATCGATAGGTAAAAATAACATTCAAAAGACCATTTGTGATGGCTCTCTTATGTATGCGGTAAAAATGCATTTTCGGTCTATATTGGCTATTTCCATCAAATGGGGCTGAATCTAAAAATACATCAAATCAACCTGATCCAATGGCACCGTTGCAATCAGCACGTCAAACTAAGCCAGAAAAAGCCATAAAATCGATAGGTAAAAATGACATTCAAAAGACCATTTTTGATGGCTCACTTATGTATGTGCTGGAAGTGCCTTCTCGAACAATAGCGGATTTTTGCATCAAATTGGGCTGAATCGAAAAATACATCAAATCCACCCAATCCAATGGAACTGTTGCAATCAGCACGTCAAACTACGTCAGAAAAACCCATGAAATCGATAGGTGAAAATTATATTCAAAAGACCATTTGTGACGGCTCACTTATGTATGCAGTAAAAATGCATTTTCGGTCAATATTGGCTATTTCCATCAAATTGGGCTGAATCGAAAAATACATCAAATCCACCCAATCCAATGGTACCGTTGCAATCAGCACGTCAAACTACGCCAGAAAAAGCCATAAAATCGATAGGTAAAAATGAACTTCAAAAGACCATTTCTGATGGCTCACTTATGTATGTGCTGGAAGTGCATTCTCGACCAATAGCGGCTATTTTCATCAAATTGGGCTGAATCGAAAAATACATCAAATCCACCCGATCCAATGGAACTGTTGCAATCATGACGTCAAACTATGCCAGAAAAAGCCATAAAATCGATAGGTAAAAATAACATTCAAAAGACCATTTTAATGGCTCACTTATGTATGCGGTAAAAATGCATTTTTGGTCAATATCGGGTACTTCCATCAAATTGGGCTGAATCGAAAAATTAATCAAATCCACCCGATCCAATGGTACCGTTGCAATCAGCACGTCAAACTACGCCAGAAAAAGCCATAAAATCGATAGGTAAAAATGACATTCAAGAGACCATTTATGACGGCTCACTTATGTATGCGGTAAAAATGCATTTTTGGTCAATATTGGCTATTTCCATCAAATTGGGCTGAATCGAAAAATACATCAAATCCATGCAATCCAATGGTACCGTTGCAATCAGCACGTCAAACTACGCCAGAAAAAGCCATGTATCGATAGGTAAAAATGACATTCAAAAGACCATTTTTGACGGCTCACTTATGTACGCAGTAAAAATGCATTTTCGGTCAATATTGGCTATTTCCATCAAATTGGGCTGAATCGAAAAATACATGATATCCACCCGATCCAATGGTACCGTTGCAATCAGCACGTCAAACTACGCCAGAAAAAGCCATAAAATCGATAGGTAAAAATGACATTCAAAAGACCATTTTTGCCGGCTCACTTTTGTATGCGGTAAAAATGCATTTTTGGTCAATATTGGCTATTTCCATCAAATTGGGCTTAATCGAAAAATACATCAAATCCACCCAATCTAATGGTACCGTTGCAATCAGCACGTCAAACTACGCCAGAAAAAGCCATAAAATCGATAGGTAAAAATGACATTCAAAAGACCATTTTTGACGGCTCACTTATGTATGCCGTAAAAATGCATTTTTGGTCAATATTGGCTATTTCCATCAAATTGGGCTGAATCAAAAAATACATCAAATCCACCCGATCAAATGGTACCGTTGCAATCAGCAAGTGAATCTCTGCCAGAAAAAGCCATAAAATCGATAGGTAAAAATGACATTCAAAAGACCATATGTGACGGCTCACTTATGTATGTGGTAAAAATGCATTTTTGGTCAATATTGGCTATTTCCATCAAATTGGGCTGAATCGAAAAATACATCAAATCCACCCGATCCAATGGCACCGTTGCAATCAGCACGTCAAACTACGCCAGAAAAAGCCATAAAATCGATAGGTAAAAATGACATTCAAAAGACCATTTTTGACGGCTCACTTATGTATGCGGTAAAAATGCATTTTCAGTCAATATTGGCTATTTCCTTCAAATTGGGCTGAATCGAAAAATACATTAAATCCACCCGATCCAATGGTACCGTTGCAATCAGCACGTCAAACTACGCCAGAAAAAGCAATAAAATCGATAGGTAAAAATGACATTCAAGAGACCATTTATGACGGCTCACTTATGTATGCGGTAAAAATGCATTTTCAGTCAATATTGGCTATTTCCTTCAAATTGGGCTGAATCGAAAAATACATCAATTCCACCCAATCCATTGGTACTGTTGCAATCAGCACGTCAAACTACGCCAGAAAAAGCCATAAAATCGATAGGTAAAAATGACATTCAAAAGACAATTTTTGACGGCTCACTTATGTATGTGCTGGAAGTGCCTTCTCGACAAATAGCGGCTATTTTCATCAAATTTGGCTGAATCGAAAAATACATCAAATCCACCCGATCCATTGGTACCGTTGCAATCAGCACGTCAAACCTACCAGAAAAAGCCATAAAATCGATAGGTAAAAATGACATTCAAAAGACCATTTGTGAAGGCTCACTTATGTATGCGGTAAAAATGCATTTTCGGTCAATATTGGCTATTTCCATCAAATTGGGCTGAATCGAAAAATACATCAATTCCACCCAATCCATTGGTACTGTTGCAATCAGCACGTCAAACTACGCCAGAAAAAGCCATAAAATCGATAGGTAAAAATGACATTCAAAAGACAATTTTTGATGGCTCACTTATGTATGTGCTGGAAGTGCCTTCTCGACCAATAGCGGCTATTTTCATCAAATTGAGCTGAATTGGAAAATACATCAAATCCACCCGATCCAATGGTACCGTTGCAGTCAGCACCTCAAACTACGCCAGAAAAAGCCATAAAATCGATAGAAAAAAAATGACATTCAAAAGACCATTTGTGATGGCTCACTTATAAATGCAGTAAAAATGCATTTTAGGTCAATATTGGCTATTTCCATCAAATTAGGCTGAATCGAGAAATACATCAAATCCACCCGATCCAAAGGTACCGTTGCAATCAGCACCTCAAACTACGCCGGAAAAAGTCATAAAATCGATAGGTAAAAATGACATTCAGAAGTCCATTTTTGATGGCTCACTTATGTATGTGCTGGAAGTGCCTCTCGACCAATAGCGGCTATTTCCATCAAATTGGGCTGAATCGAAAAATAAATCAAATCCACCCAATCCAATCGAATGTTGCAATCAGCACGTCAAACTACGCCAGAAAAAGCCATAAAATCGATAGGTGAAAATGACATTCAAAAGTCCATTTTTGATGCCTCACTTATGTATGCGGTAAAAATGCATTTTCGGTCAATATTGGCTATTTTCATCAAATTGGGCTGAATCAAAAAATACATCAAATCCACCCGATCAAATGGTGCGGTTGCAATCAGCACGTCAAACTACGCCAGGAAAAGCCATAAAATCGATAGGTAAAAATGACATTCAAAAGACCATTTTTGACTGCTCACTTATGTATGCAGTAAAAATGCATTTTCGGTCAATATTGGCTATTTCCATCAAATTGGGCTGAATCGAAAAATACATCAAATCCATGCGATCCAATGGTACCGTTGCAATCAGCACGTCAAACTACGCCAGAAAAAGCCATAAAATCGATAGGTAAAAATGACATTCAGAAGACCATTTTTGATGGCTCACTTATGTATGTGCTGGAAGTGCCTCTCGACCAATAGCGGCTATTTCCATCAAATTTGGCTGAATCGAAAAATAAATCAAATCCACCCCATCCAATGGTACCGTTGCAATCAACGTGTCAAATTACGCCAGAAAAAGCCATAAAATCGATAGGTAAAAATGATATTCAAAAGACCATTTGTGACGGCTCACTTATGTATGTGGTAAAAATGCATTTTCGGTCAATATTGGCTATTTCCATCAAATTGGGCTTAATCGAAAAATACATCAAATCCACCCAATCCAATGGTACCGTTGCAATCAGCACGTCAAACTACGCCAGAAAAAGCCATAAAATCGATAGGTAAAAATGACATTCAAATGACCATTTTTGACGGCTCACTTATGTATGCGGTAAAATTGCATTTTTGGTCAATATTGGCTATTTCCATCAAATTGGGCTGAAATGAAAAATACATCAAATCCACCTGATCCAATGGTGCCGTTGCAATCACCACGTCAAACTACGCCAGAAAAAGCCATAAAATCGATAGGTAAAAATGACATTCAAAAGACCATTTGTGATGGCTCTCTTATGTATGTGGTAAAAATGTATTTTTGGTCAATATACGCTATTTCCATCAAATTGGGCTGAAATGAAAAATACATCAAATCCACCCGATCCAATGGTACTGTTGTAATCACCACGTCAAACTACGCCAGAAAAAGACATAAAATCGATAGGTAAAAATGATATTCGAAAGACTGTTTTAGATGGCTCACTTATGTATGTGCTGGAAGTGCCTTCTCGACCAATAGCGGCTATTTTCATCAAATTGGGCTGAATCGAGAAATACATCAAATCCAACCGATCCAATGGTACCGTTGCAGTCAGCACCTCAAACTACGCCAGAAAAAGCCATAAAATCGATAGGTAAAAATGACATTCAAAAGACCATTTTTGATGGCTCACTTATGTATGTGCTGGAAGTGCCTCTCGACCAATATTGGCTATTTCCATCAAATTGGGCTGAATCGAAAAATAAATCAAATCCACCCAATCCAATGGAACTGTTGCAATCAGCACGTCAAACTACGCCAGAAAAAGCCATAAAATCGATAGGTAAAAATGACATTCAAAAGTCCATTTTTGATGCCTCACATGTATGCGGTAAAAATGCATTTTCGGTCAATATTGGCTATTTTCATCAAATTGGGCTGAATCGAAAAATACATCAAATCCACCCGATCCAATGGTACCGTTGCAATCAGCACGTCAAACTACGCCAGAAAAAGCCATAAAATCGATAGGTAAAAAATGACATTCAAGAGACCATTTATGACGGCTCACTTATGTATGCGGTAAAAATGCATTTTTGGTCAATATTGGCTATTTCCATCAAATTGGGCTGAATCAAAAAATACATCAAATCCATGCAATCCAATGGTACCGTTGCAATCAGCACGTCAAACTACGCCAGAAAAAGCCATGTATCGATAGGTAAAAATGACATTCAAAAGACCATTTTTGACGGCTCACTTATGTACGCAGTAAAAATGCATTTTCGGTCAATATTGGCTATTTCCATCAAATTGGGCTGAATCGAAAAATACATGATATCCACCCGATCCAATGGTACCGTTGCAATCAGCACGTCAAACTACGCCAGAAAAAGCCATAAAATCGATAGGTAAAAATGACATTCAAAAGACCATTTTTGCCGGCTCACTTTTGTATGCGGTAAAAATGCATTTTTGGTCAATATTGGCTATTTCCATCAAATTGGGCTGAATCGAAAAATACATCAAATCCACCCAATCTAATGGTACCGTTGCAATCAGCACGTCAAACTACGCCAGAAAAAGCCATAAAATCGATAGGTAAAAATGACATTCAAAAGACCATTTTTGACGGCTCACTTATGTATGCCGTAAAAATGCATTTTTGGTCAATATTGGCTATTTCCATCAAATTGGGCTGAATCGAAAAATACATCAAATCCACCCGATCAAATGGTACCGTTGCAATCAGCAAGTGAATCTCTGCCAGAAAAAGCCATAAAATCGATAGGTAAAAATGACATTCAAAAGACCATATGTGACGGCTCACTTATGTATGTGGTAAAAATGCATTTTTGGTCAATATTGGCTATTTCCATCAAATTGGGCTGAATCGAAAAATACATCAAATCCACCCGATCCAATGGCACGGTTGCAATCAGCACGTCAAACTACGCCAGAAAAAGCCATAAAATCGATAGGTAAAAATGACATTCAAAAGACCATTTTTGACGGCTCACTTATGTATGCGGTAAAAATGCATTTTCAGTCAATATTGGCTATTTCCTTCAAATTGGGCTGAATCGAAAAATACATTAAATCCACCCGATCCAATGGTACCGTTGCAATCAGCACGTCAAACTACGCCAGAAAAAGCAATAAAATCGATAGGTAAAAATGACATTCAAGAGACCATTTATGACGGCTCACTTATGTATGCGGTAAAAATGCATTTTTGGTCAATATTGGCTATTTCCATCAAATTGGGCTGAATCGAAAAGTACATCAAATCCACCCGATCCAATGGTACCGTTGCAATCAGCACGTCAAACTACGCCAGAAAAAGCCATAAAATCGATAGGTAAAAATGACATTCATAAGACCATTTTTGATGGCTCACTTATGTATGCGGTAAATTTGCATTTTTGGTCAATATTGGCTATTTCCATCAAATTGGGCTGAATCGAAAAGTACATGAAATCCACCCGATCCAATGGTACCGTTGCAATCAGCACGTCAAACTACGCCAGAAAAAGCCATGATATCGATATGTAAAAATGACATTCAAAAGACCATTTTTGACGGCTCACTTATGTATGCCGTAAAAATGCATTTTCGGTCAATATTGGCTATTTCCTTCAAATTGGGCTGAATCGAAAAATACATCAAATCCACCCGATCCAATAGTATAGTTGCAATCAGCACGTCAAACTACGCCAGAAAAAGCCATAAAATCGATAGATAAAAATGACATTCAAAAGATCATTTATGATGGCTCACTTATGTAAGCGGTAAAAATGCATTTTCGGTCAATATTGGCTATTTCCATCAAATTGGGCTGAATCGAAAAATACATCAAATCCACCCGATCCAATGGTACCGTTGCAATCAGCACGTCAAACTACGCCAGAAAAATCCATAAAATTGATAGGTAAAAATGACATTCAGAAGACCATTTTTGACAACTCACTTATGTATGCAGTAAAATTGCATTTTTGGTCAATATTGGCTATTTCCATCAAATTGGGCTGAATCGAAAAATACATCAAATCCACCCGATCCAATAGTATAGTTGCAATCAGCACGTCAAACTACGCCAGAAAAAGCCATAAAATCGATAGATAAAAATGACATTCAAAAGATCATTTATGATGGCTCACTTATGTAAGCGGTAAAAATGCATTTTCGGTCAATATTGGCTATTTCCATCAAATTGGGCTGAATCGAAAAATACATCAAATCCACCCGATCCAATGGTACCGTTGCAATCAGCACGTCAAACTACGCCAGAAAAATCCATAAAATTGATAGGTAAAAATGACATTCAAAAGACCATTTTTGACAGCTCACTTATGTATGCAGTAAAATTGCATTTTTGGTCAATATTGGCTATTTCCATCAAATTGGGCTGAATCGAAAAGTGCATGAAATCCACCCGATCCAATGGTACCGTTGCAATCAGCACGTCAAACTACGCCTGAAAAAGCCATGATATTGATAGGTAAAAAGGACATTCAAAAGACCATTTTTGACGGCTCACTTATGTACGCAGTAAAAATGCATTTTTGGTCAATATTGGCTATATCCATCAAATTTGGCTGAATCGAAAAATACATGATATCCACCCGATCCAATGGTACCGTTGCAATCAGCACGTCAAACTACGCCAGAAAAAGCCATAAAATCGATAGGTAAAAATGACATTCAAAAGACCATTTTTGCCGGCTCACTTTTGTATGCGGTAAAAATGCATTTTCGGTCAATATTGGCTATTTCCATCAAATTGGGCTGAATCGAAAAATACATCAAATCCACCCAATCCAATGGTACCGTTGCAATCAGCACGTCAAACTACGCCAGAAAAAGCCATAAAATCGATAGGTAAAAATGACATTCAAAAGACCATTTTTGACGGCTCACTTATGTATGCCGTAAAAATGCATTTTCGGTCAATATTGGCTATTTCCATCAAATTGGGCTGAATCAAAAATACATCAAATCCACCCGATCCAATGGTACCGTTGCAATCAGCAAGTAAAACTCTGCCAGAAAAATCCATAAAATCGATAGGTAAAAATGACATTCAAAAGACCATTTTTGACGGCTCACTTATGTATGCAGTAAAAATGCATTTTCAGTCAATATTGGCTATTTCCATCAAATTGGGCTGAATCGAAAAATACATCAAATCCACCCGATCCAATGGTACCGTTGCAATCAGCAAGTCAAACTCTGCCAGAAAAAGCCATAAAATCGATAGGTAAAAAAGACATTCAAAAGACCATATGTGACGGCTCACTTATGTACGCAGTAAAAATGCATTTTTGGTCAATATTGGCTATTTCCATCAAAAAGGGCTGAATCGAAAAATACATCAAATCCACCCGATCCAATAGTATAGTTGCAATCACCACGTCAAACTACGCCAGAAAAAGCCATAAAATCGATAGATAAAAATGACATTCAAAAGATAATTTATGACGGCTCACTTATGTATGCGGTAAAAATGCATTTTTGGTCAATATTGGCTATTTCCATCAAATTGGGCTGAATCAAAAAATACATCAAATCCACCCGATCCAATGGTACCGTTGCAATCAGCATGTCAAACTACGCCAGAAAAATCCATAAAATCGATAGGTAAAAATGACATTCAAAAGACCATTTTTGACAGCTCACTTATGTATGCAGTAAAAATGCATTTTTGTTCAATATTGGCTATTTCCATCAAATTGGGCTGAATCGACAAGTACATCAAATCCACCCGATCCTATGGTACCGTTGCAATCAGCACGTCAAACTACACCAGAAAAAGCCTTAAAATCGATAGGTAAAAATGACATTCAAAAGACCATTTTTGCCGGCTAACTTTTGTATGCGGTAAAAATGCATTTTCGGTCAATATTGGCTATTTTCATCAAATTGGGCTGAATCGAAAATACATCAAATCTACCCGATCCAATGATACTGTTGCAATCAGCACGTCAAACTACGCCAGAAAAAGCCATAAAATCGATGGGTAAAAATGACATTCAAAAGACCATTTATGACGGCTCACTTATGTATGCAGTAAAAATGCATTTTCGCTCAATATTGGCTATTTCCATCAAATTGGGCTGAATCGAAAAATACATCAAATCCATGCAATCCAATGGTACCGTTGCAATCAGCACGTCAAACTACGCCAGAAAAAGCCATGATATCGATAGGTAAAAATGACATTCAAAAGATCATTTTTGACGGCTCACTTATGTACGCAGTAAAAATGCATTTTCGGTCAATATTGGCTATTTACATCAAAAAGGGCTGAATCGACAAGTACATCAAATCCACCCGATCCTATGGTACCGTTGCAATCAGCACGTCAAACTACACCAGAAAAAGCCTTAAAATCGATAGGTAAAAATGACATTCAAAAGACCATTTTTGCCGGCTAACTTTTGTATGCGGTAAAAATGCATTTTCGGTCAATATTGGCTATTTTCATCAAATTGGGCTGAATCAAAAATACATCAAATCTACCCGATCCAATGATACTGTTGCAATCAGCACGTCAAACTACGCCAGAAAAAGCCATAAAATCGATGGGTAAAAATGACATTCAAAAGACCATTTATGACGGCTCACTTATGTATGCAGTAAAAATTCATTTTTGGTCAATATTGGCTATTTCCATCAAATTGGGCTGAATCGAAAAATACATCAAATCCACCCGATCCAATGGTACCGTTGCAATCAGCACGTCAAACTACGCCAGAAAAAGCCATAAAATCGATAGGTAAAAATGACATTCATAAGACCATTTTTGATGGCTCACTTATGTATGCGGTAAAATTGCATTTTTGGTCAATATTGGCTATTTCCATCAAATTGGGCTGATTGAAAAATACATCGAATCCACCCGATCCAATGGTAGCGTTGCAATCAGCACGTTAAACTACGCCAGAAAAATCCATAAAATTGATAGGTAAAAATGACATTCAAAAGACCATTTTTGACAGCTCATTTATGTATGCGGTAAAATTGCATTTTTGGTCAATATTGGCTATTTCCATCAAATTGGGCTGAATCGAAAAGTACATGAAATCCACCCGATCCAATGGTACCGTTGCAATCAGCACGTAAAACTACGCCAGAAAAAGCCATGATATCGATAGATAAAAATGACATTCAAAAGATAATTTATGACGGCTCACTTATGTATGCGGTAAAAATGCATTTTTGGTCAATATTGGCTATTTCCATCAAATTGGGCTGAATCAAAAAATACATCAAATCCACCCGATCCAATGGTACCGTTGCAATCAGCATGTCAAACTACGCCAGAAAAATCCATAAAATCGATAGGTAAAAATGACATTCAAAAGACCATTTTTGACAGCTCACTTATGTATGCAGTAAAAATGCATTTTTGTTCAATATTGGCTATTTCCATCAAATTGGGCTGAATCGACAAGTACATCAAATCCACCCGATCCTATGGTACCGTTGCAATCAGCACGTCAAACTACACCAGAAAAAGCCTTAAAATCGATAGGTAAAAATGACATTCAAAAGACCATTTTTGCCGGCTAACTTTTGTATGCGGTAAAAATGCATTTTCGGTCAATATTGGCTATTTTCATCAAATTGGGCTGAATCGAAAATACATCAAATCTACCCGATCCAATGATACTGTTGCAATCAGCACGTCAAACTACGCCAGAAAAAGCCATAAAATCGATGGGTAAAAATGACATTCAAAAGACCATTTATGACGGCTCACTTATGTATGCAGTAAAAATGCATTTTCGCTCAATATTGGCTATTTCCATCAAATTGGGCTGAATCGAAAAATACATCAAATCCATGCAATCCAATGGTACCGTTGCAATCAGCACGTCAAACTACGCCAGAAAAAGCCATGATATCGATAGGTAAAAATGACATTCAAAAGATCATTTTTGACGGCTCACTTATGTACGCAGTGAAAATGCATTTTCGGTCAATATTGGCTATTTACATCAAAAAGGGCTGAATCGACAAGTACATCAAATCCACCCGATCCTATGGTACCGTTGCAATCAGCACGTCAAACTACACCAGAAAAAGCCTTAAAATCGATAGGTAAAAATGACATTCAAAAGACCATTTTTGCCGGCTAACTTTTGTATGCGGTAAAAATGCATTTTCGGTCAATATTGGCTATTTTCATCAAATTGGGCTGAATCAAAAATACATCAAATCTACCCGATCCAATGATACTGTTGCAATCAGCACGTCAAACTACGCCAGAAAAAGCCATAAAATCGATGGGTAAAAATGACATTCAAAAGACCATTTATGACGGCTCACTTATGTATGCAGTAAAAATTCATTTTTGGTCAATATTGGCTATTTCCATCAAATTGGGCTGAATCGAAAAATACATCAAATCCACCCGATCCAATGGTACCGTTGCAATCAGCACGTCAAACTACGCCAGAAAAAGCCATAAAATCGATAGGTAAAAATGACATTCATAAGACCATTTTTGATGGCTCACTTATGTATGCGGTAAAATTGCATTTTTGGTCAATATTGGCTATTTCCATCAAATTGGGCTGATTGAAAAATACATCGAATCCACCCGATCCAATGGTAGCGTTGCAATCAGCACGTTAAACTACGCCAGAAAAATCCATAAAATTGATAGGTAAAAATGACATTCAAAAGACCATTTTTGACAGCTCATTTATGTATGCGGTAAAATTGCATTTTTGGTCAATATTGGCTATTTCCATCAAATTGGGCTGAATCGAAAAGTACATGAAATCCACCCGATCCAATGGTACCGTTGCAATCAGCACGTAAAACTACGCCAGAAAAAGCCATGATATCGATAGGTAAAAATGACATTCAAGAGACCATTTTCGCTGGGTCACTTTTGTATGCGGTAAAAATGCATTTTTGGTCAATATTGGCTATTTCCATCAAATTGGGCTGAATCGAAAAATACATCAAATCCAACCGATCCAATGGTACTGTTGCAATCAGCACGTCAAACTACGCCAGAAAAAGCCATAAAATCGATAGGTAAAAATGACATTCAAAAGACCATTTTTGACAGCTCACTTATGTATGCAGTAAAAATGCATTTTTGGTCAATATTGGCTATTTCCATCAAATTGGGCTGAATCGAAAAATACATCAAATCCATGCAATCCAATGGTACCGTTGCAATCAGCACGTCAAACTACGCCAGAAAAAGCCATGATATCAATAGGTAAAAATGACATTCAAAAGATCATTTTTGACGGCTCACGTATGTACGCAGTAAAAATGCATTTTCGGTCAATATTGGCTATTTCCATCAAATTGGGCTGAATTGAAAAATACATCAAATCCACCCGATCCAATGGTACCGTTGCAATCAGCACGTCAAACTACGCCAGAAAAAGCCATAAAATCGATAGGTAAAAATGACATTCAAAAGACCATTTTTGCCGGCTAACTTTTGTATGCAGTAAAAATGCATTTTTGGTCAATATTGGCTATTTCCATCAAATTGGGCTGAATCGAAAAATACATCAAATCCACCCGATCCAATGGTACCGTTGCAATCAGCACGTCAAACTACGCCAGAAAAAGCCATAAAATCGATAGGTAAAAATGACATTCATAAGACCATTTTTGACAGCTCACTTATGTATGCAGCAAAAATGCATTTTCGGTCAATATTGGCTATTTCCTTCAAATTGGGCTGAATCGAAAAATACATCAAATCTACCCGATCCAATGATACTGTTGCAATCAGCACGTCAAACTACGCCAGAAAAAGCCATAAAATCGATATGTAAAAATGACATTCAAAAGACCATTTATGACGGCTCACTTATGCATGCAGTAAAAATGCATTTTCGGTCAATATCGGCTATTTCCATCAAATTGGGCTGATTGAAAAATACATCAAATCCACCCGATCCAATGGTACCGTTGCAATCAGCACGTCAAACTACGCCAGAAAAAGCCATAAAATCGATAGGTAAAAATGACATTCAAAAGACCATTTTTGCCGGCTAACTTTTGTATGCAGTAAGAATGCATTTTTGGTCAATATTGGCTATTTCCATCAAATTGGGCTGAATCGAAAAATACATCAAATCCACCCGATCCAATGGTACCGTTGCAATCAGCAAGTCAAACTACGCAAAAAAAGCCATAAAATCGATAGGTAAAAATGACATTCATAAGACCATTTTTGACAGCTCACATGTATGCAGCAAAAATGCATTTTCGGTCAATATTGGCTATTTCCTTAAAATTGGGCTGAATCGAAAAATACATCAAATCTACCCGATCCAATGGTACTGTTGCAATCAGCACGTCAAACTACGCCAGAAAAAGCCATAAAATCGATATGTAAAAATGACATTCAAAAGACCATTTATGACGGCTCACTTATGTATGCAGTAAAAATACATTTTCGGTCAATATTGGCTATTTCCATCAAATTGGGCTGATTGAAAAATACATCAAATCCACCCGATCCAATGGTACCGTTGCAATTAGCACGTTAAACTACGCCAGAAAAAGCCATAAAATTGATAGGTAAAAATGACATTCAAAAGACCATTTTTGACAGCTCACTTATGTATGCGGTAAAATTGCATTTTTGGTCAATATTGGCTATTTCCATCAAATTGGGCTGAATCGAAAAGTACATGAAATCAACCCGATCCAATGGTACCGTTGCAATCAGCACGTCAAACTACGCCAGAAAAAGCCATGATATCTATAGGTAAAAATGACATTCAAAAGACCATTTTTGACAGCTCACTTATGTAAGCAGTAAAAATGCATTTTCGGTCAATATTGGCTATTTCCATCAAATTGGGCTGAATCGAAAAATACATCATATCCACCTGATCCAATGGTACCGTTGCAATTAGCACGTTAAACTACGCCAGAAAAAGCCATAAAATTGATAGGTAAAAATGACATTCAAAAGACCATTTTTGCCGGCTCACTTTTGTATGCGATAAAAATGCATTTTCGGTCAATATTGGCTATTTCCATCAAATTGGGCTGATTGAAAAATACATCAAATCCACCATATCCAATGGTACCGTTGCAATCAGCACGTCAAACTACGCCAGAAAAAGCCATAAAATCGATAGGTAAAAATGACATTCAAAAGACCATTTTTCCTGGGTCACTTTTGTATGCGGTAAAAATGCATTTTTGGTCAATATTGGCTATTTCCATCAAATTGGGCTGAATCGAAAAATACATCAAATCCAACCGATCCAATGGTACCGTTGCAATCAGCACGTCAAACTCCGCCAGAAAAAGCCATAAAATCGATAGGTAAAAATGACATTCATAAGACCATTTTTGACAGCTCACTTATGTATGCGGCAAAAATGCATTTTTGGTCAATATTGGCTATTTCCATCAAATTGGGCTGAATCGAAAAATACATCAAATCTACCCGATCCAATGGTATTGTTGCAATCAGCACGTCAAACTACGCCAGAAAAAGCCACAAAATCGATATGTAAAAATGACATTCAAAAGACCATTCATGACAGCTCACTTATGTATGCAGTAAAAATGCATTTTCCATCAATATTGGCTATTTCCATCAAATTGGGCTGATTGAAAAATACATCAAATCCACCCGATCCAATGGTACCGTTGCAATCAGCACGTTAAACTACGCCAGAAAAATCCATAAAATTGATAGGTAAAAATGACATTCAAAAGACCATTCTTGACAGCTCACTTATGTATGCGGTAAAATTGCATTTTTGGTCAATATTGGCTATTTCCATCAAATTGGGCTGAATCGAAAAGTACATGAAATCCACCCGATCCAATGGTACCGTTGCAATCAGCACATCAAACTACGCCAGAAAAAGCCATGATATCGATATGTAAAAATGACATTCAAAAGACCATTTATGACGGCTCACTTATGTATGCAGTAAAAATGCATTTTCGGTCAATATTGGCTATTTCCATCAAATTGGTCTTAATTGAAAAATACATCAAATCCACCCGATCCAATGGTAGCGTTGCAATCAGCACGTTAAACTACGCCAGAAAAAGCCATAAAATTGATAGGTAAAAATGACATTCAAAAGACCATTTTTGACAGCTCACTTATGTATGCGGTAAAATTGCATTTTTGGTCAATATTGGCTATTTCCATCAAATTGGGCTGAATCGAAAAGTACATGAAATCCACCCGATCCAATGGTACCGTTGCAATCAGCACGTCAAACTACGCCAGAAAAAGCCATGATATCGATAGGTAAAAATGACATTCAAAAAACCATTTTTGACGGCTCACTTATGTAAGCAGTAAAAATGCATTTTCGGTCAATATTGGCTATTTCCATCAAATTGGGCTGAATCAAAAAATACATCATATCCACCCGATCCAATGGTACCGTTGCAATCAGCACGTCAAACTACGCCAGAAAAAGCCATAAAATCGATAGGTAAAAATGACATTCAAAAGACCATTTTTGCTGGGTCACTTTTGTATGCGGTAAAAATGCATTTTTGGTCAATATTGCCTATTTCAATCAAATTGGGCTGAATCGAAAAATACATCAAATCTACCCGATCCAATGGTACTGTTGCAATCAGCACGTCAAACTACGCCAGAAAAAGCCATAAAATCGATATGTAAAAATGACATTCAAAAGACCATTTATGACAGCTCACTTATGTATGCAGTAAAAATGCATTTTCGGTCAATATTGGCTATTTCCATCAAATTGGGCTGATTGAAAAATACATCAAATCCACCCGATCCAATGGTACCGTTGCAATCAGCACGTCAAACTACGCCAGAAAAATCCATAAAATTGATAGGTAAAAATGACATTCAAAAGACCATTTTTGACAGCTCACTTATGTATGCAGTAAAATTGCATTTTTGGTCAATATTGGCTATTTCCATCAAATTGGGCTGAATCGAAAAGTACATGAAATCCACACGATCCAATGGTACCGTTGCAATCAGCACGTCAAACTACGCCAGAAAAAGCCATGATATCGATAGGTAAAAATGACATTCAAAAAACCATTTTTGACGGCTCACTTATGTAAGCAGTAAAAATGCATTTTCGGTCAATATTGGCTGTTTCCATCAAATTGGGCTGAATCGAAAAATACATCATATCCACCCGATCCAATGGTACCGTTGCAATCAGCACGTCAAACTACGCCAGAAAAAGCCATAAAATCGATAGGTTAAAATGACATTCAAAAGACCATTTTTGCCGGCTCACTTATGTATGCAGTAAAAATGCATTTTTGGTCAATATTGGCTATTTCCATCAAATTGGGCTGAATCGAAAAATACATCGAATCCAACCGATCCAATGGTACCGTTGCAATCAGCACGTCAAACTACGCCAGAAAAAGCCATAAAATCGATAGGTAAAAATGACATTCAAAAGACCATTTTTGACGGCTCACTTATGTATGCCGTAAAAATGCATTTTTGGTCAATATTGGCTATTTCCATCAAATTGGGCTGAATCGAAAAATACATCAAATCCACCCGATCCTATGGTACCGTTGCAATCAGCATGTCAAACTACGCCAGAAAAAGCCATGATATCAATAGGTAAAACTGACATTCAAAAGATCATTTTTGATGGCTCACTTATGCATGCAGTAAAAATGCATTTTCGGTCAATATTGGCTATTTCCATCAAATTGGGCTGAATCGAAAAATACATCATATCCACCCGATCCAATGGTACCGTTGCAATCAGCACGTCAAACTACGCCAGAAAAAGCCATAAAATCGATAGGTAAAAATGACATTCAAAAGACCATTTTTGCCGGCTAACTTTTGTATGCAGTAAAAATGCATTTTTGGTCAATATTGGCTATTTCCATCAAATTGGGCTGAATCGAAAAAAACATCAAATCCACCCGATCCAATGGTACCGTTGCAATCAGCACGTCAAACTACGCAAGAAAAAGCCATAAAATCGATAGGTAAAAATGACATTCATAAGACCATTTTTGACGGCTCACTTATGTATGCGGCAAAAATGCATTTTCGGTCAATATTGGCTATTTCCTTCAAATTGGGCTGAATCGAAAAATACATCAAATCTACCCGATCCAATGGTACTGTTGAAATCAGCACGTCAAACTACGCCAGAAAAAGCCATAAAATCGATATGTAAAAATGACATTCAAAAGACCATTTTTGACGGCTCACTTATGTATGCAGTAAAAATGCATTTTCGGTCAATATTGGCTATTTCCATCAAATTGGGCTGATTGAAAAATACATCAAATCCAACCGATCCAATGGTACCGTTGCAATCAGCACGTCAAACTACGCCAGAAAGAGCCATAAAATCGATAGGTAAAAATGACATTCAAAAGACCATTTTTGACGGCTCACTTATGTATGCCGTAAAAATGCATTTTTGGTCAATATTGGCTATTTCCATCAAATTAGGCTGAATCGAAAAACACATCAAATCCATATGATCCAATGGTACCGTTGCAATCAGCAAGTAAAACTCTGCCAGAAAAAGTCAGAAAATCGATAGGTAAAAATGACATTCAAAAGACCATATGTGACGGCTCACTTATGTATGTGGTAAAAATGCATTTTTGGTCAATATTGGCTATTTCCATCAAATTGGGCTGAATCGAAAAATACATCATATCCACCCGATCCAATGGTACCGTTGCAATCAGCACGTCAAACTACGCCAGAAAAAGCCATAAAATCGATAGGTAAAAATGACATTCAAAAGACCATTTTTGCCGGCTCACTTATGTATGCAGTAAAAATGCATTTTTGGTAAATATTGGCTATTTCCATCAAATTGGGCTGAATCGAAAAATACATCAAATCCAACCGATCCAATGGTACCGTTGCAATCAGCACGTCAAACTACGCCAGAAAAAGCCATAAAATCGATTGGTAAAAATGACATTCAAAAGACCATTTTTGACGGCTCACTTATGTATGCGGTAAAAATGCATTTTTGGTCAATATTGGCTATTTCCATCAAATTGGGCTGAATCGAAAAATACATCAAATCCAACCGATCCAATGGTACCGTTGCAATCAGCACGTCAAACTACATCAGAAAAAGTCAGAAAATCGATAGGTAAAAATGACATTAAAAGGACCATTTTTGACGGCTCACTTATGTATGTGGTAAAAATGCATTTTCGGTCAATATTGGCTATTTCCATCAAATTGGGCTGAATCGAAAAATACATCAAATTCACCCGATCCAATGGTACTGTTGCAATCAGCACGTCAAACTACGCCAGAAAAAGCCATAAAATCGATAGGTAAAAATGACATTCAAAAGACCATTTTTGAATGCTCACTTATGTATGCAGTAAAAATGCATTTTCAGTCAATATTGGCTATTTCCATCAAATTGGGCTGAATCGAAAAATACATCAAATCCATGCAATCCAATGGTACCGTTGCAATCAGCACGTCAAACTACGCCAGAAAAAGCCATGATATCAATAGGTAAAAGTTACATTCAAAAGATCATTTTTGACGGCTCTCTTATGTACGCAGTAAAAATGCATTTTTGGTCAATATTGTTTATTTCCATCAAATTGGGCTGAATCAAAAAATACATCGAATCCACCCGATCCAATGGTACCGTTGCAATCAGCACGTCAAACTACGCCAGAAAAAGCCATAAAATCGATAGGTAAAAATGACATTCGTAAGACCATTTTTGACGGCTCACTTATGTATGCGGCAAAAATGCATTTTCGGTCAATATTGGCTATTTCCTTCAAATTGGGCTGAATCGAAAAATACATCAAATCTACCCGATCCAATGGTACTGTTGCTATCAGCACGTCAAACTACGCCAGAAAAAGCCATAAAATCGATATGTAAAAATGACATTCAAAAGACCATTTATGACGGCTCACTTATGTATGCGGTAAAAATGCATTTTTTGTCAATATTGGCTATTTCCATCAAATTGGGCTGAATCGAAAAGTACATGAAATCCACCCGATCCAATGGTACCGTTGCAATCAGCACGTCAAACTACGCCAGAAAAAGCCATGATATCGATAGGTAAAAATGACATTCGAAAGACCATTTTTGACGGCTCACTTATGTAAGCAGTAAAAATGCATTTTCGGTCAATATTGGCTATTTCCATCAAATTGGGCTGAATCAAAAAATACATCATATCCACCCGATCCAATGGTACCGTTGCAATCAGCACGTCAAACTACGCCAGAAAAAGCCATAAAATCGATAGGTAAAAATGACATTAAAAGGACCATTTTTGCCGGCTCACTTATGTATGCGGTAAAAATGCATTTTTGGTCAATATTGGCTATTTCCATCAAATTGGGCTGAATCGAAAAATACATCAAATCCACCCGATCCAATGGTACCGTTGGAATCAGCATGTCAAACTACGCCAGAAAAAGCCATAAAATCGATAGGTAAAAATGACATTCAAAAGACCATTTTTGACGGCTCACGTATGTATGCCGTAAAAATGCATTTTTGGTCAATATTGGCTACTTCCATCAAATTGGGCTGAATCGAAAAATACATCAAATCCATCTGATCCAATGGTACCGTTGCAATCAGCAAGTAAAACTCTGCCAGAAAAAGTCAGAAAATCGATAGGTAAAAATGACATTCAAAACACCATATGTGACGGCTCACTTATGTATGTGGTAAAAATGCATTTTTGGTCAATATTGGCTATTTCCATCAAATTGGGCTGAATCGAAAAATACATCAAATCCACCCGATCCAATGGTACCGTTGCAATCAGCACGTCAAACTACATCAGAAAAAGTCAGAAAATCGATAGGTAAAAATGACATTAGAAGGACCATTTTTGACGGCTCACTTATGTATGTGGTAAACATGCATTTTGGTCAATATTGGCTATTTCCATCAAATTGGGCTGAATCGAAAAATACATCAAATTCACCCGATCCAATGGTACCGTTGCAATCAGCACGTCAAACTACGCCAGAAAAAGCCATAAAATCGACAGGTAAAAATGACATTAAAAGGACCATTTTTGACAGCTCACTTACGTATGTGGTAAAAATGCATTTTTGGTCAATATTGGTTATTTCCATCAAATTGGGCTGAATCGAAATATACATCAAATCCACCAGATCCAATGGTACCGTTGCAATCAGCACGTCAAACTACGCCAGAAAAAGCCATAAAATCGATTGGTAAATATGACATTCAAAACACCATATGTGACGGCTCCCTTATATATGTGCTTGAAGTGCCCTCTCGACCAATAGCGGCTATTTCCATCAAATTGGGCTGAATCGAAAAATACATCAAATCCATCCGATTCAATGGTACCGTTGCAATCAGCACGTCAAACTACGCCAGAAAAAGCCATAAAATCGACAGATAAAAATGACATTAAAAGGACAATTTTTGACGGCTCACAAAAGTATGTGGTAAAAATGCATTTTCAGTCAATATTGGCTATTTCCATCAAATTGGGCTGAATCGAAAAATACATCAAATCCACCCAATCCAATTGTACCTTTGCAATCAGCACCTCAAATTATGCCAGAAAAAGTCATAAAATCGATAGGTGAAAATGACATTCGAAAGACCATTTATGACGGCTCACTTATGTATGCGGTAAAAATGCATTTTTGGTCAATATTGGCTATTTCCATCAAATTGGGCTGAATCGAAAAATACATCAAATCCACCCGATCCAATGGTACTGTTGCAATCAGCTCGTCAAACTACGCCAGAAAAAGCAATAAAATCGATAGGTAAAAATGACATTCAAAAGACCATATGTGACGGCTCACTTATGTATGTGCTTGAAGTGCCTTCTCGACCAATAGCAGCTATTTCCATCAAACTGGGCTGAATCGAAGAATACATCAAATCCATCCGATTAAATGGTACCGTTGCAATCAGCACGTCAAACTATGCCAGAAAAAGCCATAAAATCGACAGGTGAAAATGACATTAAAAGGACCATTTTTGACGGCTCACATACGTATGTGGTAAAAATGCATTTTCGGTCAATATTGGCTATTTCCATCATATTGGGCTGAATTGAAAAATACATCAAATCCACCCCATCCAATGGTACCGTTGCAATCAACACGTCAAACTACGCCTAAAAAAGCCATAAAATCGATAGGTAAAAATGACATTCAAAAGACCATTTTTGACGGCTCACTTATGTATGCGGTAAAAATGCATTTATGGTCAATATTGGCTATTTCCATCAAATTGGGCTGAATCGAAAAATACATCAAATCCACCCAATCCAATTGTACCTTTGCAATCAGCACCTCAAATTATGCCAGAAAAAGTCATAAAATCGATAGGTGAAAATGACATTCGAAAGACCATTTATGACGGCTCACTTATGTATGCGGTAAAAATGCATTTTTGGTCAATATTGGCTATTTCCATCAAATCGGGCTGAATCGAAAAATACATCAAATCCACCCGATCCAATGGTACTGTTGCAATCAGCTCGTCAAACTACGCCAGAAAAAGCAATAAAATCGATAGGTAAAAATGACATTCAAAAGACCATATGTGACGGCTCACTTATGTATGTGCTTGAAGTGCCTTCTCGACCAATAGCAGCTATTTCCATCAAACTGGGCTGAATCGAAGAATACATCAAATCCATCCGATTAAATGGTACCGTTGCAATCAGCACGTCAAACTATGCCAGAAAAAGTCATAAAATCGATAGGTGAAAATGACATTCGAAAGACCATTTATGACGGCTCACTTATGTATGCGGTAAAAATGCATTTTTGGTCAATATTGGCTATTTCCATCAAATTGGGCTGAATCGAAAAATACATCAAATCCACCCAATCCAATGGTACCTTTGCAATTAGCACGTCAAATTATGCCAGAAAAAGCCATGAAATCGATAGGTAAAAATGACATTCAAAAGACCATTTGTGACGGCTCACTTATGTATGTGCTGGAAGTGCCTTCTAAATCAATAGCAGCTATTTTCATCAAATTTGGTTGAATCGAGAATTACATCAAATCCACCCAATCCAATGGTACCGTTGCAATCAGCACGTCAAACTACGCCAGAAAAAGCCATAAAATCGATAGGTAAAAATGACATCCAGGAGACCATTTGTGACAGCTCACTTATGTATGCAGTTAAAATGCATTTTTGGTCAATATTGGCTATTTCCATCAAATTGAGTTGAATAGAAAAATACATCAAATCCATGCAATCCAATGGTACTGTTGCAATCAGCACGTCAAACTACGCCAGAAAAAGCCATGATATCGATGGGTAAAAATGACATTCAAAAGACCATTTTTGACGGCTCACTTATGTACGCAGTAAAAATGCATTTTCGGTCAATATTGGCTATTTCCATCAAATTCGGCTCTATCGAAATGTACATCATATCCACCCGATCCAATGGTACCGTTGCAATCAGCACGTCAAACTACGCCAGAAAAAGCCATAAAATCGATAGGTAAAAATGACATTCAAAAGACCATTTTTGCCGGCTCACTTATGTATGCGGTAAAAATGCATTTTTGGTCAATATTGGCTATTTCCATCAAATTGGGCTGAATCGAAAAATACATCAAATCCACCCGATCCAATGGTACCGTTGCAATCAGCACGTCAAACTACGCCAGAAAAAGCCATAAAATCGATAGGTAAAAATGACATTCAGAACACCATTTGTGACAGCTCACTTATGTATGCAGTAAAAATGCATTTTCGGTCAATATTGGCTATTTCCATCGAATTGGGCTGAATCAAAAAATACATCAAATCCACCCAATGCAATGGTACCTTTGCAATCAGCACGTCAAACTACGCCAGAAAAAGCCATAAAATCGATAGGTAAAAATGACATTCAAAAGACCATTTGTGACGGCTCACTTATGTATGCGGTAAAAATGCATTTTCGGTCAATATTGGCTATTTCCTTCAGATTGGGCTGAATCGAAAAATACATCAAATCTACCCGATCCAATGGTACTGTTGCAATCAGCACGTCAAACTACGCCAGAAAAAGCCATAAAATCGATAGGTAAAAATGACATTCAAAAGATCATTTATGAAAGCTCACTTATGTAAGCGGTAAAAATGCATTTTTGGTCAATATTGGCTATTTCCATCAAATTGGGCTGAATCGAAAAATACATCAAATCCAACCGATCCAATGGTACCGTTGCAATCAGCACGTCAAACTACGCCAGGAAAAGCCATAAAATCGATAGGTAAAAATGACATTCAACAGACCATTTTTGACAGCTCACTTATGTATGAAGTAAAAATGCATTTTTGGTCAATATTGGCTATTTCCATCAAATTGGGCTGAATTGAAAAATACATCAAATCCACCCGATCCAATGGTACCGTTGCAATCAGAACTTCAAACTCCGATAGAAAAAAGCATAAAATTTATAGGTAAAAATGACATTCAAAAGACCATTTTTGATGGCTCACTTATGTATGCGGTGAAAATGCATTTTTTGTCAATATTGGCTATTTCTTCCAAATTGAGCAGAATCAAAAAATACATCAAATCTACCCGATCCAATGGTACCGTTGCAATCAGCACGTCAAACTACGCCAGAAAAAGCCATAAAATCGATAGGTAAAAATGACATTCAAAAGACCATTTTTGCCGGCTCACTTATGTATGCGGTAAAAATGCATTTTTGGTCAATATTGGCTATTTCCATCAAATTTGGCTGAATCGAAAAATACATCAAATCCACCCGATCCAATGGTACCGTTGCAATCAGCACGTCAAACTACGCCAGAAAAAGCCATAAAATCGATAGGTAAAAATGACATTCAAAAGACCATTTTTGACAGCTCACTTATGTATGCTGTAAAAATGCATTTTCAGTCAATATTGGCTAATTCCATCAAATTGCGCTGAATCGAAAAATACATCAAATCCACCCGATCCAATGGTACCGTTGCAATCAGCACGTCAAACTACGCCAGAAAAAGCCTTAAAATCGATACGTAAAAATGACATTCAAAAGACCATTTTTGACAGCTCACTTATGTATGCAGTAAAAATGCATTTTCGGTCAATATTGGCTATTTCCATCAAATTGGGCTGAATCAAAAAATACATCAAATCCACCCGATCCAATGGTACAGTTGCAATCAGCACGTCAAACTACGCCAGAAAAAGCCATAAAATCGATATGTAAAAATGACATTCAAAAGACCATTTATGACGGCTCACTTATGTATGCGGTAAAAAGGCATTTTCGGTCAATATTGGCTATTTCCATCAAATTGGGCTGAATTGAAAAATACATCAAATCCATGCAATCCAATGGTACCGTTGCAATCAGCACGTCAAAGTACGCCAGAAAAAGCCATAAAATCGATAGGTAAAAATGACATTCAGAAGACCATTTTTGACAGCTCACTTATGTATGCAGTAAAAATGCATTTTTGGTCAATATTGGCTATTTCCATCAAAAAGGGCAGAATCGAAAAATACATCAAATCCATGCAATCCAGTGGTACCGTTGCAATCAGCACGTCAAACTACGCCAGAAAAAGCCATGATATCGAAAGGTATAAATGACATTCAAAAGACCATTTTTGACGGCTCACTTATGTACGCAGTAAAAATGCATTTTCGGTCAATATTGGCTATTTCCATCAAATTGGGCTGTATCGAAAAGTACATCATATCCACCCGATCGAATGGTACCGTTGCAATCAGCACGTCAAACTACGCCAGAAAAAGCCATAAAATCGATAGGTAAAAATGACATTCAAAAGACCATTTTTGCCGGCTCACTTATGTATGCGGTAAAAATGCATTTTTGGTCAATATTGGCTATTTCCATCAAATTGGGCTGAATCAAAAATACATCAAATCCACCCGATCCAATGGTACCGTTGCAATCAGCACGTCAAACTACGCCAGAAAAAGCCATAAAATCGATAGGTAAAAATGACATTCAAAAGACCATTTTTGACAGCTCACTTATGTATGCTGTAAAAATGCATTTTCAGTCAATATTGGCTAATTCCATCAAATTGGGCTGAATCGAAAAATACATCAAATCCACCCGATCCAATGGTACCGTTGCAATCAGCACGTCAAACTACGCCAGAAAAAGCCATGAAATCGATAGGTAGAAATGACATTCAAAAGACCATTTATGGCGGCTCACTTATGTATGCAGTAAAAATGCATTTTCGGTCAATATTGGCTATTTCCATCAAATTGGGCTGAATTGAAAAATACATCAAATCTATGCAATCCAATGGTACCGTTGCAATCAGCACGTCAAAGTACGCCAGGAAAAGCCATAAAATCGATAGGTAAAAATGACATTCAAAAGACCATTTTTGACAGCTCACTTATGTATGCAGTAAAAATGCATTTTTGGTCAATATTGGCTATTTCCATCAAAAAGGGCTGAATCGAAAAATACATCAAATCCATGCAATCCAATGGTACCGTTGCAATCAGCACGTCAAACTACGCCAGAAAAAGCCATGATATCGATAGGTAAAAATGACATTTAAAAGACCATTTTTGACGGCTCACTTATGTACGCAGTAAAAATGCATTTTCAGTCAATATTGGCTATTTCCATCAAATTGGGCTGTATCGAAAAGTACATCGTATCCACCCCATCGAATGGTACCGTTGCAATCAGCACGTCAAACTACGCCGGAAAAAGCCATAAAATCGATAGGTGAAAATGACATTCAAAAGACCATTTGTGACGGCTCACTTATGTATGCGGTAAAAATGCATTTTTGGTCAATATTGCCTATTTCCATCAAATTGGGCTTAATTGAAAAATACATCAAATCTACCCGATCCAATGGTACTGTTGCAATCAGCACGTCAAACTACGCCAGAAAGAGTCATGAAATCGATAGGTAAAAATGACATTCTAGAGATCATTTACAACAGCTCACTTATGTATGCGGTAAAAATGCATTTTCGGTCAATATTGGCTATTTCCATCAAATTGGGCTGAATTGAAAAATACAACAAATCCACCCGATCCAATGGTACCGTTGCAATCAGCACGTCAAACTACGCCAGAAAAAGCCATAAAATTGATAGGTAAAAATGGCATTAAGAAGACCATTTTTGACAGTGCACTTATGTATGCAGTAAAAATGCATTTTTGGTCAATATTGGCTATTTCCATCAAATTGGGCTGAATCGAAAAATACATCAAATCAACCCAATCCAATGGTACCGTTGCAATCAGCACGTCAAACTACGCCAGAAAAAGCCATAAAATCGATAGGTAAAAATGACATTCAAAAGACCATTTTTCCTGGGTCACTTTTGTATGCGGTAAAAATGCATTTTTTGTCAATATAGGCTATTTCCTTCAAATTGGGCTGAATCGAAAAATACATTAAATCTACCCGATCCAATGGTACCGTTGCAATCAGCACGTCAAACTACGCAAGAAAAAGCCATAAAATCGATAGGTAAAAATGACATTCAAAAGACCATTTATGACGGCTCACTTACGTATGCGGTAAAAATGCATTTTTGGTCAATATTGCCTATTTCCATCAAATTGGGCTGAATCGAAAAATACATCAAATCCACCCGATCCAATGGTACCGTTGCAATCAGCACATCAAACTACGCCAGAAAAAGCCATAAAATCGATAGGTAAAAATGACATTCAAAAGACCATTTTTGATGGCTCACTTATGTATGCGGTAAAAATACATTTTCGGTCAATATTGGCTATTTCCTTCAAATTAGGCTTAATCGAAAAATACATCAAATCTACCCGATCCAATGGTACTGTTGCAATCAGCACGTCAAACTACGCCAGAAAGAGCCATAAAATCGATAGGTAAAAATAACATTCAAAAGATCATTTATGACAGCTCACTTATGTATGCGGTAAAAATGCATTTTCGGTCAATATTGGCTATTTCCATCAAATTGGGCTGAATCGAAAAATACATCAAATCCACCCGATCCAATGGTACCGTTGCAATCAGCACGTCAAACTACGCCAGAAAAAGCCATAAAATTGATAGGTAAAAATGACATTCAGAAGACCATTTTTGACAGTGCACTTATGTATGCAGTAAAAATGCATTTTTGGTCAATATTGGCTATTTCCCTCAAATTGGGCTGAATCGAAAAATACATCAAATCCACCCGATCCAATGGTACCGTTGCAATCAGCACGTCAAACTACGCCAGAAAAAGCCATAAAATCGATAGGTAAAAATGACATTCAAAAGACAATTTTTGCTGGCTCACTTTTGTATGAGGTAAAAATGCATTTTTTGTCAATATTGGCTATTTCCTTCAAATTGGGCTGAATCGAAAAATACATTAAATCTACCCGATCCAATGGTACTGTTGCAATCAGCACGTCAAACTACGCAAGAAAAAGCCATAAAATCGATAGGTAAAAATGACATTCAAAAGACCATTTATGACGGCTCACTTATGTATGCGGTAAAAATGCATTTTTGGTCAATATTGGCTATTTCCATCAAATTGGGCTTAATTGAAAAATACATCAAATCCATGCAATCCAATGGTACCGTTGCAATCAGCACGTCAAACTACGCCAGAAAAAGCCATGATATCGATAGGTAAAAATGACATTCAAAAGACCATTTTTGATGGCTCACTTATGTACGCAGTAAAAATGCACTTTCGGTCAATATTGGCTATTTCCATCAAATTGGGCTGAATCGAAAAATACATCATATCCACCCGATCCAATGGTACCGTTGCAATCAGCACGTCAAACTACGCCAGAAAAAGCCATAAAATCGGTAGGTAAAAATGACATTCAAAAGACCATTTTTGCCAGCTCACTTATATATGCAGTAAAAATGCATTTTCGGTCAATATTGGCTATTTCTATCAAATTCGGCTGAATCGAAAAATACATCAAATCCACCCAATCCAATGGTACCGTTGCAATCAGCACGTCAAACTACGCCAGAAAAAGCCATAAAATCGATAGGTAAAAATGACATTCAAAAGACCATTTTTGACAGCTCACTTATGTATGCGGTAAAAATTCATTTTCGGTCAATATTGGCTATTTCCATCAAATTGGGCTGAATCGAAAAATACATCAAATCCACCCGATCCAATGGTACCACTGCAATCAGCAAGTCAAACTCCGCCAGAAAAAGCCATAAAATCGATAGGTAAAAATGACATTCAAAAAACCATTTGTGACGGCTCACTTATGTATGCAGGAAAAATGCATTTTTGGTCAATATTGGCTATTTCCATCAAATTGGGCTGAATCAAAAATACATCAAATCCACCCGATCCAATGGTACCGTTGCAATCAGTACGTCAAACTACGCCAGAAAAATCCATAAAATCGAAAGGTAAAAATGACATTCAAAAGACCATTTTTGACGGCTCACTTACGTATGCGGTAAAAATGCATTTTCGGTCAATATTGGCTATTTCCATCAAATTGGGCTGAATCAAAAAATACATCAAATCCACCCGATCTAATGGTACCGTTGCAATCAGCACGTCAAACTACGACGGAAAAAGCCATAAAATCGATAGGTAAAAATGACATTCAAAAGACCATTTTCGACGGCTCACTTATACATGCAGTAAAAATGCATTTTCGGTCAATATTGGCTATCTCCTCCAAATTGGGCTGAATTGAAAAATACATCAAATCCACCCGATCCAATGGTACTGTTGCAATCAGCATATCAAACTACGCCAGAAAAAGCCATGAAATTGATAGGTAAAAATGACATTTTAAGACCATTTTTCGATGGCTCACTTATGTATGTGCTGGAAGTGCCTTCTCGACCAATAGCAGTTATTTTCATCAAAGTGGGCTGAATCGAAAAATACATCAAATCCACCCGATCCAATGGTACCGTTGCAATCAGCACGTCAAACTACGCCAGAAAAAACCGTAAAATCGATAGGTAAAAATGACAGTCAAAAGACCATTTTTGACGGCTCACTTTTCTATGCAGTAAAAATGCATTTTCGGTCAATATTGGCTATTTCCATCAAATTGGGCTGAATCGAAAAATACATCAAATCCACCCGATCCAATGGTACCGTTGCAATCAGCAAGTCAAACTCTGCCAGAAAAAGCCATAAAATCGATAGGTAAAAATGACATTCAAAAGACCATTTGTGACGGCTCACTTATGTATGCGGTAAAAATGCATTTTCAGTCAATATTTGCTATTTCAATCAAATTGGGCTGGATTGGAAAATACATTAAATCCACCCAATCCAATAGTACCGTTGCAATCAGCACGTCAAACTACGCCAGAAAAAGGCCAAAAAATCGATAGGTAAAAATGACATTCAGAGACCATTTTTGACGGCTCACTTATATATGCGGTAAAAATGCATTTTCGGTCAATATTGGCTATTTCCATCAAATTGGGCTGAATCGAAAAATACATCAAATCCACCCGATCCAATGGTGCCATTGCAATCAGCAAGTCAAACTACGCCAGAAAAAGCCATAAAATCGATAGGTAAAAATTACATTCAAAAGACCATTTTTGCCGGCTCACTTATGTATGCGGTAAAAATGCATTTTTGGTCAATATTGGCTATTTCAATCAAATTGGGCTGAATCGAAAAATACATCAAATCCACCCGATCCAATAGTATAGTTGCAATCAGCACGTTAAAATACGCCAGAAAAAGCCATAAAATCGATAGGTAAAAATGACATTCAAAAGACCATTTTTGACAGCGCACTTATGTATGTGGTAAAAATGCATTTTTGGTCAATATTGTCTATTTCCATCAAATTGGGCTGAATCAAAAATACATCAAATCCACCCTATCCAATTGTACCGTTGCAATCAGCAAGTCATACTACGCCAGAAAAAGCCATGAAATCGATAGGTAAAAATGACATTCAAAAGACCATTTTTGACAGCTCACTTATGTATGCAGTAAAAATGCATTTTTGGTCAATATTGGCTATTTCCATCAAATTGGGCTGAATCAAAAAATACATCAAATCCACCCCATCCAATGGTACCGTTGCAATCAGCACGTCAAACTACGCCAGAAAAAGCCATAAAATCGATAGGTAAAAATGACATTCAAAAGACCATTTTTGACGGCTCACTTTTGTATGCGGTAAAAATGCATTTTTGGTCAATATTGGCTATTTCCATCAAATTGGGCTGAATCGAAAAATACATCAAATCCACCCGATCCAATGGTACCGTTGCAATCAGCACGTCAAACTATGCCAGGAAAAAGCCATAAAATCGATAGGTAAAAATGACATTCAAAAGACCATTTTTGACGGCTCACTTATATATGCGGAAAAAAATGCATTTTCGGTCAATATTGGCTATTTCCTTCAAATTGGGCTGAATCGAAAAATACATCAAATCCACCCGTCCAATGGTACTGTTGCAATCAGCACATCAAACTACGCCAGAAAAAGCCATGAAATCGATAGGTAAAAATGACATTCAAAAGACCATTTTCGATGGCTCACTTATGTATGTGCTGGAAGTGCCTTCTCGACCAATAGCAGCTATTTTCATCAAAGTGGGCTGAATCGAAAATACATCAAATCCACCCGATCCAATGGTACCGTTGCAATCAGCACGTCAAACTACGCCAGAAAAAACCGTGAAATCGATAGGTAAAAATGACATTCAAAAGACCATTTTTGATGGCTCACTTATGTATGCGGTAAAAATGCATTTTCCATCAATATTGGCTATTTCCATCAAATTGGGCTGAATCGAAAAATACATAAAATCCACCCGATCCAATGGTACCGTTGCAATCAGCACGTCAAACTACGCCAGAAAAAGCCATAAATTCGATAGGTAAAAATGACATTCAAAAGACCATTTTTTACAGCTCACTTATGCATGTGCTGGAAGTGCCTTCTCGATCAATAGCGGCTATTCTCATCAAATTGGGCTGAATCGAAAAATACATCAAATCCACCCGATCCAATGGTACCGTTGCAATCAGCACGTCAAACTACGCCAGAAAAAGCCATAAAATCGATAGGTAAAAATTACATTCAAAAGACCATTTTTTACGGCTCATTTATGTATGCGGTAAAAATGCATTTTCGGTCAATATTGGCTATTTCCATCAAATTGGGCTGAATCGAAAAATACATCAAATCCACCCGATCCAATGGTACCGTTGCAATCAGCACGTCAAACTATGCCAGGAAAAAGCCATAAAATCGATAGGTAAAAATGACATTCAAAAGACCATTTTTGACGGCTCACTTATATATGCGGAAAAAATGCATTTTCGGTCAATATTGGCTATTTCCTTCAAATTGGGCTGAATCGAAAAATACATCAAATCCACCCGTCCAATGGTACTGTTGCAATCAGCACATCAAACTACGCCAGAAAAAGCCATGAAATCGATAGGTAAAAATGACATTCAAAAGACCATTTTCGATGGCTCACTTATGTATGTGCTGGAAGTGCCTTCTCGACCAATAGCAGCTATTTTCATCAAAGTGGGCTGAATCGAAAATACATCAAATCCACCCGATCCAATGGTACCGTTGCAATCAGCACGTCAAACTACGCCAGAAAAAACCGTAAAATCGATAGGTAAAAATGACATTCAAAAGACCATTTTTGACGGCTCACTTTTCTATGCAGTAAAAATGCATTTTCGGTCAATATTGGCTATTTCCATCAAATTGGGCTGAATCGAAAAATACATCAAATCCACCCGATCCAATGGTACCGTTGCAATCAGCAAGTCAAACTCTGCCAGAAAAAGCCATAAAATCGATAGGTAAAAATGACATTCAAAAGACCATTTGTGACGGCTCACATATGTATGCGGTAAAAATGCATTTTCAGTCAATATTGGCTATTTCCATCAAATTGGGCTGAATTGGAAAATACATTAAATCCACCCAATCCAATGGTACCGTTGCAATCAGCACGTCAAACTACGCCAGAAAAAGGCCAGAAAATCGATAGGTAAAAATGACATTCAGAGACCATTTTTGACGGCTCACTTATATATGCGGTAAAAATGCATTTTCGGTCAATATTGGCTATTTCCATCAAATTGGGCTGAATCGAAAAATACATCAAATCCACCCGATCCAATGGTACCATTTCAATCAGCAAGTCAAACTACGCCAGAAAAAGCCATAAAATCGATAGGTAAAAATTACATTAAAAAGACCATTTTTGCCGGCTCACTTTTGTATGCGGTAAAAATGCATTTTCAGTCAATATTGGCTATTTTCATCAAATTGGGCTGAATCGAAAAATATATCAAATCCACACGAACCAATGGTACCGTTGCAATCAGCACGTTAAACTACACCAGAAAAAGCCATAAAATCGATAGGTAAAAATGACATTCAAAAGACCATTTGTGACGGCTCACTTATGTATGCGGTAAAAATGCATTTTTGGTCAATATTGGCTATTTCCATCAAATTGGGCTGAATCGAAAAATACATCAAATCCACCCGATCCAATGGTACCGTTGCAATCAGCACGTCAAACTACGCCAGAAAAAGCCATAAAATCGATAGGTAAAAATGACAGTCAAAAGACCATTTTTGACGGCTCACTTTTGTATGCGGTAAAAATGCATTTTCGGTCAATATTGGCTATTTCCATCAAATTGGGCTGAATCGAAAAAAACATCAAATCTACCCGATCCAATAGTATAGTTGCAATCAGCACGTTAAACTACGCCAGAAAAAGCCATAAAATCGATAGGTAAAAATGACATTCAAAAGACCATTTTTGACGGCTCACTTATGTATGCGGTAAAAATGCATTTTCCGTCAATATTGGCTATTTCCATCAAATTGGGCTGAATCGAAAAATACATAAAATCCACCCGATCCAATGGTACCGTTGCAATCAGCACGTCAAACTACGCCAGAAAAAGCCATAAAATCGATAGGTAAAAATGACATTCAAAAGACCATTTTTGACAGCTCACTTATGCATGTGCTGGAAGTGCCTTCTCGATCAATAGCGGCTATTCTCATAAAATTGGGCTGAATCGAAAAATACATCAAATCCACCCGATCCAATGGTACCGTTGCAATCAGCACGTCAAACTACGCCAGAAAAAGCCATAAAATCGATAGGTAAAAATGACATTCAAAAGACCATTTTTTACGGCTCACTTATGTATGCGGTAAAAATGCATTGTCGGACAATATTGGCTATTTCCATCAAATTGGGCTGAATCGAAAAATACATCAAATCCACCCGATCCAATGGTACCGTTGCAATCAGCACGTCAAACTATGCCAGGAAACAGCCATAAAATCGATAGGTAAAAATGACATTCAGAACACCATTTTTGATGGCTCACTTATGTATGTGCTGGAAGTGCTTCCTCGACCAATATTGGCTATTTTCATCAAATTGGGCTGAATCGAAATATACATCAAATCCACCCGATCCAATGGTACCGTTGCAATCAGCACGTTAAACTACGCCAGAAAAAGCCATAAAATCGATAGGTAAAAATGACATTCAGAACACCATTTTTGATGGCTCACTTATGTATGTGCTGGAAGTGCTTCCTCGACCAATAGCGGCTATTTTCATCAAATTGGGCTGAATCGAAAAATACATCAAATCCACCCAATCCAATGGTACAGTTGCAATCAGTACGTCAAACTACGCCAGAAAAAGCCATAAAATCGATAGGTAAAAATGACATTCAAAAGACCATTTTTGACGGCTCACTTATGTATGCAGTAAAAATGCATTTTTGGTCAATATTTGCTATTTCCATCAAATTGGTCTGAATTGAAAAATACATCAAATCCACCCGATCCAATAGTACCGTTGCAATCAGCACGTCAAACTACGCCAGAAAAAGCCATAAAATCGATAGGTAAAAATGACATTTGAAAGACCATTTGTGACGGCTCACTTATGTATGCGTTGAAATTCATTTTCGGTCAATATTGGCTATTTCTATCAAATTCGGCTGAATCGAAAAATACATTAAATCCACCCGATCGAATGGTACCGTTGCAATCAGCACGTCAAACTACGCCAGAAAAAGCCATAAAATCGATAGGTAAAAATGACATTCAAAAGACCATTTTTGACAGCTCACTTATATATGCGGTAAAAATGCATTTTCGGTCAATATTGGCTATTTCCATCAAAATGGGCTGAATCGAAAAATACATCAAATCCACCCGATCCAATGGTACCGTTGCAATCAGCACGTCAAACTACGCCAGAAAAAGCCATAAAATCGATAGGTAAAAATGACATTCAAAAGACCATTTTTGACAGCTCACTTATGTATGCGGTGAACATGCATTTTTGGTCAATATTGGCTATTTCCATCAAATTGGGCTGAATCAAAAAATACATCAAATCCACCCGATCCAATGGTACCGTTGCAATCAGCAAGTCAAACTCTGCCAGAAAAAGCCATAAAATCGATAGGTAAAAATGACATTCAAAAGACCATTTGTGACGGCTCACTTATGTATGCGGTAAAAATACATTTTTGGTCAATATTGGCTATTTCCTTCAAATTGGGCTAAATCGAAAAATACATCAAATCCACCCGATCCAATGGTACCGTTGCAATCAGCACGTCAAACTACGCCAGGAAAAGCCATAAAATTGATAGGTAAAAATGACATTCAAAAGACCATTTGTGACGGCTCACTTATGTATGCGGTGAAAATGCATTTTCGGTCAATATTGGCTATTTCTATCAAATTTGGCTGAATCGAAAAATACATTTAATCCACCCAATCCAATGGTACCGTTGCAATCAGCACGTCAAACTACGCCAGAAAAAGCCATAAAATCGATAGGTAAAAATGACATTCAAAAGACCATTTTTGACAGCTCACTTATGTATGCCGTAAAAATGCATTTTCGGTCAATATTGGCTATTTCCATCAAATTGGGCTGAATCGAAAAATACATCAAATCCACCCAATCCAATGGTACCGTTGCAATCAGCAAGTCAAACTCCGCCAGAAAAAGCCATAAAATCGATAGGTAAAAATGACATTCAAAAAACCATTTGTGACGGCTCACTTATGTATGCGGTAAAAATGCATTTTTGGTCAATATTGGCTATTTCCATCATATTGGGCTGAATCAAAAAATACATCAAATCCACCCGATCCAATGGTACCGTTGCAATCAGCACGTCAAACTACGCCAGAAAAAGCCAAAAAATCGATAGGTAAAAATGACATTCAAAAGACCATTTTTGACAGCTCACTTATGCATGCGGTAAAAATGCATTTTCGGTCAATATTGGCTATTTCCTTCAGATTGGGCTGAATCGAAAAATACATCAAATCCACCCGATCTAATGGTACCGTTGCAATCAGCACGTCAAACTACGCCAGAAAAAGCCATAAAATCGATAGGTAAAAATGACATTCAAAAGACCATTTTTGACAGCTCACTTATGTATGCGGTAAAAATGCATTTTCGGCCAATATTGGCTATTTCCATCAAAATGGGCTGAATCGAAAAATACATCAAATCCACCCGATCCAATGGTACCGTTGCAATCAGCACGTCAAACTACGCCAGAAAAAGCCATAAAATCGATAGGTAAAAATGACATTCAAAAGACCATTTTTGACGGCTCACATATGTATGCGGTAAAAATGCATTTTCGGTCAATATTGGCTATTTCCATCAAAATGGGCTGAATCGAAAAATACATCAAATCCACCCGATCCAATGGTACCGTTGCAATCAGCACGTCAAACTACGCCAGAAAAAGCCATAAAATCGATAGGTAAAAATGACATTCAAAAGACCATTTTTGACTGCTAACTTATGTATGCGGTGAACATGCATTTTTGGTCAATATTGGCTATTTCCATCAAATTGGGCTGAATCGAAAAATACATCAAATCCACCCGATCCAATGGTACCGTTGCAATCAGCACGTCAAACTACGCCAGAAAAAGCCATAAAATCGATAGGTAAAAATGACATTCAAAAGACAATTTTTGACGGCTCACTCATGTATGCAGTATAAATGCATTTTTGGTCAATATTGGCTATTTCCATCAATATGGGCTGAATCGAAAAATACATCAAATCCACCCTATCCAATGGTACCGTTGCAATCAGCACGTCAAACTACGCCAGAAAAAGCCATAAAATCGATAGGTAAAAATGACATTCAAAAGACCATTTTTGACAGCGCACTTATGTATGTGGTAAAAATGCATTTTTGGTCAATATTGTCTATTTCCATCAAATTGGGCTGAATCAAAAATACATCAAATCCACCCTATCCAATTGTACCGTTGCAATCAGCAAGTCATACTACGCCAGAAAAAGCCATGAAATCGATAGGTAAAAATGACATTCAAAAGACCATTTTTGACAGCTCACTTATGCATGTGCTGGAAGTGCGTTCTCGATCAATAGCGGCTATTCTCATAAAATTGGGCTGAATCGAAAAATACATAAAATCCACCCGATCCAATGGTACCGTTGCAATCAGCACGTCAAACTACGCCAGAAAAAGCCATAAAATCGATAGGTAAAAATGACATTGAAAAGACCATTTTTGACGGCTCACTTATATATGCGGAAAAAAATGCATTTTTGGTCAATATTGGCTATTTCCATCAAATTGGGCTTAATTGAAAAATACATCAAATCCACCCAATCCAATGGTACTGTTGCAATCAGCACATCAAACTACGCCAGAAAAAGCCATAAAATCGATAGGTAAAAATGACATTCAGAACACCATTTTTGATGGCTCACTTATGTATGTGCTGGAAGTGCTTCCTCGACCAATAGCGGCTATTTTCATCAAATTGGGCTGAATCGAAAAATTCATCAAATCCACCCAATCAAATGGTACTGTTGCAATCAGCACGTCAAACTACGCCAGAAAAAGCCATAAAATCGATAGGTAAAAATGACATTCAAAAGACCATTTTTGACGGCTCACTTATGTATGCAGTAAAAATGCATTTTCGGTCAATATTTGCTATTTCCATCAAATTGGTCTGAATTGAAAAATACATCAAATCCACCCGATCCAATAGTACCGTTGCAATCAGCACGTCAAAATACGCCAGAAAATCCATAAAATCGATAGGTAAAAATGACATTCAAAACACCATTTTTGACAACTCACTTATGTATGCAGTAAAAATGCATTTTCGGTCAATATTGGCTATTTCCATCAAATTGGGCTGAATCGAAAAATACATCAAATCCACCCGATCCAATGGTACCGTTGAAATCAGTACGTCAAACTACGCCAGAAAAAGCCATAAAATCGATAGGTAAAAATGACATTCAAAAGACCATTTTTGACTGCTCACTTATGTATGCGGTAAAAATGCATTTTCGGTCAATATTGGCTATTTCCTTCAAATTGGGCTGAATCAAAAAATACATCAAATCCACCCGATCCAATGGTACCGTTGCAATCAGCACGTCAAACTACGCCAGGAAAAGCCATAAAATCGATAGGTAAAAATGACATTCAAAAGACCATTTGTGACGGCTCACTTATGTATGCGGTGAAAATGCATTTTCGGTCAAAATTGGCTATTTCCATCAAAATGGGCTGAATCGAAAAATACATCAAATCCACCCAATCCAATGGTACCGTTGCAATCAGCACGTCAAACTACGCCAGAAAAAGCCATAAAATTGATAGGTAAAAATGACATTTGAAAGACAATTTTTGACAGCTCACTTATGTATGCCGTAAAAATGCATTTTCGGTCAATATTGGCTATTTCCATCAAATTGGGCTGAATCTAAAAATACATCAAATCCACCCGATCCAATGGTACCGTTGCAATCAGCAAGTCAAACTCTGCCAGAAAAAGCCATAAAATCGATAGGTAAAAATGACAATCAAAAAACCATTTGTGACGGCTCACTTATGTATGCGGTGAACATGCATTTTTGGTTAATATTGGCTATTTCCATCAAATTGTGCTGAATCGAAAAATACATCAAATCCACCCGATCCAATGGTACCGTTGCAATCAGCACGTCAAACTACGCCAGAAAAAGCCATAAAATCGATAGGTAAAAATGACATTCAAAAGACCATTTTTGATGGCTCACTTATGTATGTGCTGGAAGTGCTTCCTCGACCAATAGCGGCTATTTCCATCAAAATGGGCTGAATCGAAAAATACATCAAATCCACCCGATCCAATGGTACCGTTGCAATCAGCACGTCAAACTACGCCAGAAAAAGCCATAAAATCGATAGGTAAAAATGACATTCAAAAGACCATTTTTGACAGCTCACTTATGTATGCGGTGAACATGCATTTGTGGTCAATATTGGCTATTTCCATCAAATTGGGCTGAATCGAAAAATACATCAAATCCACCCGATCCAATGGTACCGTTGCAATCAGCAAGTCAAACTCTGCCAGAAAAAGCCATAAAATCGATAGGTAAAAATGACATTCAAAAGACCATTTTTGACGGCTCACTTATGTATGCGGTAAAAATGCATTTTTGATCAATATTGGTTATTTCCATCAAATTGGGCTGAATCGAAAAATACATCAAATCCACCCGATCCAATGGTACCGTTGCAATCAGCACGTCAAACTACGCCAGAAAAAGCCATAAAATCGATAGGTAAAAATGACATTCAAAAGACCATTTTTGACGGCTCACTTATGTATGCGGTAAAAATGCATTTTCCGTCAATATTGGCTATTTCCATCAATATGGGCTGAATCGAAAAATACATCAAATCCACCGTATCCTATGGTACCGTTGCAATCAGCACATCAAACTATGCCAGAAAAAGCCATAAAATCGATAGGTAAAAATGACATTCAAAAGACCATTTTTGACAGCTCACTTATGTATGTGGTAAAAATGCATTTTCGGTCAATATTGGCTATTTCCATCAAATTGGGCTGAATCGAAAAATACATCAAATCCACCCGATCCAATTGTACCGTTGCAATCAGCAAGTCAAACTACGCCAGAAAAAGCCATAAAATCGATAGGTAAAAATGACATTCAAAAGACCATTTTTGACAGCTCACTTATGTATGCGGTAAAAATGCATTTTTGGTCAATATTGACTATTTCCATCAAATTGGGCTGAATTGAAAAATACATCAAATCCACCCGATCCAATGGTACCGTTGCAATCAGCACGTCAAACTACGCCAGAAAAAGCCATAAAATCGATAGGTAAAAATGACATTCAAAAGACCATTTTTGACGGCTCACTTTTGTATGCAGTAAAAATGCATTTTTGGTCAATATTGGCTATTTCCATCAAATTGGGCTGAATCTAAAAATACATCAAATCCACCCGATCCAATGGTACCGTTGCAATCAGCAAGTCAAACTCTGCCAGGAAAAGCCATAAAATTGATAGGTAAAAATGACATTCAAAAGACCATTTTTGCCGGCTCACTTATGTATGCAGTGAAAATGCATTTTCAGTCAAAATTGGCTATTTCCATCAAAATGGGCTGAATCGAAATATACATCAAATCCACCCAATCCAATGGTACCGTTGCAATCAGCACGTCAAACTACGCCAGAAAAAGCCATAAAATCGATAGGTAAAAATGACATTTGAAAGACCATTTTTGACAGCTCACTTATGTATGCCGTAAAAATGCATTTTCGGTCAATATTGGCTATTTCCATCAAATTGGGCTGAATCAAAAAATACATCAAATCCACCCGATCCAATGGTACCGTTGCAATCAGCAAGTCAAACTCCGCCAGAAAAAGCCATAAAATCGATAGGTAAAAATGACATTCAGAACACCATTTTTGATGGCTCACTTATGTATGTGCTTAAAGTGCTTCCTCAACCAATAGCGGCTATTTCCATCAAAATGGGCTGAATCGAAAAATACATCAAATCCACCCGATCCAATGGTACCGTTGCAATCAGCACGTCAAACTACGCCAGAAAAAGCCATAAAATCGATAGGTAAAAATGACATTCAAAAGACCATTTTTGATGGCTCACTTATGTATGTGCTGGAAGTGCTTCCTCGACCAATAGCGGCTATTTCCATCAAAATGGGCTGAATCGAAAAATACATCAAATCCACCCGATCCAATGGTACCGTTGCAATCAGCACGTCAAACTACGCCAGAAAAAGCCATAAAATCGATAGGTAAAAATGACATTCAAAAGACCATTTTTGACAGCTCACTTATGTATGCGGTGAACATGCATTTGTGGTCAATATTGGCTATTTCCATCAAATTGGGCTGAATCGAAAAATACATCAAATCCACCCGATCCAATGGTACCGTTGCAATCAGCAAGTCAAACTCTGCCAGAAAAAGCCATAAAATCGATAGGTAAAAATGACATTCAAAAGACCATTTTTGACGGCTCACTTATGTATGCGGTAAAAATGCATTTTTGATCAATATTGGTTATTTCCATCAAATTGGGCTGAATCGAAAAATACATCAAATCCACCCGATCCAATGGTACCGTTGCAATCAGCACGTCAAACTACGCCAGAAAAAGCCATAAAATCGATAGGTAAAAATGACATTCAAAAGACCATTTTTGACGGCTCACTTATGTATGCGGTAAAAATGCATTTTCCGTCAATATTGGCTATTTCCATCAATATGGGCTGAATCGAAAAATACATCAAATCCACCGTATCCAATGGTACCGTTGCAATCAGCACATCAAACTACGCCAGAAAAAGCCATAAAATCGATAGGTAAAAATGACATTCAAAAGACCATTTTTGACAGCTCACTTATGTATGTGGTAAAAATGCATTTTCGGTCAATATTGGCTATTTCCATCAAATTGGGCTGAATCGAAAAATACATCAAATCCACCCGATCCAATTGTACCGTTGCAATCAGCAAGTCAAACTACGCCAGAAAAAGCCATAAAATCGATAGGTAAAAATGACATTCAAAAGACCATTTTTGACAGCTCACTTATGTATGCGGTAAAAATGCATTTTTGGTCAATATTGACTATTTCCATCAAATTGGGCTGAATTGAAAAATACATCAAATCCACCCGATCCAATGGTACCGTTGCAATCAGCACGTCAAACTACGCCAGAAAAAGCCATAAAATCGATAGGTAAAAATGACATTCAAAAGACCATTTTTGACGGCTCACTTTTGTATGCAGTAAAAATGCATTTTTGGTCAATATTGGCTATTTCCATCAAATTGGGCTGAATCGAAAAATACATCAAATCCACCCGATCCAATGGTACCGTTGCAATCAGCACGTCAAACTACGCCAGGAAAAGCCATAAAATTGATAGGTAAAAATGACATTCAAAAGACCATTTTTGCCGGCTCACTTATGTATGCAGTGAAAATGCATTTTCAGTCAAAATTGGCTATTTCCATCAAAATGGGCTGAATCGAAATATACATCAAATCCACCCAATCCAATGGTACCGTTGCAATCAGCACGTCAAACTACGCCAGAAAAAGCCATAAAATCGATAGGTAAAAATGACATTTGAAAGACCATTTTTGACAGCTCACTTATGTATGCCGTAAAAATGCATTTTCGGTCAATATTGGCTATTTCCATCAAATTGGGCTGAATCGAAAAATACATCAAATCCACCCGATCCAATGGTACCGTTGCAATCAGCAAGTCAAACTCCGCCATAAAAAGCCATAAAATCGATAGGTAAAAATGACATTCAGAACACCATTTTTGATGGCTCACTTATGTATGTGCTGAAAGTGCTTCCTCAACCAATAGCGGCTATTTCAATCAAAATGGGCTGAATCGAAAAATACATCAAATCCACCCGATCCAATGGTACCGTTGCAATCAGCACGTCAAACTACGCCAGAAAAAGCCATAAAATCGATAGGTAAAAATGACATTCAAAAGACCATTTTTGACTGCTCACTTATGTATGCGGTAAAAATACATTTTTGGTCAATATTGGCCATTTCCATCAAATTGGGCTGAATCGAAAAATACATCAAATCCACCCGATCCAATGGTACCGTTGCAATCAGCACGTCAAACTTCCAGAAAAAGCCATAAAATCGATAGGTAAAAATGACATTCAAAAGACCATTTTTGACGGCTCACTTATGTATGCGGTAAAAATGCATTTTCCGTCAATATTGGCTATTTCCATCAATATGGGCTGAATCAAAAAATACATCAAATCCACCCGATCCAATGGTACCGGTGCAATCAGCACGTCAAACTACGCCAGAAAAAGCCATATAATTGATAGGTAAAAATGACATTCAAACGACCATTTATGACGGCTCACTTATCTATGCGGTAAAAATGCATTTTCGGTTAATATTGGCTATTTCCATCAAATTGGGCTGAATCGAAAAATACATCATATCCACCCGATCCAATGGTACCGTTGCAATCAGCACGTCAAACTACGCCAGAAAAAGCCATAAAATCGATAGGTAAAAATGACATTCAAAAGACCATTTTTGACGGCTCACTTTTGTATGCGGTAAAAATGCATTTTCGGTCAATATTTGCAATTTCCATCAAATTGGGCTGAATCGAAAAATACATCAAATCCACCCGACCCAATGGTATCGTTGCAATCAGCACGTCAAACTACGCCAGAAAAAGCCATGATATCGATAGGTAAAAATGACATTCAAAAGACCATTTTTGACGGCTCACTTATGTACGCAGTAAAAATGCATTTTCGGTCAATATTGGCTATTTCCATCAAATTGGGCTGAATCGAAATATACATCATATCCACCCCATCCAATGGTACCGTTGCAATCAGCACGTCAAACTACGCCGGAAAAAGCCATGATATCGATAGGTAAAAATGACATTCAAAAGACCATTTTTGACGGCTCACTTATGTACGCAGTAAAAATGCATTTTTGGTCAATATTGTCTATTTCCATCAAATTGGGCTGAATCAAAAAATACATCAAATCCACCCGATCCAATGGTACCGTTGCAATCAGCACGTTAAACTACGCCAGAAAATGCCATAAAATCGATAGGTAAAAATGACATTCAAAAGACCATTTTTGACGGCTCACTTATGTATGCCGTAAAAATGCAATTTCAGTCAATATTGGCTATTTCCATCAAATTGGGCTGAATCGAAAAATACATCAAATCTACCCGATCCAATGGTACCGTTGCAATCAGCACGTCAAACTACGCCAGAAAAAGCCATAAAATTGATAGGTAAAAATGACATTCAAAGGACCATTAATGACGGCTCACTTATGTATGCGGTAAAAATGCATTTTCGGTCAATATTGGCTATTTCCATCGAATTGGGCTTAATTGAAAAATACATCAAATCCACCCGATCCAATGGTACCGTTGCAATCAGCACGTCAAACTACGCCAGAAAAAGCCATAAAATCGATAGGTAAAAATGACATTCGAAAGACCATTTTTGACGGCTCACTTTTGTATGCGGTAAAAATGCATTTTTGGTCAATATTGGCTATTTCCATCAAATTGGGCTGAATGGAAAAATACATCAAATCCACCCCATCCAATGGTACCGTTGCAATCAGCACGTCAAACTACGCCAGGAAAAACCATAAAATCGATAGGTAAAAATGACATTCAAAAGACCATTTTTGACGGCTCACTTTTGTATGCAGTAAAAATGCATTTTTGGTCAATATTGGCTATTTCCTTCAAATTGGGCTGAATCGAAAAATACATCAAATCCACCCGATCCAATGGTACCGTTGCAATCAGCACGTCAAACTACGCCAGAAAAAGCCATAAAATTGATAGGTAAAAATGACATTCAAAAGACCATTTTTGACGGCTCACTTTTGTATGCGGTAAAAATGCATTTTCCGTCAATATTGGCTATTTCCATCAAATTGGGCCTAATTGAAAAATACATCAGATCCACCCGATCCAATGGTACCGTTGCAATCAGCACGTCAAACTACGCCAGAAAAAGCCATAAAATCGATAGGTGAAAATGACATTCAAAAGACCATTTTTGACGGCTCACTTATGTATGCCGTAAAAATGCATTTTCAGTCAATATTGGCTATTTCCATCAAATTGGGCTGAATCGAAAAATACATCAAATCCACCCGATCCAATGGTACCGTTGCAATCAGCACATCAAACTACGCCAGAAAAAGCCATAAAATCGATAGGTAAAAATGACATTCAAAAGACCATTTTTGACGGCTCACTTATGTATGCGGTGAAAATGCATTTTTGGTCAATATTGGCTATTTCCATCAAATTGGGCTGAATCGAAAAATACATCAAATCCACCCGATCCAATGGTACCGTTGCAATCAGCACGTCAAACTACGCCAGAAAAAGCCATAAAATCGATAGGTAAAAATGACATTCAAAAGACCATTTTTGACGGCTCACTTTTGTATGCAGTAAAAATGCATTTTTGGTCAATATTGGCTATTTCCATCAAATTGGGCTGAATCGAAAAATACATCAAATCCACCCGATCCAATGGTACCGTTGCAATCAGCACGTCAAACTACGACAGAAAAAGCCATAAAATCGATAGGAAAAATGACATTCAAAAGACAATTTTTGACGGCTCACTTATACACGCGGTAAAAATGCATTTTCAGTCAATATTGGCTATTTCCATCAAATTGGGCTGAATCAAAAAATACATCAAATCCACCCGATCCAATGGTACCGTTGCAATCAGCACATCAAACTACGCCAGAAAAAGCCATAAAATCGATAGGTAAAAATGACATTCAAAAGACCATTTTTGATGGCTCACTTATGTATGTGCTGGAAGTGCCTCCTCGACCAATAGCAGCTATTTTCATCAAAGTGGGCTGAATCGAAAAATACATCAAATCCACCCGATCCAATGGTACCGTTGCAATCAGCACGTCAAACTACGCCAGAAAAAGCCATAAAATCGATAGGTAAAAATGACATTCAAAAGACCATTTTTGACGGCTCACTTTTGTATGCGGTAAAAATGCATTTTTGGTCAATATTGGCTATTTCCATCAAATTGGGTTCAATCGAAAAATACATCAAATCCACCCGATCCAATGGTACCGTTGCAATCAGCACGTCAAACTACGCCAGAAAAAGCCATAAAATCGATAGGTAAAAATGACATTCAAAAGACCATTTTTGACGGCTCACTTTTGTATGTGGTAAAAATGCATTTTATGTCAATATTGGCTATTTCCATCAAATTGGGCTGAATCAAAAAATACATCAAATCCACCCGATCCAATGGTACCGTTGCAATCAGCACGTTAAACTACGCCAGAAAAAGCCATAAAATCGATAGGTGAAAATGACATTCAAAAGACCATTTTTGACGGCTCACTTATGTATGCGGTAAAAATGCATTTTCAGTCAATATTGGCTATTTCCATCAAATTGGGCTGAATCGAAAAATACATCAAATCCACCCGATCCAATGGTACTGTTGCAATCAGCACGTCAAACTACGCCAGAAAAAGCCATAAAATCGATAGGTAAAAATGACATTCAAAAGACCATTTTTGACGGCTCACTTATGTATGCGGTAAAAATGCATTTTCGGTCAATATTGGCTATTTCCTTCAAATTGGGCTGAATCGAATAATACATCAAATCCACCCGATCCAATGGTACCGTTGCAATCAGCACATCAAACTACGCCAGAAAAAGCCATAAAATCGATAGGTAAAAATGACATTCAAAAGACCATTTTTGATGGCTCACTTATGTATGTGCTGGAAGTGCCTCCTCGACCAATAGCAGCTATTTTCATCAAAGTGGGCTGAATCGAAAAATACATCAAATCCACCCGATCCAATGGTACCGTTGCAATCAGCACGTCAAACTACGCCAGAAAAAGCCATAAAATCGATAGGTAAAAATGACATTCAAAAGACCATTTTTGACGGCTCACTTTTGTATGCGGTAAAAATGCATTTTTGGTCAATATTGGCTATTTCCATCAAATTGGGTTTAATCGAAAAATACATCAAATCCACCCGATCCAATGGTACCGTTGCAATCAGCACGTCAAACTACGCCAGAAAAAGCCTTAAAATCGATAGGTAAAAATGACATTCAAAAGACCATTTTTGACGGCTCACTTTTGTATGTGGTAAAAATGCATTTTATGTCAATATTGGCTATTTCCATCAAATTGGGCTGAATCGAAAAATACATCAAATCCACCCGATCCAATGGTACCGTTGCAATCAGCACGTCAAACTACGCCAGAAAAAGCCATAAAATCGATAGGTAAAAATGACATTCAAAAGACCATTTTTGACGGCTCACTTATGTATGCGGTGAAAATGCATTTTTGGTCAATATTGGCTATTTCCATCAAATTGGGCTGAATCGAAAAATACATCAAATCCACCCGATCCAATGGTACCGTTGCAATCAGCACGTCAAACTACGCCAGAAAAAGCCATAAAATCGATAGGTAAAAATGACATTCAAAAGACCATTTTTGACGGCTCACTTTTGTATGCAGTAAAAATGCATTTTTGGTCAATATTGGCTATTTCCATCAAATTGGGCTGAATCGAAAAATACATCAAATCCACCCGATCCAATGGTACCGTTGCAATCAGCACGTCAAACTACGACAGAAAAAGCCATAAAATCGATAGGTAAAAATGACATTCAAAAGACAATTTTTGACGGCTCACTTATACATGCGGTAAAAATGCATTTTCGGTCAATATTGGCTATTTCCATCAAATTGGGCTGAATCAAAAAATACATCAAATCCACCCGATCCAATGGTACCGTTGCAATCAGCACATCAAACTACGCCAGAAAAAGCCATAAAATCGATAGGTAAAAATGACATTCAAAAGACCATTTTTGATGGCTCACTTATGTATGTGCTGGAAGTGCCTCCTCGACCAATAGCAGCTATTTTCATCAAAGTGGGCTGAATCGAAAAATACATCAAATCCACCCGATCCAATGGTACCGTTGCAATCAGCACGTCAAACTACGACAGAAAAAGCCATAAAATCGATAGGCAAAAATGACAGTCAAAAGACCATTTTTGACGGCTCACTTTTGTATGCGGTAAAAATGCATTTTCCGTCAATATTGGCTATTTCCATCAAATTGGGCTGAATCAAAAAATACATCAAATCCACCCAATCCAATGGTACCGTTGCAATCAGCACGTCAAACTACGACAGAAAAAGCCATAAAATCGATAGGTAAAAATGACATTCAATGGACCATTAATGACGGCTCACTTATGTATGCGGTAAAAATGCATTTTTGGTCAATATTGGCTATTTCCATCAAATTGGGCTTAATTGAAATATACATCATATCCACCCGATCCAATGTTACCGTTGCAATCAGCACGTCAAACTACGACAGAAAAACCCATAAAATCGATAGGTAAAAATGACATTCAAAAGACAATTTTTGACGGCTCACTTATACATGCGGTAAAAATGCATTTTCGGTCAATATTGGCTATTTCCATCAAATTGGGTTTAATCGAAAAATACATCAAATCCACCCTATCCAATGGTACCGTTGCAATCAGCACGTCAAACTACGCCAGAAAAAGCCATAAAATCGATAGGTAAAAATGACATTCAAAAGACCATTTTTGACAGCGCACTTATGTATGTGGTAAAAATGCATTTTTGGTCAATATTGTCTATTTCCATCAAATTGGGCTGAATCAAAAATACATCAAATCCACCCTATCCAATTGTACCGTTGCAATCAGCAAGTCATACTACGCCAGAAAAAGCCATGAAATCGATAGGTAAAAATGACATTCAAAAGACCATTTTTGACAGCTCACTTATGTATGCAGTAAAAATGCATTTTTGGTCAATATTGGCTATTTCCATCAAATTGGGCTGAATCAAAAAATACATCAAATCCACCCGATCCAATGGTACCGTTGCAATCAGCACGTCAAACTACGCCAGAAAAAGCCATAAAATCGATAGGTAAAAATGACATTCAAAAGACAATTTTTGACGGCTCACTTATACATGCGGTAAAAATGCATTTTCGGTCAATATTGGCTATTTCCATCAAATTGGGCTGAATCAAAAAATACATCAAATCCACCCGATCCAATGGTACCGTTGCAATCAGCACATCAAACTACGCCAGAAAAAGCCATAAAATCGATAGGTAAAAATGACATTCAAAAGACCATTTTTGACGGCTCACTTATGAATGTGCTGGAAGTGCCTTCTCGACCAATACCGGCTATTTTCATCAAAGTGGGCTGAATCGAAAAATACATCAAATCCACCCGATCCAATGGTACCGTTGCAATCAGCACGTCAAACTACGCCAGAAAAAGCCATAAAATCGATAGGTAAAAATGACATTCAAAAGACCATTTTTGATGGCTCACTTATGTATGTGCTGGAAGTGCCTCCTCGACCAATAGCAGCTATTTTCATCAAAGTGGGCTGAATCGAAAAATACATCAAATCCACCCGATCCAATGGTACCGTTGCAATCAGCACATCAAACTACGCCAGAAAAAGCCATAAAATCGATAGGTAAAAATGACATTCAAAAGACCATTTTTGACAGCTCACCTATGTACGGAGTAAAAATGCATTTTCGGTCAATATTGGCTATTTCCATCAAATTGGGCTGAATCGAAAAATACATCAAATCCACCCGATCCAATGGTACCGTTGCAATCAGCACGTCAAACTACGACAGAAAAAGCCATAAAATCGATAGGTAAAAATGACATTCAAAAGACAATTTTTGACGGCTCACTTATACATGCGGTAAAAATGCATTTTCGGTCAATATTGGCTATTTCCATCAAATTGGGCTGAATCAAAAAATACATCAAATCCACCCGATCCAATGGTACCGTTGCAATCAGCACATCAAACTACGCCAGAAAAAGCCATAAAATCGATAGGTAAAAATGACATTCAAAAGACCATTTTTGATGGCTCACTTATGTATGTGCTGGAAGTGCCTCCTCGACCAATAGCAGCTATTTTCATCAAAGTGGGCTGAATCGAAAAATACATCAAATCCACCCGATCCAATGGTACCGTTGCAATCAGCACGTCAAACTACGACAGAAAAAGCCATAAAATCGATAGGCAAAAATGACAGTCAAAAGACCATTTTTGACGGCTCACTTTTGTATGCGGTAAAAATGCATTTTCCGTCAATATTGGCTATTTCCATCAAATTGGGCTGAATCAAAAAATACATCAAATCCACCCAATCCAATGGTACCGTTGCAATCAGCACGTCAAACTACGACAGAAAAAGCCATAAAATCGATAGGTAAAAATGACATTCAAAGGACCATTAATGACGGCTCACTTATGTATGCGGTAAAAATGCATTTTTGGTCAATATTGGCTATTTCCATCAAATTGGGCTTAATTGAAATATACATCATATCCACCCGATCCAATGTTACCGTTGCAATCAGCACGTCAAACTACGCCAGAAAAAGCCATAAAATCGATAGGTAAAAATGACATTCAAAAGACAATTTTTGACGGCTCACTTATACATGCGGTAAAAATGCATTTTCGGTCAATATTGGCTATTTCCATCAAATTGGGTTTAATCGAAAAATACATCAAATCCACCCGATCCAATGGTACCGTTGCAATCAGCACGTCAAACTACGCCAGAAAAAGCCATAAAATCGATAGGTAAAAATGACATTCAAAAGACCATTTTTGACGGCTCACTTTTGTATGTGGTAAATATGCATTCTATGTCAGGGTTAGGGTTAGGGTTAGGGTTAGGGTTAGGGTTAGGGTTAGGGTTAGGGTTAGGGTTAGGGTTAGGGTTAGGGTTAGGGTTAGGGTTAGGGTTAGGGTTAGGGTTAGGGTTAGGGTTAGGGTTAGGGTTAGGGTTAGGGTTAGGGTTAGGGTTAGGGTTAGGGTTAGGGTTAGGGTTAGGGTTAGGGTTAGGGTTAGGGTTAGGGTTAGGGTTAGGGTTAGGGTTAGGGTTAGGGTTAGGGTTAGGGTTAGGGTTAGGGTTAGGGTTAGGGTTAGGGTTAGGGTTAGGGTTAGGGTTAGGGTTAGGGTTAGGGTTAGGGTTAGGGTTAGGGTTAGGGTTAGGGTTAGGGTTAGGGTTAGGGTTAGGGTTAGGGTTAGGGTTAGGGTTAGGGTTAGGGTTAGGGTTAGGGTTAGGGTTAGGGTTAGGGTTAGGGTTAGGGTTAGGGTTAGGGTTAGGGTTAGGGTTAGGGTTAGGGTTAGGGTTAGGGTTAGGGTTAGGGTTAGGGTTAGGGTTAGGGTTAGGGTTAGGGTTAGGGTTAGGGTTAGGGTTAGGGTTAGGGTTAGGGTTAGGGTTAGGGTTAGGGTTAGGGTTAGGGTTAGGGTTAGGGTTAGGGTTAGGGTTAGGGTTAGGGTTAGGGTTAGGGTTAGGGTTAGGGTTAGGGTTAGGGTTAGGGTTAGGGTTAGGGTTAGGGTTAGGGTTAGGGTTAGGGTTAGGGTTAGGGTTAGGGTTAGGGTTAGGGTTAGGGTTAGGGTTAGGGTTAGGGTTAGGGTTAGGGTTAGGGTTAGGGTTAGGGTTAGGGTTAGGGTTAGGGTTAGGGTTAGGGTTAGGGTTAGGGTTAGGGTTAGGGTTAGGGTTAGGGTTAGGGTTAGGGTTAGGGTTAGGGTTAGGGTTAGGGTTAGGGTTAGGGTTAGGGTTAGGGTTAGGGTTAGGGTTAGGGTTAGGGTTAGGGTTAGGGTTAGGGTTAGGGTTAGGGTTAGGGTTAGGGTTAGGGTTAGGGTTAGGGTTAGGGTTAGGGTTAGGGTTAGGGTTAGGGTTAGGGTTAGGGTTAGGGTTAGGGTTAGGGTTAGGGTTAGGGTTAGGGTTAGGGTTAGGGTTAGGGTTAGGGTTAGGGTTAGGGTTAGGGTTAGGGTTAGGGTTAGGGTTAGGGTTAGGGTTAGGGTTAGGGTTAGGGTTAGGGTTAGGGTTAGGGTTAGGGTTAGGGTTAGGGTTAGGGTTAGGGTTAGGGTTAGGGTTAGGGTTAGGGTTAGGGTTAGGGTTAGGGTTAGGGTTAGGGTTAGGGTTAGGGTTAGGGTTAGGGTTAGGGTTAGGGTTAGGGTTAGGGTTAGGGTTAGGGTTAGGGTTAGGGTTAGGGTTAGGGTTAGGGTTAGGGTTAGGGTTAGGGTTAGGGTTAGGGTTAGGGTTAGGGTTAGGGTTAGGGTTAGGGTTAGGGTTAGGGTTAGGGTTAGGGTTAGGGTTAGGGTTAGGGTTAGGGTTAGGGTTAGGGTTAGGGTTAGGGTTAGGGTTAGGGTTAGGGTTAGGGTTAGGGTTAGGGTTAGGGTTAGGGTTAGGGTTAGGGTTAGGGTTAGGGTTAGGGTTAGGGTTAGGGTTAGGGTTAGGGTTAGGGTTAGGGTTAGGGTTAGGGTTAGGGTTAGGGTTAGGGTTAGGGTTAGGGTTAGGGTTAGGGTTAGGGTTAGGGTTAGGTTAGGGTTAGGGTTAGGGTTAGGGTTAGGTTAGGGTTAGGGTTAGGGTTAGGGTTAGGGTTAGGGTTAGGGTTAGGGTTAGGGTTAGGGTTAGGGTTAGGGTTAGGGTTAGGGTTAGGGTTAGGGTTAGGGTTAGGGTTAGGGTTAGGGTTAGGGTTAGGGTTAGGGTTAGGGTTAGGGTTAGGGTTAGGGTTAGGGTTAGGGTTAGGGTTAGGGTTAGGGTTAGGGTTAGGGTTAGGGTTAGGGTTAGGGTTAGGGTTAGGGTTAGGGTTAGGGTTAGGGTTAGGGTTAGGGTTAGGGTTAGGGTTAGGGTTAGGGTTAGGGTTAGGGTTAGGGTTAGGGTTAGGGTTAGGGTTAGGTTAGGGTTAGGGTTAGGGTTAGGGTTAGGGTTAGGGTTAGGGTTAGGGTTAGGGTTAGGGTTAGGGTTAGGGTTAGGGTTAGGGTTAGGGTTAGGGTTAGGGTTAGGGTTAGGGTTAGGGTTAGGGTTAGGGTTAGGGTTAGGGTTAGGGTTAGGGTTAGGGTTAGGGTTAGGGTTAGGGTTAGGGTTAGGGTTAGGGTTAGGGTTAGGGTTAGGGTTAGGGTTAGGGTTAGGGTTAGGGTTAGGGTTAGGGTTAGGGTTAGGGTTAGGGTTAGGGTTAGGGTTAGGGTTAGGGTTAGGGTTAGGGTTAGGGTTAGGGTTAGGGTTAGGGTTAGGGTTAGGGTTAGGGTTAGGGTTAGGGTTAGGGTTAGGGTTAGGGTTAGGGTTAGGGTTAGGGTTAGGGTTAGGGTTAGGGTTAGGGTTAGGGTTAGGGTTAGGGTTAGGGTTAGGGTTAGGGTTAGGGTTAGGGTTAGGGTTAGGGTTAGGGTTAGGGTTAGGGTTAGGGTTAGGGTTAGGGTTAGGGTTAGGGTTAGGTTAGGGTTAGGGTTAGGGTTAGGGTTAGGGTTAGGGTTAGGGTTAGGGTTAGGGTTAGGGTTAGGGTTAGGGTTAGGGTTAGGGTTAGGGTTAGGGTTAGGGTTAGGGTTAGGGTTAGGGTTAGGGTTAGGGTTAGGGTTAGGGTTAGGGTTAGGGTTAGGGTTAGGGTTAGGGTTAGGGTTAGGGTTAGGGTTAGGGTTAGGGTTAGGGTTAGGGTTAGGGTTAGGGTTAGGGTTAGGGTTAGGGTTAGGGTTAGGGTTAGGGTTAGGGTTAGGGTTAGGGTTAGGGTTAGGGTTAGGGTTAGGGTTAGGGTTAGGGTTAGGGTTAGGGTTAGGGTTAGGGTTAGGGTTAGGGTTAGGGTTAGGGTTAGGGTTAGGGTTAGGGTTAGGGTTAGGGTTAGGGTTAGGGTTAGGGTTAGGGTTAGGGTTAGGGTTAGGGTTAGGGTTAGGGTTAGGGTTAGGGTTAGGGTTAGGGTTAGGGTTAGGGTTAGGGTTAGGGTTAGGGTTAGGGTTAGGGTTAGGGTTAGGGTTAGGGTTAGGGTTAGGGTTAGGGTTAGGGTTAGGGTTAGGGTTAGGGTTAGGGTTAGGGTTAGGGTTAGGGTTAGGGTTAGGGTTAGGGTTAGGGTTAGGGTTAGGGTTAGGGTTAGGGTTAGGGTTAGGTTAGGGTTAGGGTTAGGGTTAGGGTTAGGGTTAGGGTTAGGGTTAGGGTTAGGGTTAGGGTTAGGGTTAGGGTTAGGGTTAGGGTTAGGGTTAGGGTTAGGGTTAGGGTTAGGGTTAGGGTTAGGGTTAGGGTTAGGGTTAGGGTTAGGGTTAGGGTTAGGGTTAGGGTTAGGGTTAGGGTTAGGGTTAGGGTTAGGGTTAGGGTTAGGGTTAGGGTTAGGGTTAGGGTTAGGGTTAGGGTTAGGGTTAGGGTTAGGGTTAGGGTTAGGGTTAGGGTTAGGGTTAGGGTTAGGGTTAGGGTTAGGGTTAGGGTTAGGGTTAGGGTTAGGGTTAGGGTTAGGGTTAGGGTTAGGGTTAGGGTTAGGGTTAGGTTAGGGTTAGGGTTAGGGTTAGGGTTAGGGTTAGGTTAGGGTTAGGGTTAGGGTTAGGGTTAGGGTTAGGGTTAGGGTTAGGGTTAGGGTTAGGGTTAGGGTTAGGGTTAGGGTTAGGGTTAGGGTTAGGGTTAGGGTTAGGGTTAGGGTTAGGGTTAGGGTTAGGGTAGGTTAGGGTTAGGGTTAGGGTTAGGGTTAGGGTTAGGGTTAGGGTTAGGGTTAGGGTTAGGGTTAGGGTTAGGGTTAGGGTTAGGGTTAGGGTTAGGGTTAGGGTTAGGGTTAGGGTTAGGGT